>OY757021.1:61242277-61727723 GCA_963580285.1 Lucinisca nassula | reverse complement strand
ACGCACACACCATATCCCCGACACACACGCCAAGTTCTGCAACGGAAGTCAAGATGGCTTTTCTTCGGGTACTTCGGCTTTTGCTTACCTCTGATTAACGATCGTCTCGATATGATTGTAAAAATCTTGAAAGGGCCGGAAAATCAAAAAAAAAAAAAAAAAAAAAAAAAAAAAACATAAAAAAACATACAACATGGAAGTTAGAAGTTAGAAATTAGAAGTTAGAAGTAAGAAGTTAGAAGTTAGAAGTTAGAAGTTAGAAGTAAGAAGTTAGAAGTAAGATGTTAGAAGTAAGAAATTAGAAGTTAGAAGTAAGAAGTTAGAAGTAAGAAGTTAGAAATAAGAAATGTCCCCCACACCCACGCACGGGAGCGCGCACGTACGCACGCACGGGAGCGCGCACGCACGCACGCACACACCACACCCCCCATCGTAATGTATAGTACATGTAAACATGAATTTATGTTTTTGTCATTTTTAGCTACGGGTTGTTCTACGACTGGTCTGGGTAGTTTTGCTTTCTATGACAATAAGATCTGGCTGACATCGACGAAAATGTTATACCATTTAGCTAGAGAAGGAACACCGGTAATGATTATAGCGGAACGGGTACACTTTTATGTGAAACCACTGTTTTTAGGAACATTAATTGGGCTAATATAGTGCTTTCATCCATATCACCAAAATTTACATACCTCTTATGCATTTTTCCTTACATTAATCACTGGTGCTTCGACAGTACATGAATATGTTTAACCAGTGCTTCAGCTGAAGTGCACGACCCGCCGGATGCTTTTAGCTTTATGAGTGTTACCATATATGGGTATGGCGGCCATTTTGGTCATGTGACCTGGACCTAAAACGGTTCCCCCAATAAATGCGCCTTATCGTAAGGAGCAAAAATATATCTAAAACTTTAGTACTGTATTCTGAATCGTTTGCAGGATAAAATGCATTCTCACATTTTCCAATACAAAAGCATATGTGTCAAAGTTTGACCTAGGCACAAAGAAGGTCAAGATCAACCCAGGGTCACCATTTTAGCAATTTATGATGGGCCTACGTCCCAGATGCCATTTATCAAGTTTCAATCTGCCCAGTGGTTCTGGAGAAGACTAAATTTGAAGGCTTTTTACCATATATGGCTTGGCGGCCATTTTGGTCATGTGACCTGGACCCCATGAGCAAATTATGGTTTTCACCATCCCATAGAAGCTCCATATGAAATTTGACTTCAATCGGCCAAACAGTTTCCGAGGAGAAGCAGTTCGAAAATTTTCACATTTTTCGCCTCGGCGAGGCTATACTAAATGGAATGTAATATTTCGCAAGTTCATTGGTTAGATCTCATTGATATCTATCAGTATGCCAAAAATTGTTTAAATATTCCAAGCGGTTAAGTCACTATCACCAATTTTCACAAACGGGTTACGGACGGACAGACAGACAGACCATATATGGCTCGGCAGCCATTTTGGTCATGTGACCTGGACCCCATGAGCAAATTTTGGTTAGCCCCATCTCATAGAGGCTCCATATGAAATTTGACTTCAATCGGCCCAAAGGTTTCCGAGGAGAAGCAGTTCGAAAATTTTCACATTTTTCGCCTCGGCGAGGCTATACTAAATGGAATGTAATATTTCGCAAGTTCATTGGTTAGATCTCATTGGTATCTATCAGTATGCCAAAAATTGTTTAAATATTCCAAGCGGTTAAGTCACTATCACCAATTTTCACAAACGGGTTACGGATTTTTCGCCTCGGCGAGGCTATACTAAATGGAATGTAATATTTCGCAAGTTCATTGGTAAGATCTCATTGATATCTATCAGTATGCCAAAAATTGTTTAAATATTCCAAGCGGTTAAGTCACTATCACCAATTTTCACAAACGGGTTACGGACGGACAGACAGACAGACAGACCATATATGGCTCGGCGGCCATTTTGGTCATGTGACCTGGACCCCATGAGCAAATTTTGGTTTCCCCCATCCCATAGAGGCTCCATATGAAATTTGACTTAAATCGGCCCAACGGTTTCCGAGGAGAAGCAATTCGAAAATTTTCACATTTTTCGCCTCGGCGAGGCTATACTAAATGGAATGTAATATTTCGCAAGTTCATTGGTTAGATCTCATTGATATCTATCAGTATGCCAAAAATTGTTTAAATATTCCAAGCGGTTAAGTCACTATCACCAATTTTCACAAACGGGTTACGGACGGACAGACAGACAGACAGACCATATATGGCTCGGCGGCCATTTTGGTCATGTGACCTGGACCCCATGAGCAAAGTTTGGTTTCCCCCATCCCATAGAGGCTCCATATGAAATTTGACTTAAATCGGCACAACGGTTTCCGAGGAGAAGCAATTCGAAAATTTTCACATTTTTCGCCTCGGCGAGGCTATACTAAATGGAATGTAATATTTCGCAAGTTCATTGGTTAGATCTCATTGATATCTATCAGTATGCCAAAAAATGTTTAAATATTCCAAGCGGTTAAGTCACTATCACCAATTTACACAAACGGGTTACGGACGGACAGACAGACAGACCATATATGGCTTGGCGGCCATTTTGGTCATGTGACCTGGACACCATGAGCAAATTTTGGTTTCCCCCATCCCATAGAGGCTCCATATGAAATTTGACTTAAATCGGCCCCACGGTTTCCGAGGAGAAGCAGTTCGAAAATTTTCACATTTTTCGCCTCGGCGAGGCTATACTAAATGGACAGTAATATTTCGCAAGTTCATTGGTTAGATCTCATTGATATCTATCAGTATGCCAAAAATTGTTTAAATATTCTAAGCGGTTAAGTCACTATCACCAATTTTCACAAACGGGTTACGGACGGACAGACAGACTGACAGACTGACAGAATGACCGATTGACCGAATGACAGAATGACACGGTGATTTTAGGGCACTCTTAGAAAATCAACCGACTTCAGTCGGTCGCTTTTTCTGCGGGTCGTGCAATAAATAGCTTGGTTTTGGTTTGATTTGACGATAACGTCCCCGTCAACACTGTAAAGGTTACTTTGGGAGACGTTGCTTCCAATTTGTGCGACTTTTACCCGACATTGAGATGAAATGACATCTCAAGCCTTGTCGCCAAATGAAACCAATAGGATTTATAAGCATGGACGGTCCGACTCGATCCGATTTGCCTGGCCAGGCTAAGATTCTCTAAGCGGTTTACCAGTACTCGTGTGCGGTCGGTTTCAGCTCTGCGTGGAAGCAGCGTGCAGCACATCTATTTCTTCAAGCTCCGATTGGCGGGGGCCGATATATACCTTGGTAAATCCGACGTTCATTTAGATAACATACAAGTGCATTAATTTACAGTATATTATTATTTATATATATTTATTTTTTTTTTATAGATGAAAATGTTCGATATTTTTCTAATCAAAATTCTAGTTCTAGTATAGATTGTTTTTGCTACTTAGAACTTAGAGTAAATTGTTTCCTTTCAGAATGCAACGTTTCGAAAAGGCCATCGAATCATTTTACCTTTTATGTTTATTCATTTCACAGCTTGAAGTCGACCCCCACCAATCGGGGCTTGACGAAATAGATGGACTGCATGATACTTCCGTGCAGAGCTGCAACCGACCGCAAAAGAGTTTTTTTTTTTTTGGGGGGGGGGTTGGGTTTTACGGCCCTTTTAAGATTATTTCACTCATATCGAGCCGATCGTTAATCAGAGGTGGGCGAAAACCGGAGTACCCGGAGAAAAACCACCTGACCTTCCGTTGCAGAACTTGGCGTCTCACACGTGGCCCGAGCGAGGCTCGAACCTACGGCGGTGAGAGACCTAATGACTAAGAGTCAGCGCTCTTATCCACTAGGCCACGGAGGCCCGACCGCAAAAGAGTACTGTTACATGTAAACAGCGTAGAGGATCTAAGCCTGCCCAGAAAAAGCGGTGCGTGTCGGACCGTCAATGCTTATAAACCCTTCTGGTTTCATTGGGTGACAGGGCTTGAGATTGCATTTCATCTCAATGTCGGTTAAAATGCCCACAAAATTGGAAGCAACCTCTGAAAAATGACCTATACGGTGTTGACGGGGACGTGTAAACTCAAATCAAACAAACAAAATAGCTTGATGCATTGAAGCATAGTTATACATGTAAGTCCCTTAAAGCATAAAGGTGTTTTTTTTTGTTTTTGTTTTGGCGAAGCCATTCGAGTGACACGCCACGTGTCTTCGTTATGGGTATACACTATGTCCCTTAATTAAATTTGAGACCGTTTTCTTATTAACGCCACAAACATAGATTGTCGGTGTTCCATTGAAACAAAGTCTATAACTGGAGTAAAATTAAGGGACATAGTGTAGACACGCGTTTATAATTTTAACCTCCTAAAATCCCACTTTCATATAATAAAACTGGTATTTACGGGTTTTCTTTTTTTTGGGCCCCAAAACACAATTTTTTCGTAATGCCTTATTAATCCCATTTCTGTATACGAAGTGGAATTTATAGGGGTATTCATATGGCAGGATTGTTCATATGATGTGTGTAACTGTTTATAAGTTGGTGTTTAATGGGAAGTACAGTGAAGTTCCTATATTAAGACCACCTTTGGGACTGTTCAAAAGTGGTCTTCAAGACCACTTTTGAACAGTCCCAAAGATGGTGCATGCCCAGAGGACACTGAATACAGAAAACACAAAGAAAGAATAACTGCAACCTATTAAAATAGCTTTTTAAAAGAAGAATTAGTCTCTTAATAGCGGAATTTTACTGTCTATCTTCATGTCAGCGATGATGGTATAAGTTAAAAGGTCCATGCACGTCTCTGAAAAGTCATTTTGTCCTAGCAATTTTGTGATAGTCGTCATATTTGTTTCGATCCTTGGTTGTTAGAACCATGTAAACTAACTCGTACCCTCCATGAAAATTTCTAAACAGAAAATACAGAACTGTACTTCCTGGTAATTCTAACCTTTCGTAATATCAATAGTATTTGTCTTTACTCTATGGATTTGTTTGTGTGATAAAAAGCATAACTTACATGTATATACAGTAATACTTCGATAACTCGAATCCGGATAATTCGTTTACTATGGATAATTCGAACTCATTCTTGGGTCCCTTGAGAATGGTTCCTATAGCTCTATTGTTTAGATCAATTTATTTAGGTTTGTTTCATTTTAACTTTAAAATGTATGTTGTGTGTACTCATTAGAATCGCCTCATTGAGGCGATTCTAATGAGTACACACAGCATACATTTATTTAAAAAAAGGCGAGAGTATATCCTTAAGTCATCCCAATTATATCTCAGCTAGCAGTATCAGTAACCCTCAGTAATTCGTTATACTCCTATTTCGAACAAACTTTCATGGTCTCGAAGGTGTTCGAGTTATCGAAGTTCGGCTGTATTTATGCATTGTCTGTTCTAACCTTGAGGACAGAAAAACCCTCTCAAAATAATTTCGTTTCCCTTGTGAACAGGCCTCTAGTCTTTCGGGAGGTGGGGGGGGGGGGCGTTGCTTCTTTTGAGGATTTGTTTCTTTAGGCCTACAAAATTGAAAACCCAAATTATCTCCATGCCAAGTGGTATGTTCTAGGGAACTCATTATTCCGACTTGATAACGTGATATTTTCATCACGAAAACAGGCCTATATAACTTTGCCCCCACCCCCTTGAACCCCACTTTTATAAAGTAAAATTGGTGTTTTAAGGGGCATACATTATTTTGCACATTTCTGCTCCTGGACATAGATTGTGGTACTCGTCCTAACGAGTACCCACAACCTATGTTTGGAGTATAAATAAGAAAAACATCACAAATTTTCATCGGAAAAGTAGCCACTTAGGAGATATGAAAGAATGCACTATGTCTCACAGGTGTATTACCGTAATGAAGAATAGTGTAAGCCCAAATTATCTCCATGCAAAGAGGTATGTTCTAGGAATTTGATAACGTGATGTTATGCGGAAAATGTTTCATGGTGCTCAAAATGGCATCTTTAGAGCAAGAGTTGCCAGTTTTATTGTTGTCATTTATATTAGGATAACACACTAATGCTAGTCAGCATCATTTGTTCCTATTTTCTCTCTGTAGGTCGTGAGACGGTATGGGGCGGTATGATCATATAGTCTTAATGTAGTCGATGTTCATAATGAAAGTAATCAATACATAAACCTGGCCAGCTTCATTTTCACTGTAAATGTAGTTTAAAAGAGCAGCCAGAGTACTGACCTCTAAACAGGCCCATTACGAAAACACGCCTATAAAAATATATAGTAAATTTCATCCCCGAAAAAATGAAGATTTAAAAATGAAAAAACAAAACAAAAAAACATGATTTTGTTTCTTTTTCTGCTCCAAATATAGATTGTGGGTTCTCGTTAGAGCCCCCTCGATAAATAGTTTGGAGGTACACGTTAGAACCGCCTCATCGAGGCGGTTCGAACGAGTACTCACAATCTATATTTCAGAGCAGAGATAAAAAAAATAAGGTTTACTCCTGTAAACCCAAGTTTTACTATATAAAAGTGGGGCTGAAGGGGTTCAAAATTATATAGGCGTGTTTTCGTGATGGAAGTTTTAACTTGCATCAGAATCTACCGTTTTCTTAGTAATTTGGGTTCCGTTGCTCTAAACTACATGTAACGATGTCGTTTGTTAATATATCGTTAAAACTTTGACTATTTTAAATGGCTAAAATGCTTATATTTTCGCTAAAATAAAAAAAAATGGAGCATCTTTCGCAAATGCACTTGCATTTGTTCAGCAAAAACACAACTGTATTAGGCACTGCTAGATGGTTGGTTGGTCGATTTAGGTTTAACGTCCCCACTTTATAGGTCGTTAGACACTGCTGGAACAGTTACATGTCCATGAAATGAACACCCAACCAAACCCCAGTTTAATTTGAGAAAACTGGGGTTTGCCGGGATTTCCCTTATTTCTCTTATTTATGCTCCAAGACATAGGTTGTGGGTACTTGTTAGAACCGTAAGGCGGTTCTAACGAGCTAGAACCGTAAGGCGGTTCTAACGAGCACCAACAACTTATGTTTGTAATATAATTAAACAACAACATAAAACAAGGATTTTCATCAGAAAAAAATGCCATTTTGGAGATGCGAAAAATTTAATATGTCGCAATGGTGTGTTCGCATTAATCGTAATGACATTTCGTTAACGTTATGCTTTGAACAACTTGACATTGCCTGAAATACCTTTTTGATCGGTTATACATATTTATAAATTGTCCTGTCTTCTGGTCATCTTTAAAATGATGTAATATGTTTCAGCCGCATATAGGCAACACGGTGGTTCGGAACCTAACAGTTGGCCACTGGATGATGTGCTTATACATTTTCCAGTCAAATATTACTGTGGAAATAGACATGTTTTTCTCAGGTTAGTTTTCATTTTTACCCAGGTTCCTATGTTAGCAGCCCTTTTCTGGGACATTGGCAAACAGTGTAGGCCCAGATCTTTGACTACACAGTTCGCTTCATTTTTGTAAAATTTGCCAAACATTACGAAAAACACGCCTATACATACACATCGTAAACTTTACCGCCGAAAAACGCAAATTTTAAGATGAAAAAATGCGATATTTTTCTTATTGCTGTTCAAAAAATATATTGTGGGTACTCGTTAGAACCGCCTCATCGAGGGGGTTCAAATGAGAACCAACCATGTATATTTTAGAGCAGAATTAAGAATCATAAGGTATACCACTGTAAACCCCAGTTTTACTGTATAAAAGTGGGGGTCAAGGGGGATAAAATTATATAGGCGTGTTTTCGTGATGAGACAGAAACAAACCTACACCCATATATTTGGAAATGTAGAAATTCCAAACTCACTAGGTAGAAGATTCCATTGTCGTATATGGGTTAAACCTTTTCATGCTCCGCTCACTTACATTACTTACACTACTATAACACATCCGGGATTCTTACATATCTCCAAACTTATTATTTTCTTATTCCCACTCCAAACATAGGTTGTAAAACCCAGTTTTCATGGTATAAAGAGATGTTTATAGGGGTATTCTTTACACGGACATGATGTGAGGCGGTTCTATCGAGTTCCGACAACCTTTGTCTTGGAGCAGAAAGAAGGAAATAGTGTACACCCCTGCAATGCCCAATGTTCCCTGTATAAATCGGTTCATTACGCTGAATTTTTAACATGAAGACAGCTAATTTGCGTTGCTCATAAATTTCAAAATACCAACACTTGTTGGCGTTATAAAAGTTATGAGCAGGACACATATCGTTCTCTACTGATCTGAATAAAACATTTGTACTGATGTTCTTTTTTATCACTATTAGCATAACGAGTGAATATCATACTTAAGTGAGTTAATTTAGATAAATGTTTTTTTCTCAAAAGTGTTTTTCCCATTACGCAAACATGCCTATATAGTTTTGATCCCCTTGATCCTCAATTTTATATAGTTAAACTAGAGTTTGCGGGGGTAAACCTTACTTTTCTTATTTCTGGTCGATGAGGCGATCCTAACGAGTACCAAAAATCTATATTTTGAGCAGAAATAAGAAAAATATCACATTTTTTTTATCTGAAAATTGTCATTTTTTTCGGCGGTAAAATTTACAATGTATTTGTAAAGGCGTGTTTTCTTAATGATAGGATTCTTGATTATTGCAAGATTATAAAATGTGACATCCTAGCTCATCGTGTTAATAGGTCCGTGAAACGAACATCCCTCAAAACCCCACTTTATATAGGAAAAACTGGTGATTGCAGGGGTATATGTATACATTGTTTTGCTTATGTAAGCTCTGTTGATCACTTGTTATTTTATATACCAGCCTAAGTATTATATGTGTCGTATCAAGTATTAGGGTTTTTTTTTATTTCCGGACATGTACGTAGAGCAAAGGAAATGCTTTTACAGACTTAAGGGGAATGGAATCACCTGGCAGATTTTTCGGCCATTCTTCAAAGGGAGACAACTTTCGGGACTTTCTGTTCGCTTTTCTGTAAGCCCTTTCCCGCTGAAAAAGGGGTCTACTATTAAAGGAAAGAATTTGCTCATCAGGAGCAAATTCTTTCCTTTAAGAGTTGACTCCTATTGACATGGGAGACAAAAATACTTTTGCAGGAGTTGCCTCCCCTGAAGGTGTTACAATTCCCCTTTTCTGGACATGTATACACAGCAAAAAGTGTGTTTTCGGACATTTGCGCACATGAAGCGGTTCTAACGAGTACCCGAATGCTATGTTTTCATTACGATAACTCACCCGTACGATATAGTGCATTTTTCACATCTCCAAAATGGCTACTTTTCTGATGAAAATTCATGGAATTTTTTACTATTTAATCTGCACACATAGGGTGTGTGCTCTCGTTGAGGCGGTTCTAAGGAGTCCCGACAACCTATGTCTTGGAGCAGAAATAAGAAAAAATAATGCACATCCCCGTAAACCCAAGTTTTTCTCTATAAAAAGTAGGGTTTGTGTGTGTGTGTGGTGGGGGGGGGGGTTGTTCATCTCATGGACTTGTTCACGTGATTCGAGTGGAAATAAGGAAAATATTAAAAATATCGTCTGAAATTGGCTGTTATGTTTTTTTGTTTAATTTGAGGTTTAGCGTCCCCGTCAACACTCTAAAGGTCATTTTGGAGGCGTTGCTTCCAATTTTGAAAGACTTTTACCCGGCATTGAGATGAAATGACATCTCAAGCACTGCCGCCCAATGAGACCAATACGGTTTTTAAGCATGGACGGTCCGACTCGCACCGCATTGCCTGGGCAGGCTTAGATCCTCTAAGCGGTTTACCAGTACTCGTGTGCGGTAGGTTTCAGCTCTGCGTGGAAGCATCATGCAGGCCATCTATTTCTTCAAGTCCCGATGGGCGGGGTCTGAAAATGGCAGTTATGAAGGACACTATTATCGTAATGAGAAGCATTTTCCTTCCTCGCGTACAATTATTTTTGTTTATTTTACAGTCCCTGGGTGGGGTATGGCAATATCGGCACCAAACCAGATGGTTCCTGTACGATTTGAAATGAAAGGAAGCCACAATTATCGTAATGATAGCGACGATCAGGCAACGTATTTCCACGTTATAGGAGATTTCGTAGATTTTAATCCCAACCCACCATCTAACTTGGATCCCTTACAGGTACATATTGAAATATGTTTATGTTACACCTCACATGTAGCATATAACGAGATATTCTTATGAGTACATGTAACACACTTTTAATTTGAATAAAAATTCGAAGCGTTTCTTGCAGCTATGCTATTTTCAAAAAAACATCAATATTGACTTACTTTGTCTATAATGTTTCCCGACCAAGTGAACCTCTGAAATCAACACTGTTTCAAACCTTACTTCATACAGTTAAAAGTTGGGTTTGCAAGGGTACACATATATTTCCTAATATCTCCTCATCATGAAAACATGCCAATAAAATTTTGACCGCCTTGAACCCCACTTTTATAAAGTACAACTAGGGTTTACAGGGATAAACCTATTTTTTCGTATTTCTGCTCTAAAATATAGATTGTTGGTACTCGTTAGAAACGCCGCCTCGATAAGGCGGTTCTAACGAGTACCCTCAATCTATATTTTGACCATAAATAAGGAAAATATCACCATTTTTCATGTCATCTTTTTTTTTTCGGCAGTAAAGTTTACAATATAGTTGTGTAGGCGTGTTTATGTGAAAACACATATTGTGAGTATTCGTTAATCTCATCGCAGCAAGTCGGTTCGAACTAGCAACATATTTGGAGCATTCATGCAAATCATGGACCCAACCAGTGCTTCAGCTGAAGTGCACGACCCGCCGGATGCTTTTAGCTTTATGAGTGTTACCATATATGGGTATGGCGGCCATTTTGGTCATGTGACCTGGACCTAAAACGGTTCCCCCAATAAATGCGTCTTATCGTAAGGAGCAAAAAGATATCTTATACTTTAGTACTGTATTCTGAATCGTTTGCAGGATAAAATGCATTCACACTTTTCCAATACAAAAGCATATGTGTCAAAGTTTGACCTAGGCACAAAGAAGGTCAAAGTCAACCCAGGGTCACCATTTTAGCAATTTATGATGGGCCTACGTCCCATATGTTATTTATCAAGTTTCGTGGAAATCTGCCCAGTGGTTCTGGAGAATACTATTTTTGAAGGGTTTTTACCATATATGGCTTGGCGGTCATTATTTGTCATGTGACCTGGACCCCATGAGCAAATTTTGGTTTCCCCCATCCCATAGAGGCTCCATATGAAATTTGACTTCAATCGGCCCAACGGTTTCCGTGGAGAAGCAGTTCGAAAATTTTCGCATTTTTCGCCTCGGCGAGGCTATACTAAATGGAATGTAATATTTCGCAAGTTCATTGGTTAGATCTCATTGATATCTATCGGTATGCCAAAAATTGTTTAAATATTCCAAGCGGTTAAGTCACTATCACCAATTTTCACAAACGGGTTACGGACGGACAGACAGACATACCATATATGGCTTGGTGGCCATTTTGGTCATGTGACCTTGACCCCATGATCAAATTTTGGTTTCCCCAATCCCATAGAGGCTCCATATGAAATTTGACTTCAATCGGCCCAACGGTTTCCGAGGAGAAGCAGTTCGAAAATGTTCACATTTTTCGCCTCGGCGAGGCTATACTAAATGGAATGTAATATTTCGCAAGTTGATTGGTTAGATCTCATTGATATCTATCAGTATGCCAAAAATTGTTTAAATATTCCAAGCGGTTAAGTCACTATCACCAATTTTCACAAACGGGTTACGGACGGACAGACAGACAGACAGACCATATATGGCTTGGCGGCCATTTTGGTCATGTAACCTGGACCCCATGAGCAAATTTTGGTTTCCCCCATCCCATAGAGGCTCCATATGAAATTTGACTTCAATCGGCCCAACGGTTTCCGAGGAGAAGCAGTTTGAAAATTTTCACATTTTTCGCCTCGGCGAGGCTATACTAAATGGAATGTAATATTTCGCAAGTTCATTGGTTAGATCTCATTGATATCTATCAGTATGCCAAAAATTGTTTAAATATTCCAAGCGGTTAAGTCACTATCACCAATTTTCACAAACGGGTTACGGACGGACAGACAGAATGACAGACTGACAGACTGACAGAATGACAGAATGACACGGTGATTTTAGGGCACTTAGAAAATCAACCGACTTTAGTCGGTCGCTTTTTCTGCGGGTCGTGCAATATACACGGACAAGACACTACAGTTGTAAGTGATACTATTTATCGGAAAAATTCTGTCGTTGCTGAGCGTGGCTGAGCCTTAAAATTGTGGCACTGCATATAACTCTTAGTTTAATTTTGAAATATTTTATTTAAAAAAAAAAAAAAAAAACAACAACATTTGGATGTAATGCTTGTAGAAATGTATCATTATTTTAATGAAAAGTTCAACAGTTTTTTAAATTTTAACGCGAAACCTAGACACATAATCACTTTTTTTGCATAAATTGTTCGGGTATAGAGGCTTTATATATCATTGCATCCACTTCTATTTAAGCTGCATTCAGTTCAATTTTAATCAATACACTATTAATGTTTTTTAACCACACTGTGTCAAAATTGACAACTAACGTTTTATTATTGATACAATTCATTTTCGTTACTTTTCGTCGACTATAATTAATTAAAAAGCTGTGAAATCAAGACAAGACAACATCATGGGTAACAAGCATGATCTGACATAATCGTTTCGTTCTATTCTATACTTTCAGCCTCCCCCGGGAGTGTTCTGCCAGGGAAGGAAGTCAAGAAAACCTATGAATCCTTTACCAAGTAGTTTTAGTCTTGTTATGGAGAAAATTGACATGGACTATTTCAAAATAACATACGAGTCTGTAAGTAAATTATATCTTTTTCACTACAGCATATTAGCAGTTCCATCACGTGAACAAGTCCGTGAAATGAAGACCCCCTAAACCCCACTACATATAGAGAAAACTGGGGTTTAGGGGAGTATTCATTATTTTTCTTATTTCCGCTCCAAGACATAGGTTGTGGGTACTCGTTAGAACCGCCTCAATGAGGCGGTTCTAACGTGCATCCACAACCTATGTTTGCAGTAATTGTAAGAAAAATATCACGGATTTTCATCAGAAAAGTACCCAGTTTGGAGATGTGAAAAAATACACTCTGTCACACGGGTGTGTTATACTAATGTAAATTCTGAAAGTTTGCGTAAAGGTGGCACATGCAATGTGTATTATTATTATTATTATTATTATTATTGTGTTATTACTGAATACTATGACTACTATATGTGCCATTTATATCAATATTGACGGAGACTAAGATGGGCATACTATTGGTAGATTCAGTAGACATTTGTACATCTTCAGTTCACTCTTCAGCCATGGATTGCCTGGGTACAGTATTTCGTGAACACCCAGACTGGTTGACGAGGACAACGAGGAAATCCAGGGACTCTTTTAGCAGAAACTCCAAAAAACAAGGCATACCTTAATTATACCAATTCAGCATCTGATAAGGCTACCTATCCATATACATGCAAAAAGTCAATACCAGGCTCAGAGATATTCGAGACTCCTGGCTGAGCAGTATGGCTGTTGAATCCAGTTCTTTGCAAACAAAAAGGATATGGAAAAGTTGTTTGATGCACTGAATACAGTTTATGGTCCCCAAAGCTCAGCAACCACCCCTCTTCTCGGTGCAGATGGAACTAGCCTTCTGACTGACAAAGAGGCTTTCTGCTATTGATGTTTCCATTGGAGTCTGTTGTTTCATGTTTGTGTTTCTTTCACTTTGGTGTCTCTGATGGGAGCTGTGGATTGATTGTATAGATTCCTGATCATTGCCTCCACTTCTGTTTTTCTTAAAAAGAGGGACTGAGCACTTTGTAAGTGTTCTTAATCGGCCATGGTCTATCAATAATGACGCAATCAACAGACTACAACAGGTAGATTGTAATCTGCTGCTTGATGAATTCCCAACCTTATCAGAAACAGTGAATGCAATAAACCTTCTGTAATCTGGCAAGGCTCCCAGATCAGATGCAATACCTGTTGAGGTATTCAAAGCCACGGGTACTCCAGTTGAAAAGAAAATGACTAAATTATTTAACGTTATTTGGAAAAAGAAGCCTACAAAAGAATTCAAAGATGCATTAATTATCAACATATTCAAACGGAAAGGGAATCCTCATTTGTGTGACACTATCGTGGAATCTCTTTATTGTCATTTGCTGGGAATGTCCTCACAAGAGTTCTACTTAACCCCCTGAATGAACGCATTGAAGTCAGCACTTCTACCAGACAATGTGGGTTCTGAAAGGACAGAGGAACAATTGACATGATCTTTAAAGCAAGGCAGCTTCAAGAGAAATGCGAAAAGCAGGAATAAAACGTGGACCTCTACATGCCATTTTTGATCTCGCCAAACCATTTGACTTAGTCAGTCTTGAGGGTCTTTGGAAAATTATTGCTAAGTTTGGTTGTCCAACCAAGTTCACAGCAATGGTGAGACAGTTTAACGATGATATGCTGGCACGAGTCCAAAATGATGGTGACTTTTCTGATCTATTCCCTGTGAAAGATGGAGGCAAGCAAGGTGTATTAGCCAAACTCTTTTCAGCAAGATGTACTCTGCCATGCCTACAGATGCTTTCCATGAAGATGGCAATAGTATACCTATTATACATCGCTTTAATGGGAAGCTTTTCAGCCTAAGAAGGTTGAAAGCCAAATTTAAGGCCAGATGAGTTCCTATTTGCTGAAGACATGGTAATGGGTGCCCCAGCAGAAGAGAAGAAGCAAAAAGGTGGAGATCAAGTAGTATTTGATTCCTGTGACAGCTATGGCCTAACTATCAGCATTTAAAGGACTGAAGTGGTTTATCAACCAGCACCTGGCAACCCTTACAAGAAACCCACCATTACAGTGTGAGGTCAAAGATTGCAAGTTGTTGACAAGTTCACCTACCTTGAAAGCACATCGTCTAGAGTCGTGCACATTGGTGCTGAAGTCAATGCCAGGATTACAAAATCCTAGCGCAGCATATGGCCGACTACGTGGTAGTGTTTTGGATAGCATTGGAACACGGCTTGACACAAAGCTGAAAGTCTATAGAGCTGTCGACAATGCTGTCGACAATATCATATGCATGCGAAACGTGGTCAGTTTACAAACGGCAAGCCAAAAGACTGAACCACTTCCATACAAGCTGTCTGAGAATTGTTAAAAGATTAATCGGCAAGACAAAATTCCAGACACAGAAGTTCTGAAAAGTTCAGGGATGCAGAGTGTACATACCAAGTTAAGATGGACATGCCATGTTACCAGGATGCCTGAGGAACGGCTGCCAAAAATAGAATTGGGCAAACATTCCCGTGGTGGTCAGAGAAAAGATACAGGAACACCCTCAAACCACAAAAGTACTTCAGCATACCAACAGAGTTGTGGGAAGAAATTGCACAGGACCAAGCAAAGTGGTGTGGCCTCATCAGGACAGGTGCCAGTGAATATCAGGCAAACAGAATCAGCCAAGCCGAGCTGAAACGTGCACAACGCAAAGCAAGAGCCGAGGCACTACCAACAGAAGTGTCCTTCTCTGATCTCCTTTGTTCTATCTGCAATGGACAATCTAAAGCTAGAATCGGCCTAATCAGTCATCGTAAAACACACAAACTGTTTCACACATGTGATTAAGACTGGTCATTGTCAGAAGACAGACGAACTATTATTATTATATAAAAGATAATCAGATGGCTTCCGAATGAGTCAGTTTACCATGAAATTCGGAAATTGACTGTTCAAGCTTGGAAATCGAACACGTTCAAAGGAGATGGGGCGCGGGGTGGATTGTAAAAATCATCAAAATGATAGCAAACTCTTGCTCTCGATACAACGCCTCTTTCTGATAAAGTGAAGTGAAGGATGATCAGGAGTCGATACAATTAACCCACAGCTCCCATCAGAGACACCAAAGGGAAAGAAACACAAACAGAAATTAACCAGACCCTAATTGAAACACTAATAGCGGAAAGCCAAAAGGACAGTCACTTTCCCACAAAATGACCAATTGCCTATCCAATTGCCTATGCCTCGCCCTTACTTCCGTCGCATGAAGCCTGTTGTGGCTCCAGCAGACAAGGCCGCTAACAATGAGGCCACCGCTTGACGACTTCACCACGCCAAACCCCTCAGCAATGACCAGGAATCAATACAATTAACCCACAGCTCCCATCAGATACAAAGCCTTCTTTGCACAATAATGTAACAGATGTTACTTTCTTCAATATATTATACTTAAAGCATGTTTTTGACCTACGTCGTGGTTAGAGGTCACGGTCTAATAAAATCTTCAAGTCTTGGACGAAAACGTGTTAAAGTATGCCCCTCGTACTGAAATACGAAAATAATTTTTACTCCGTAACTCTAAGTTGCGACGTTTTCTTGTAAGTTGAGTTTGCATTTTAGTCTACATTGAAATTGCAGTTGGCTAACTAACAGTTGCCTCATTACGAAAACACACCTGTCTCAGTGCATTTCTTCATATCTTAAGAACGGTTATTACCTGATAATAGTTTTCTTAGAACTCGTACTTGTATTATTGCCGCAAACATAGGGCAGCCTCGATAGCACAGTGGTTAACGCGTTCGGCTCATGATCGAGAGATTGTGCGTTCGAATCCGGCACCCGTTATCGAGGTGTGTCCTTTGGCAAGACACGTTATGACACTGCCTCACTCCAATAAGGTGTATATGGGTAGCAGTGGTATAATAGTCACTGCCTCTCTCTCTCGCGGGCGTGAAACGTCCGGATGAGTGTTCGAGGGCGATTAAATAAGCTTGAAGCTTCCATCCCAATCAAACTAGTAAATAAATTAGTATAAACTAAACATAGGTTGAAGGTGCTCATTAGAACCGCTTATTTGAGGCTGCTCTAATGCGTACCACTACCTATGTCTTCGAGCAGAAATAAAAACAAACTATGTATACCACTCTTAACCCCAGTCTTCTCTATACAAAGTGTGATTTGTAGGGGTCTGCACTGCAAGGGCTTGTTATATCGCAAGCTTCGCTGTCGCAGTTAACGAGAATCAATCGCGAAGCGCGGCTCACCCAAAAAATGACACGATAATGACAAACGTGTTCGCAATCCCTAGAATTTAGTTTTAATCTTATGGTGTGCCAATTAAAATCACATTCAGTTAAATACAACGGTTTTGTTTGCAAATTGCTTCCCTTGAATGAGGCGGTTCTAACGAGTACACACAACCTTTATTTTGGAGAAGAAATAAGATAGCTAATATATACCCCCGTAAACTCCAATTTTCCCTGTACAAAGTGGATTTTTGGAGGTGTTTATTTCACGGACTTATTCACCATGATAAAATACATTACGCAAACACGCCTATGCAATTACATTGCCACCTTTATCGCCGAAAAAAAAGAAAATTTTAAGATAAAAAATTGTGATTTTTTCTAATTTCTGCTCAAAATATAGATTGTAGACACTCGTTAGAACCGCCTCATCGAGGCGGTTCTAACAAGTACCCACAATCTATATTTTAGAGCAGAAATAAGAAAAATAAGGTATACCATCGGGAACCCCAGTTTTACTATATAAAAGTGGGGTTCAAGTGTGTCAAAATTATATAGACGTGTTTTCGTGATATTCGAATGGATTAAGAATTTGCTCAACTTCGCCCTCTGCAATATATATCGTATGAACCTTCTACGGATATGATTTTAAATAGCATCGGCCTTCATTCGGCATTTTTTCCATCTAGGACATTAACGCAACCCAACTTTGAAGTTGAAACTTCTCCATTATTAATTTCAGGTTTGGTTTCATACTAAGCAGAAATTGGTAAGACGAGATTATAAAGAAGCACGTGGGTCCGATCCGGATCCTACCATGGATATCCTAGACTACAATTTAGGTGCATTTTATCTACAATGTGCCGGCGTCGGTAGCTCAGTCGGATGCGCGTCTGACTGTTGATCAGGAGGACGCGGGTTCAACACCTGCCGGGGTCGGCAACTTTCTTTCGTAGAGAGTGATCATGAAATCTATTCTACGGTCATTCTTTCCAGAAGGGCAGTTGTCAATTTCTGACCATAGAATATGCACAGTACTGGTTAACGGTTTACGTATACGCCTGTCCAAGAAAAGTGTGGTTAGGTAAACTGACGGGCTCAAAAATAACCTAAATAGTATTGAATGGGACGTTAAACTCCAATTAAAACAACCAAAATTAATAAAGTTTAAGCCGCGTCATGAGAAAAGGATCTCATTGGTGGCCAGCAAAAACACAGATAAGCCTGAGCATACATCACGAAAACACGCCTATATAATTTTGACCCCCTTGAACCCCACTTTTATAAAGTAAAACTGGGGTTTCCGGGGGTATACCTTATTTTTCTTATTTCTGCTCTAAAATATACAGTAGGTTGTGGGTACTCGATAGAACCGCCTTGATGAGAAATAAGAAATAAGAAAATAAGAAAAATATCACATTTTGTCACCATAAAAGGTTCATATTTTCGGCGATAAAGGTGGCAATGTGTTTGTATAGGCATGTTTGCGTTATGAATATTTCAATGTAATCAATGATATCCATAGAGAAAAAACCATGTCCAATATCTGTTTCTACTCGTGCACATGCTGTTGTGTGTCATCATAAGTCGAAGACACCGAAGACCCGTGTTCTCGCACGTGGCTAAAAACTATACATTGTATTTTGTTGCCACTGATGGACTAAAACAAACAATGCCACTGTCAAATGACCTCAAGGCTTGTTTGTTCAAAACTAAAAAGATCGGTAAAACTTTTAATCATAAATACAGTCCAACCTGTGTTTTGCAAGCACCTGAGGGATGATCAAAATATGCTTGCTTAAGACAGGTGCTTGCTTAATACAGGTGAAATTTAATGCATTTGCCTTTTTTCGGGAACTAAATGTATGTTTGTCTAAGACATGTTGCTTGCTTAACAAAGGTGCCCACTAAGACAGGTTTGACTGTATACTCGTAGTAAATGTACAAATATATAAGTTTTGCTGTTTTTCCCCTTTGGTGTCTCTGATGGGAGCTGTGGGTTAATTGTATCGATTCCTGATCATTGCCTTCACTTCTATTTTGCTATGTTTAGACCAGTTAACATGGTCTTCAGAAAGTTCTGTCGATGATTTGAATACATGTACGCATATCTACACCATAATTCGGTACTTCTTATTAAATGAAGGGTTGTATACGACCTTCGAAACATAAATGAAACACGATTCGACAAGTTACAATGTATATTGGACGTTATCGAACCATTGGGCTGACATGAAGTCCTAGCGCGTTGTAGCGCATGGCCAATATGGAAATGCAGACGCTTAAAATCGATTAACGTCTATCTGGGCCCGGGGTTATACGCGATTTTGTATATGGTTTGCTAAAATAAGCATGCAGATTGCAATGTGATTAAATAATTAAATACAATCAAATCGGACATTTTGTCTGTTCAGCAGAAAATATAATTTGCCCAGGCCATAACATCCAAATACCAACAATTGTTGGCGTTTCAAAATTTATAAAAAGAGGATATTTCATGCAGTGAAATGGGAATGAAAGCAATTTGACAATCTTGGAGTCAGGTCGCATTGTTGTTTTCCCTGTTTCAGGTATCCATTATAATATAGATGCCTACACCGGCTCCTGCGAAATGTCGTCGGCTATTACAGTGCAAGATCTATATGCGAAAGCTCACGGCGACAACACAGTGGTTATGCAGTCAGCTTTAGACTTCTTCCATGTCCTGAAAACCAACATACAATATGTTGGCACGGTAAAGTGAATGTTCATTACGTAAACACGCCTATGCAAATACATTGCCATCTTTATCGCCGAAAAAAATGAAAATTTTAAGATGAAAAATTGTGATATTTTTCTTATTTCTGCTCAAAATATAGATTGCGGGCACTCGTTAGAACAGCCTCATCGAGGCGGTTCTAACGAGTACCCACAAACTATATTTTGGAGCAGAAATAAGAAAAATAAGGTATACCCCCAGAAACCCAGTTTTACTATATGAAAATGGGTTCAAGGGGGTTAAAATTATAAAGGCGTGTTTTCGTGATGGTTGTTTATGTTTCGTTTCAATAATTGTCATGCCCACCAGGCACAAGACGTTGACTAAGAAAGGAAAACCTTTTTAAATACTTCCAGCACTGAACAGTGTTGAGGACCTGTGCATTGGTTTTATTTTGTGAATTGAATATAAAATTTCTTCTGGTTTGAATTGGCACTATTTAATATTTCAAAGAAGGTTTCAGATTCTATCACGGTTCCAGCGTAACGGCATAATGTGAATAAGTGAGAATTTAATTTTATGTAATGTTGGTTGGTGCCTGTCTCTTGTCGGGCCCATCGGAGCCTAACTGTTGGTTTTCGTTTGCTCCAGCATTTCAGTGGTTTCTTGCTGTCGAGTCCTCACCGTTGTTTCATCTCTGTGGTTGTTTGATTTTTGTGTTATCGGAGTTGTTGCACTGATGAGTTAGGAGGCCTTCATGCGGACTGAACAAATTATTTGTCTAACTCGCGACGGAAGTAAGGGCGAGGTTTGCAGCCGCGTAAAAAAGATTTAAGTCCCCAGTGGAATTCGTTTCGAGGCGGTTTATTTTTGTTATGGTTTGTCTTTGAGTATGTGTATCGCTTATGTATATATATTTTTTTGATAGCCAATTGGCCATTTTGTGGGAAAGTTACTGTCCTTTTGGCTCTCCGCTGTTGATGTTTTCATAGGGTCTAGTTATTTCATGTTTGTTTCTTTCCCTTTGGTGTCTCTGATGGGAAATGTGGGGTAATTGTATCGATTCCTGATCATTGCCTTCACTTCAATTTTTCATGCTACTTGTTTCGCTTGATGACAAAAATAAACGTGTTATTAATAGTAATATTTCACTAATACTAGACATTGATAAGGGAATAAAATAGGCCGTATCAGCCTTCTTTCGACACAGTCTAAAAGTACACGATTTCTAGATGTGGAGGCCAGCTTTATATATATTTTCCGATAATACACAGACGGAACAAATGTCTTCAGTGTATACACCGGCTTTACCCATGTTTGGGATAAAGGTTAGCAGCAAAGACCAAGGTAAGACACGTCTGACACAGTTTGCTCATTACGATAACACAGCCGGGTCCTAAAATGGTGTCTTTCATATCTCAAAAACTAGCATTGTTTCAGATGAATATTTTTTTCTTTCTTACTTCTAGCCCAAACATAGGTTTTGTGAGCTTGTTAAAATCGTCTCATTGAGGCGATTCTATCGAGTATCCACAATCTATGTTTTGAGTGAAAATAAGGAAGCCAATGTATACACCGATACACCCCTTTTTCTCTTAAAATGTGGGGTTAAAAGGGGTGTATATTTCCAGGACTTGTAAACATGATTAAAAGGACAAAATAAACCGAATACTGGAAATGGACCGTCGCGCCAAATAATCACGCCAAAGAGTTTGTTCTTATTTGTTTGAGGCGTCACGAGAAAACTTTTTTCATGTCACCTGAGACCAAATGTGCAGATAAGCTTGTGCATGCCTAAAATTTCATTATCTAAATGGCATGATCTTCGCTAGACTGGGCTGCAGAACAGGCCGGTTTTTGTCCTAGTCTTAAACTCCGAAGATATGTTTTTTCCGCGGCGAGATTCAATTATGGTTCAATGATTGTCCTAGTTTGTAAGCACATATTCCATACTTTACTTACTTGTCAGTGCATGAACCAAAATGCATTTGGGTCACTCTTTAAAATGCAGATCGCAAAAGACCCATATGTATCTTGTTTGTTTAACGCTCTACTATTGAGTTTCTTTTGATTTATCTTGCACAGTGTCTGTCCGATTCCTTTGTGTTATTTTAATCATATAGGACCAGTAGAATCTTCCACCTATAGCTGGACTGATACATTACAAATTTAAGGGCTGTCTGATTATTTTTATATCCCAACATTCTAAAACCTTCATCTCGCTTGAACAAACAGTCCAGATACACTGATATGGATCAATACTGTTTGCCAAAAAGTTTAAATTATGGGACGTAAGGTAAATGTGGGTTATGGGTTATGATGTTTTGTTTGTATTATTATCACCTCGTTTAGTTTTGTTTGATCTGAGGTTTAACGTCCCCGTAAACACTGTAAAGGTCATTTTGGAGACGTTGCTTCCAATTTTGTGGGACATTTACCAGACATAGAGATGAAATGACATCTCAAGCCCTGCCGCCAAATGAAACCAATATCGTTTATAAACATGGATGGGCCGACTCGCAACGCTTTGCCTGGGCAGGCTTAGATCCTCTAAGCAGTTTACAAGTACTCGTGTGTGGGTCGATTTCAGCTCTGCGTGGAAGCATCATGCAGCCCATTTATTTCTTCAAGCTCCGATGGGCGGGGTCCTCGTTTAGTAGAGGTGTGTTTACATTAACACGTCCGAGAAACGAACACCCTTGTGATACCTACTTTATATGCTTGGTAAGTCTTTGGTGTACACGGGTATCCCACATATATGACACAGTTTGTGTACACGCCTTAGGACCGCCTTAGCTCACACGTTTTAAACCAGGAAAATAAGTTAAATATAAATATAAATATAAAGCCGACCATTTTATCTTTTATTATGCTTTTATAGCCATCAGTTCCTCATGGTAGCCGAGACTTATCACCGTATGAATTTAGCTCTTCTTTGTAATATGCACTTGTATAGTCTACGTTTGTAATTATTACATTATACAAATACATGTACATTGTAAATTTAACCATCGAAAAACGAAGATTTTAAACGAAGATTTTTATTTATGTTGTTGTTTGTTACTTACTGTGTGTATCACTTGTGTCTGTTTTTTTTTTTGATGGCCATTTGGTCAATTTGTGGGAAAGTATCTGTCCTTATGGCCTTCCTTTGTTTAGGTTTCCATTATGGTCTGGTCGCTTCATGTTTGTGTTTCTTTCCCTTTGGTGTCTTTGATGGGTGGAGTAAATTAATTGTATCGATTCCTGATCTTTGTTTTACTTCAACTTTAAGATGAAAAATTGCGATATTTTTATTATTCCTGCCCAAAATATAGATTGTGGGTTCTCGTTAGAACCGCCTCATCGAGGCGGTTCTAACGAGTACCCACAACCTATATTTTAGAGCAGAAATAAGAAAAATACGGTTTACCCCTGTAAACCCCTGTTTTACTTCATAAAACTGGGGTTCAAGGGGGTCAAAATTATATAGACGTGCTTTCGTTATAGTGTCGGATTAGTATATCGGCAGGGACAAACTTCATAGAGCGTAAATCCCCTAATACAACGGGATTCTACCCATAACCATTTCCGTTGTTGTCAAACCTACAGTCCCAGATAGGCTACAGTCATGTACATGTACTTAAATATAGCGGATTTTGAAACATGAACGTTTTTTTTTCTATTTCACCAGAGAACAGCAAGGGGTGTATCCTGTGATGTTTGGGTAGGGGTATACCTTGATGTTGAATCTGCAAGGAATGACACCATAGAATGGTACTTCACCAAGGTATGTGTTTTTGCTTTTTCTTATTCACATATTTTCAGAAGCCTCCGTGGTGAAGTGGTTACGCTACTCGCCTTGTAAACCAGGGGTCGCAGGATCGATCCCGGGCTTCTCCAGACTTTCGGATGAGTCTTTAAACCGAGGTCCCGTCTCCGTATGACCTTAGCTGTTGGTGGGACGTAAAACTCAAAACACTCACTTATTCACATATTTTAGTTCAGCACGTATTTAGATTCAGAATACAGAGTATTTAATACTGCATTAAGTATCTCACCAATTAGGGACATTGCCTGAAGGTGATATGCTATTCAACTGTTATTTTGCAATTTCATACAAGGGCCAGGCATATTCGACTACAACATAAGTTATTTTTATGTTATATTTTATTGCGTCCCTTGTGAGTGAGTGAGTGAGTTTTACGTCCCACCAACAGCTAAGGTCATATGGAGACGGGACCTCGGTTTAAAGACGCATACGAAAGTCTGGAGCAGCCCGGGATCGATCGTGCGACCCTGGTTTACAAGGCGAGTAGCGTAACCACTGCACCACGGAGGCTTCTATTGCGTCCCTTGGCTGTAATTACAACTATATAACTGGCGGAACTAACCGTGTAGTTGGAATAGTTAGCTTGCCGCTTCGCACAAAATACATGTATGCATTTTTCATACAAGAACTTTGCAGTGGAGTATTATAATCACTTTGTTTCGTAAAAAGAAAGTACGGCAATGAATAGGAATCGCTACACATTACGAAAACACGCCTATACAAATGTATTGGAAGATTTTATCACCCAAAAAGGAAAATTTCCAGATAAAAAATCTGATATTTTTCTTGTTTTTGCTCAAAACATAGATTGCGGGGACTCGATAGAACCGCCTCGACGAGGCGGTTCTAGCGAGTACCCACAATTTATGTTTTTGAGCAGAAATAAGAAAAATAATGTTTACCCCTGAAAACCCACGTTTTACTATATAAAAGTGGGGTTAATGGGGGTCAAAATTAAAAAGACGTGTTTTTGTGATGAATAACATAAGACATTTCGTTCAAGACATCAAAGAAAAAGGTGGACGCAGTTAAAGCAATGACACCACAATCGAAACGCCAAAAGGACAGTTACTTCTCTAAATATGACCAAAAAGGTCTCCTAAATAATAACACAGCGACAATAATAACGATACCCCAACAGAAACACCGCCTTAAAAGGATATGGGTAGGGCTAAACGTTTATGTGGCCGCCGCAATCCTCACCCTTAGTGCTGCAGCAGTTTACACAATTAATGTGTTCATTTCCCGTTAACGGTTTCTAAAAATTAAAAAAAAAACAATCATGGAGAGCAACGCTGCAACGGTCTCAAGAATTTCCTCCCTTGACACTGGGGGAAGAAAGGGGATAAACGCTAAGCATTAGGATAACAAACCCGTGTGACATAGTGCATTTTTACATCATTTGTTGGCATTTTCAAATTTATAAGCAGGATCAATTTCATCATGCGCAAGTGGGGTGAGCATGAAAAAAGTTTTACAACCTCCGGACCAGGAATCGATACTATTAACCCACAGCTCCCAAACATGAAATCACTAGACCCTAATGGAAACATCAATAGCAGAAAGCCAATGGGACAGTTGCTTTCCCACAAAAAGACCACTAGTTGATCCCCGGTTAGACATATATGTAGCATGATGCACAACAGATGCATAAGATGCACAACAGATGCATAAGCTGCACTTGTGCTAGTTTGAAATGGCTACGCTTCAACTGAATACTATTTTCTGACTATTTTGGTTTATGATAATGAAAAGCTGCGTAATATGCGAGGAATTCTGTCACACATTGCTGCTAATTATTTTTTCTGTTTTTCTATTTTAGGATAATTGGGTTGAGGCAGTTGACCTAGCAATACAGCCAGCAGCATTAATAAGAATGGATATATGGCAGGTTTAGTACATGGCTTGCATTTATACTACTTGACGCTATACAATAACGTCAGTTAGATAACCGTATATGTTTGCAACGACGTACAACTAAATCTCAATCATGTAAACTGTGTCAATCCAAAATCTCGACCGGAAGTCTAAATCGTATTAAAACCATGTATTTGAATCCGCAGCAAGTCTCAAAACCGTCAGATAATTTTTCACCTGTAAATTGTATATTTAAATGCATAATGTAGAGTCTGGATCATGCATCTTTGAACCAAAACGCAAAAGGAAACAGATGATAGTATAGTGCTGAAACAATGCAGTTCTACAAAATTAATAAAACGTGTTTTACACTTGAAACTCTTTTTCCAAAGCTAGGACAATACAAAAAAACTATTCAAAATGCGAACAACTTGATGTTGAAATGAGAAACCGAGGTCCTGATAAGCATTTCGATAACACAGTCATGTGGCATAGTGCATTTTTCCACATCTCCAAAATGGCTACTTTTTGATGAAAATCCGTCATTTTTTCTTTTTGTCTGCGCTCATGGGCGAAGTAATTATAGGCGTAGTGGTTAACACGGAAATACAGCCATTAGGTACCCACAATGCAGGTTGACCATTACATTTAATTTATGCAACAACAAGTATAAGCTTTGACAAGAAGAATGAAAAAAGTGGTCCAAAACAAGTATAAGCTTTCATACATAAAGGACTCACGGACAGAACTCTATCACATCTGTACAAGCCCATATTTGCTGTCATATTTGTACAGGCTAATACAAGATGTACACCTACAAACTCTTAACCACGACGGAACACTGCCGATCCTATAAACTCAACAGGAGCCTTCAGCTCTAGTTAGCTAAAGCTTGCCTCGCCATAAGCAAATATTTTTAGTTAATCTTCTTTCTTTCTTCCTACTTATACTGCGATAGGTCACATCTGACCATTACTCGCAGGTGAGCATCACACACACACACACACACACACACACACACACACACACACACACACGCACGCACGCACGCACGCACGCACGCACGCACGCACACACGCACGCACGCACAGAGGTTCGGGATGAAAGCCTACACAGTAATCATGTAATTACGGTAGGGGCCTTTAACCTGCACCGGGCATGACTCTCCCTGCACAGGGTACCTCCCGTTAACGTTCCGATCCGAAGGACGGTGTACTCCCTGCGTATGATGCCAATGGAGCGTGTTCGGACAAACACCGCCGCCGGGGATCGAACCGGGGGCCTCTAGCTTCAGAGGTAAGTGCACTTACCACTGAGCTATCACGCTTCATTTAGTTATTATTCTATTAAGATCAGGAAAGTTGTCAAGCATTCCATTTGATAAGATGTTACAAGCACATTGAAGTTGCACATGTGCCTTATTAAAAATGAAAAGTACTTTTTTGGAAAAAAAAAACTTTTACATTTCAGGCATTATACTTTAGTCGGCAGGATCCTGGGTTCCTACTGGCAATTAGAATATTGGCAAAGACAGTTTATTGAATAAAACAAATTTCTGAATATAACTTAAGACATTTAATATCATTACGTGCTCATGAAGACCAAGCTTTTTGTCAAAGCTATACTTGTATATATTGCAGTCATAGCTTGTAGGTGCTCGTTAAAAACGCCTCAAGAGTACCCACAACCTCTGTCTTGGAGCTGAAATACGAAAAAAAATAAGGGAAACTCTCATAAACCCAAGTTTTTTGTCTATATTATTTTGTCTTTTTTGTTCATTTCACGGATTTGTTCACGTGATGTCAAGAGCTTCGTATGAAACAATTTTGTCAAAAACTTCAAAACCCTACGGAACGTCATACAAAAGGCTTGGACAGGAGTTGTGGATACAAGAGTTAGGCAGTGTAGAAACGAGAACACAAAGAAAGTAGAGGAACTTCTCCATCTTTGCATTACGAAAACACGCCTATACAAATATATTGTAACCTTTACCGCAGAAAAAAAAACCGAACATTTAAAGATGAAATCTTAGTTCTGCTCAAAATACAGATTGTGGTTACTCGTTAGAACCTCTTCGATATAGATTGTGGGTACGCGTGAGCCGCCTCATCGAGGCGGTTCTAACGAGTACCCACAATCTATATTTTAGAACAGAAATAAGCAAAATAAGGTTTACCTCTCTTAAACCCAGTTTTACTGTATAAAAGTGGGGTTCAAGGGGGTCAAAATTATATAGGTGTGTTTTCGTGATGGTTCGTCATTTATAAATGAATTGTGGGATATTTTAAAACTGTAATATCTTTTTCGTCTTTTCTTTGTGGCTCCAGCATTGAATTTGATCGGAATTGACTCAACCAAATTAGAATCTGGTAGATTCCTTACTTTCTTTCTTTCTTTTTTTTCTTAAAGGGCCATTTCTTATATGTGGACATGATATGTTTCAGGGTGGCTCAAATAAACCGATTGTTCACAATGTATATCATCTAAATCCAGTGGCACCGCCAATAGAAGTGTTTAACGTTGCTCCGTGTTACCAAGCAACACAGAAAAGAAGAGTTTTAATCGCTTTCAAAGGTAAGTTTAGAGCGCCCAAAGATAAAATGTCATTTATTCTAGCAATTCCAGCAATGTTGAATTGTGCCGTTTTAATGGATATAAGCCACCGCACGACAAAACCTACATAAGACATGTGCGCCCATCGAAGACTCAGATCAGCCTGCGCATCCATATAGTCTAACCAGAGACTTCTCTTGTTGCATGAAGGAGCATCGGGCCCTTAGCTATCCTTAGAGCGCACAACGAATACTCTTATCAGACTGTGTGGATGCGCAGGCTGAGCTGAGTCTTCGTTGGACGCACATGTCTTATTGTAGGTTTTGTCATGCGCTGGCTCATATAATCCAATTGTTATATTTGTAAAAAGAATAAAATGCTGATATTTTTCAAATAGGTACGCATATTAACGAGGCTGAGGCTTTCATAAATTTATCACCATCAGTACTCTCAAAATTGAGAAATCTGACAGTAACCAGACTCTCACATGATAATGTTCTGTGTTTACATTTAATATATTTCGAGTTGGTAATACATGTTAAAAACTTTTTACTTCTGATCGTCTAAGCTACAAAGCAAACGATACTCACAAACATACAAAAAAAAAAACGTTCAAATGAATCTATACTAGGAAATTTTGTTTGTTTGATTTGAGGTTTAACATCCCCGCCAACACCGTAAAGGTAATTTTGAAGACGTTGCTTCTAATTTTGTGGGGCTTTTAACCGACATTAAGATGAAATGACTCTCAAGCCCTGCCGCCCAATGAAACCAACAGGGTTGTATATGCACTCACGGACCGACTCGCACCGCTTTGCCTGGGATCCTCTAAGCTGTTTAAGAGTACTCGTGTGCGGGCCGGTTTCAGCTCTGCGTGGAAGCATCATGCAGCCCATCTATTTCTTCAAGCCCCGATGGGCGGGGGCCGCTATACTAGGAAATACAAACCTACCGCTGGGAGTTTAACATATACTGACCAGTAGCCTTAGTGCGCATCAGAAGGTACAGAATGGCGCGAACACATCACAAGAACATGCTTATATAAAGTTGATACCCTAAAACCCCACTTTTATACAGTAAAACTAGGGTTTACAGGGGTTTACATTATTATCTTATTTCAATGTTTTTATTGGTAATATGAAACATACCAGGATTTATTTTTTAAAACAAAAAACAAAACAAAACAAAAAAAAAATAATAATTGGTGACAAAATCTTACCAATATATTTGAATAGGCGTGTTTGCGTGAGTAGCCAGTGAAGATTGATGTCGATATGTATGCAAGTACTTGAAATGAATGCACCTGTTAACTCCACTTTATATACGGAAAAGATGCGATTACGAAGAATTTTAGTATTTTCTGTTGTTGTTGTTGTTGTTTTTTAATGCAAACATGCATTTATCATGGGTAAACGTTTAACATACCTCAATAAGGTGGTGTTAAATTTACGAACAACTTAAATTTGTTGGAGAAACGAAAAAGGATCACGAATTTTCATCAGAAAAATGCGCCATTGAAAACATCGCTATGTCGCATGGGCGTGCTATAGCTTACCATTCGTCCGCTTCACTTACCATTCCAGAAAAATGTACAATTGTGACAGACAAAAAAATTCCATGCCTTCAGAAATGATATATATTAAAAATGTGATATTTTTTATTTCTGCTGCAAAAATAGCTTCTGAGTGCTCTTTAGAAGCGCATCAATTCTATGTTCCTAATAGCTGTCAATATGCTAAGTTTCTAAAGAGAACGAAAACCAACATTTTGTTCCAAGCTGTTTAGTTGAAGTTTCAATGTGTAACAAATGCTCAAACAGGCAGATGTAGACGTATTTTAACAAAATCGGGAGATATTGCACTGCGTTATTTTACAAATAATACCATTGTTATTTTTCTTTCAGTTTCAAATGATGGCAGTATAGACAAAGTCAGCACAAGATATCTGAAGGACACGTTACATGATGTGATTACATCTAAAACATTTATCAATCCTCTAAGGTTGACTGAAATACAGGTAACATGACATTTTCGTTTTTCAGATTAGTATTGTAATGAGCCATTGCACGGCAGAACGCTAATTATCACCTTGATTTGGAAGAAAAACAATTTATATGATTGCTAATTTGGCCCAGAAAAAAAAAAGATTCAATCTTTTCAGTTCCATGGTGTATTCCCTGCTTCCAAATGCCAATCCTTTTATAGAAAATATTTAACTCGTTCTTAGGGAATTCACCGAATTTCATGGTGAAGATTATATTTTCCTGTTCTTTAGGGTGGAATGTTAAAAATATATTTGAGGGACACTGAAGTGTACTGACGAAAATTAGTTAGTATGGCCCAAACATATTCTACACTCAGTAATTTTCGGTTAACAAATGTTTTCCTTGCTCCAAAAGGAACGCGATAGAGGTTAAAATAAGAGTACACAACTGTCCACTCACAGAAAAAAAACAAAGAAACAAATACAAAATGCAAACATAATTTTATCACATAAATCGGAGGAATGATTTGCTAAGGATCATTCAGTTTTGGTAGATAACTTTCGTAATAATTATTAATCTCGTGTCTTACTGCCTTAAAAAGCATGGGATTACATATTACGACAAAGTCTATGAAAGATCAAGGAGAAAATTGTTTAATGTGTTCTGGTCTATTGAAAGTAGTTACTAAAATCCAGACGTTTTCGTACATTTATTCTGTCAACGTATAGTTTTTTCCACGCTTTACACTACTCTTCCCCATTGTCTTATAAAAGAAGAAATTATTAATGATTTAACTGAATTGGCATTCCGTAGGGAAGATTCCATCTATTTTACATGTAATGTTAGAAAAGTTTCATGACTTCCGAAGAGCATATGCGTGACGTTCTCAACTTTCTAACTGACAATATTTATGTAAGATTTGGCGCTAAGGTATCTAGAAAAAATGCATGCATTCCAAGGGTTCGAATTGCTCACCACTTATGGCTGATCTGTTATAATTCTTTTATCACCGAGATCATGTTGAAACGCAAATTGAAGTTCTTTTTTATATAATTTATTTCTTTTTTGCGTCATTACAATATTTGTACAAAAATTCAATTTCACAATATCAAAATCGTGGTAGAACACACACAGATGCACTAAAGATAACTAATGATTTGTAGGATATAAATGTGCCGGCCCTTGGTTTATAATCGTATTGAAAGTATTGAAACTTTCAGCTCGACGTGTGCTTTTGAAATATTGACAATAAACAGAAGTGGTGGCGATCATCAGGAATCGATACTACTACCCCACACCTCCTAGCGAAGAGATCAAATGGAAAGAAACACGAACATGAAATAACTTCACTATAATGATGATAGGGCCATGATGGCCCCTGATCGCTCGCCCGATCCATATTGTTCAAATAAAACGTTTGGTAATATATGGTGGAGCTGAGGATTTGCGCTTTTTTTGGCTGACGGTGACCCAAGGAACATCTCTGTGGAATCATTGCTGTTTAGGAGTTGCAGTCATTTAAAGAGTTTTTGATGTTTTAGTTCTAGTGGCCATCATGGGCAGTGGAACAAAAGTATTTTGAGCGATTTTGCTAGAGGGTCACGCATGCAACATTCCTTTCAATGTGCTTCCTTTTAGAGAAAGATATCCTTTAAAAGTGTTTATATTTAAGTTCTTGCAACCATCTTGTTCAATAAAGTGAAACAGTTAGAGCAATTTTTGACAGATGGTTACCCAAAAGACATTTCTGTGAAATCATTGCTGTTCATAAAAAGTAGGGGATATGTTTGTTTGTTTTTTAGTTTTACGGCCCAATCAACACTATTCCAGTCATTTTGAGCCGGTCCGTTTACCTATCTGCTTTTTTCTTGGGCTGATTTATACGTAAGCGGTTATCCAGTAGAGTGCACAATCTTTCGCCACATTACGAAAACACGCCTATACAAATACATTGTCACCTTAATCGCCGAAAAAATGAAGATTTTAAGACGAAAAATTACGATATTTTTCTTACTTCTGATCAAAATATAGATTGTTGGTACTCGTTAGAACCGCCTCATCGAGGCGATTCTAACGAGTACACACACTCCATATTTTAGAGCAGAAATAAGAAAAATAAGGGTTGCCCCTGCAAACCCCAGTTTTTTTTATATAAAAGTGGGGTTCGATGGGTCAAAATTATATAGGCGTATTTTCGTGATGAGAAACTGATAACTGCCTTTCTTGAATCGGCGGAAGGTCTGTGTAATGAATACCGAAGTTAACCCATTGTATTCTAGTGGATTCTCCCATTGCTTTGTGTTGGACAAGTCTGTTTGTTAGAACAGGGGTGTCATGCCTATTTTTTCGTTTTTATTCTTTTTTGACTGAAAATTCTGTTAGCAAACAATGGAGGCCCTGATCTGACGCCGAAGAAATGACGCCGCTTTCTGCGGCGTCTGATCTGGGCCTGCACTGATTGCCAAGGTACCCCAAATAGGGGTTTCCCGCATACAATGGGTTAACACCATTTTATGTGAGTAAACAGAGTAAAAAGGGGGGGGGGTGGCGGGTGGTTACAAGAGTAAATTATTTTCATCGATTTCGCCTATTTTTGATAAGCTCGCCAGTCGTAAAACCCCCATCATATACTGTAATAACCATTTTAGAGATAAGACAGAAAATACCATCTCATATAGGTGATGACTCCATGGTAAATGTGATCCTGTGGATAAGTACTTATATAATTGAAACTGAAACATTAAAAACGTTTGCCGCTGTTACGTTAACACGCCCGTGAAATGAATACCCCAATACACCCCACATTATATACAGAAAACTTGGGCTTACGGGGGTATACATTATTTTTCTGATATTTACGTCAAGACATAGGTTATTGGTACTCGTTAGAAACGCCTCGATGAGACGGTTCTAACGAACACTCCGAACCTATGTTATGGGTTAGAATAAGAAAAATACCTCAACTTGTCACCAGAAAATAACTATTTCGGGGATATGAAAGAATGCAATATGTCACACGTGTGTGTTATCGCAATGAAATATTTAGCATACATGTTTTAACTTCTTCTCAAAACCTAAAGTGTATGATTTGATTTAAAACGCATAATTTATAAATTGGAATACAGACTACTATAATACTTGAATTGAAATAAGAATCGACTCCCTTTGATTAGACCCCCGCCGATCGGGGCTTGAAGAAATATATGGGCTGCATGATGCTTCCACGCAGACTGAAACAGACCTGCACACGAGTATTGGTAAACCGCTTAGAGAATCTAAGCCTGCCCACCCAAAGCGGTACGTGTCGGCCCGTCCATGCTTATAAAAAGTAGAAGTAAAACAAAGATCAGGAATTGATACAATTAACTTACTCCATCCATAACAGACACCAAAGGGAAAGAAATACAAACATTAAGCGACCAGACCATAATGGAAACCTAAAAAAAGGAAGGCCATATGGACAGTTACTTTCCCACAAAATGGCCATATGGCCATCCAAAATTAAAAGACACAAGTGATACACACAGCAAGTAACAAACAACAACATAAATAAATCGCCACAGAAGAGCCGCCTTGGAACGGTCAGTGGAAGATTTCCACTGGGGGGCTTAAATCGATTTTACGTGGCCACAATCCTCGCCCTTACTTCCGTCGCGATTTAGACAGATAATTTGTTCAGTCCGCATGAAGGCCATCTAACTCATCAGTGCAACATCTCCGTGAACACAGAAATCAAAGAACCACAGAGGTGAGACAACGGTGAGGACTCGACAGCAAGAAACCACTGAAATGCTGGAGCAAAAGAAAACCAACAGTTAGACTCCGATGAGCCCGACCAGAGACAGAGCATCAGGCACCAACCAACATTATCTCTTTAATTTTCAATAAGCCTTTACGTTGGAGCCGTCATAGAATCTGAGGCCTGACCCAGCGGCGTGCAATTAAAGAGGGAAGCAAAGTTGCCAACCGTGATTGGGTTAACTACCATGCATGCAGTCTGTCGTATAATATCCATGTTGTACCCAATCTTTTTATATCGAAGAATGATTTTACGAAATTGGGTGCTGAAGTCATTGCGGTTATATATTTTTCTGAATTTATATACTAAGTCACCATAAAATTCGGGTTCCGATAGACCTTGTTGCAGAAGAGATTTAAGTCCAATATTGAATTTTGAAATTAAATCAGAATGGCGTCTATAAAATTTTGAAAAGGCTTTGCGTAGTTTATGGTACCGATAACCCTGATTAAGAAGTTTAGCCGTTAATAATTTATTACGAGTGTTGAAGTCAGTTACATGACTACACACTCTAGCAAATCGAATTAATTGCGAAATATAAACGCCATAGGATGGCGCACGAGGAACATCACCATCCAAAAAAGGAAAATTTACAATCTCAAAATCAAAGTCATCGCGTTTATCATAAATTTTGCACGAAACAAATCCATCTACAATAGATAGATGTAAATCCAAAAACGGGGCCTCGGTATCAGAAGAATTTGCTTTATTTAACTGAAGTTCTAGGGGGTAAATCTGACTGATCAAACCATCAAAATAGGTATTATCAATATTTAATAAATCATCTAAATATCTAGAAGTAGAGCTAAAAGCTTCAATAATTTCAGATTGGTTTCATTGGGCGACAGGGCTTGAGATGTCATTTCATCTCAATGTCGGATAAAAGTCCCACAAATTTGGAAGCATCGTCTCCAAAACGACCTTTACAGTGTTGACAGGGACGTTAAACCACAAATTAAACAGAACTCCCTTTGATTTTTAACGTTTCGAGAGCATACATATTCCGATTTATTAATTGATTATCCTGTATTACACCAGGTCAGCCAATATTCAAAAATCATAAATCATGTTTTTAATTGTGTCAATTAATAAAATTGTCATTAATCAAGTAATTTCGTATTGGCCCAGTTACAGGACCACGGTCAGCTTTATTGGCCTCGGCCTTCGGCCTCGTGCCAATACAGCAGACCTCGGACCTGGAACTGGGCCAATACGAAATTATTTGATTAATAACATTATATTATTGCTGCTGTCAGATGTCAAATTTATATCTTTCAGTTAGAGTTCCAGGGTTCTTCAAAGGTGTATATGGCAGCTACGCTACTAGATCGCCCACCATTGACAAGCAGATATTTATTTCCTCAGCCGAGCCCGAGTTCAAAGCTTCATGACCTGCATGAAACCTACTTCTTCTTGAATGGTCTTGTCAATCAACCTCTTACCTTAAACATAAGCAGTACAGTAGGAAATGTGAGTGTCTAGAATATAATAATCCTATATGGGTGTGAGGGGTGGATGAAAAATCCATCCCGTGGGTCACTGTCCGGCATCACGAGGTTTGCCGGGTGATGCCGTACAGTGATCCCGAGGGACGGATTTTTCTATCCACCCCTTACACCCATATAGGATTCTATTTCTTGCATACCTACCATTTCCTAGTGTGGATTCTTAATACTGCATTCACTTCGGTTACCATCTTCCGCCATATTGTGATTGCACTACAGGAATGTTTAGTGACGTCACGGTAACCTGCTTTGACGTCAACCTTAACGACGGCGCATATGAAGTCGTATTCAACCAGTGCATGTATCAAACAATTATATTCGATTTTTGGACGGAACACCAGGGTCAGAACATTAATGTCTATCCCAGGGTAAAATCATGGATTTCCTGGTCTGGTGTGCAAGAAAAATGCTCTATTGTTAGAAATACAGATATCGTACTCTTTAAAAATGTTCCTAAATTTTAAAGTACTGTTCTGTCCAGCAAGCTGGGAAATTGAGTTATCGGTACTGAAGGTTTAACCTATTTTGTACCGGTAACCCCTAAAGGGGTAATTGGCAAACAGTGCAGACGCAGATCAGATGCCGAAGAACGCGGCGTCTGCTCAGGGCCTTCACTGTTTGCAAAAATGTTCACCCGTTTCACAAATAAATTTAGAAGACAAACACAACCTCAAACCCCTAAATTTTGAAAATTGACTACTGCTATATGTAAGGAAGAATATTCCACTTTGTACAAAAAGGGTTAAATAATACATCTGGTTCACCACAACTCTACCTGAACTGCGTTAATCATAATCTAACACATGGTGTATATCGCAATAAACAGTTCATTTTCGGTCATTACAATGTGCAGTTTACAGAATAGAAGTGAAGGCAATGATCACGAATCAGTACAATTAACCCAACAGCACCCATCAGAGACATCAAGGGAAAGAAACACAAACAAAAACAACTAGACGCTAAGAGAAACATCACTAGCCGAAAGCCAAAAGGACAGTTACTTTCCACAGGGCTTCATACTGGGCATAACGAAAACCATTACCGCTCATGGCAAAAAGTGATTTTTCAAAAGGTTAACCCCCGTCCTGTTGAAAACACTGTTTTAGCCACTCGCGTTAAATGTTTTTAAACCAATCAAATTACTTAATGTAATTCAGTTCATGGACTGAATGCCAGACAGTGTAGATACTTGTCAGATGGCTTCTTTACTATTTGCAAAGGTAGAGCATACCCTGGTTCAACAGAACACTGCTTAAAGGGGAAAGGGAACACCTATAAGATTTTTCCGTCATTTTACAAAGGGAGACAAATTCTGGGACTTCTTGACTTTTCATTAAGCCCTGTTTCACTGAAAAAGGGTCTACTCTTAAAGGAAATAATTTGCTCCTTAGGACATGGGAGACAATACTTTTGAAGGACTTCTTGACTTTTCTATAAGCCCTGTTTCACTGAAAAAGGGGTCTACTCTTTTAGGAAAAAAATAGCTCCTCGGGACATTGGAGACAATACTTTTGAAGGAGTTGCCTCCCCTGTAGGTTTTCCCATTACCCTTAAGTGTATTCCTTTAGTCCTTATTCAAACAGTTTGGATATTCGTTTGGACTAGATTATTTTAAGGTATTGCAAACGAGTTCCTATAATCTACTACTCCAATCATTTCACTCTCGAATGTTCATATTGTTTACATTCAGGGTGTTGTAATGACCCACATAATTATCCGTCAGTCAAGCACCGACAAGTCGCCAAACCATGCCAACAAGGCCGGGATCAGTGGAAACAGAAATTTCACGCAAGCTTGAAATTTAAGAAATCTACATCTGATTACCGCTCAGCTCATATAAATTAGGGGCATGTAACCTTTTTGAGAAGGTGGCGGAGCTTCTCCTTGACAGCTTTCCCACAGAATGTTGTGATCAAAAATAAATAATGAAGACGTTATCAACCAAAATCGCGGCTAAAAAGACAAAATCGACTTAAATGAATCTATGTTTATATCAGAAACACTATTTTTCACCAGTAAAGCTTTCTTTTCGAGATATGAAATAATGCGCTATGTCACACGTGTGTTTAATTATAATGAACAATCTTTTGACAGAATCTGAGGTGAGCATTGATGCGTTTTAAAATCGATTTCAGCCCCCCAGTAAAAACATACATCACGAAAACCGCCTATATAAATTTGACCTACTTAAAATAGAAGTGAAGGCAATGATCTGGAATCTATACAATTAACACAGCTCCCATCAGAGACATCAAAGGGAAAGAAACACAAACACGAAATAACTAGACCCTAATTGAAGCACCAACATTGGAAAGCCAAAAGGACAGTCACTTTCCCACAAAACGGCCAATTGGCTATCCAGAACAAAACATATATACGCGATACACACACACTCAAAGACCAACCATAACAAAAATTAACCGCGACAGAAGAACGGCATTCGAATGGTCAGTGAAACGAATTCCACTTGAGGGGGGGGGGGGGGCTTCTAGTATCACAAATGGTCATAAAATAATAAAACGCGTAAGACAGTCATATCCCACATAGACACGTTTCCAAACAGCACATGCACACAACTGCCAACTAGTTGACCTCGCCGTACCATAAAACAATCTTATCTTCTGCTGTGAAGCATCACCATATTGAATCTGAGGTTTACAAACAGTTTTGAACTAAGACCATAAATGTTTGTTTAATTTTAATTTTGCATTAAAGGTTAATGTATGTGCCATATATATAGTCAGTCATAATTTACATACGATACGTATTTCACCACGGCCTTTTTGATTCTTGGTATACCGGGACCCTTCGAGAAGATCTTCTTACGGAAGGTCAAGAGTTCTTTTTACCGGTAATCCGATTTTCTGTTCACTTTAGATGAATGATAAATACCCCACATACAAATACTGTGTTTTTTTAAAACAGTATACTTTATCTTGCATTGCCTGTTTTCAATAATTATTGTAATAGATATTATACAGTCATAAAGAGATAACTGTGCGCATCATGTCTCGTATTCCTGCTCAAACATAGATAAATAATACACTACTCGTCACAACAGCCTTGCTGCTTGAAGCGGTTTAATCAATACAACAAAATATGTTCGAAAACAAATGAGAGCAAAAATATGAAAAGAAACTTCTGATACCGAGGCGACGTTTTAAGCCCCCAACCCAGTCGAATTCGTTTCACTGACCGTTCCAATATAGTTCTTCTGTCGCGGTTTATTTTTGTTATGGCTTGTCTCGCTTATAATATTTTGTTTTGAATAGCCAATTGGCCATTTTCTGGGAAAGTAACTGTCCCTTTGGCTTTCCGCTATTGCTGTTCCAATTGGGGTCTAGATGTTTCATGTTTGTGTTAATTTCCCTTTGGTGTCTCTGATGGGAGCTCTGGGTAAGCTGTAGCGATCACTGATCGTTGCCTTCACTTCTGTTTTTCATATTAATGAACTTTTAGAGCTATGCTGAAATGACCATGTTACAAAATAAGCATGACGCCCTTCGGGACTTAGAGAAATATATTGGGATGCATGGTGCTTCCACGCAGAGCTGAAACTGACCACAAATGGGAGCTAGCACACGCCTTTGACGGTCTAATCCTTCCCAGGCAAAGTGGTGCAAATCGGACGGTCCCTTAATATAAATGCAAATGTTTTGATTCAGCGGTAGGGCTTGAGATGGCATTTCATGCGTTTCAAAATTGGAAGCAAGGTCCCGAAAATGACATTAATTATGTTGACGGGGACAATTCAAACAAAACCAGCTGTCACTCCACTTTATTAAGCACTATGATATTCGATTTTTTAGAAACCAGTTGCTATAAAAGCAATAGGTCTATTTAACATCGACTATCCCTCGGATTCGTCGTCGACGACAGTGACAAGTACACATTCAACTCCTGAAGCAACTCCGCTACCACCAACAAAGGCGCCTACAACAACCAAACAGATAATTCCCACTCCAGGGACAGCGCAACTCAGGACGACCACTACAACACTTACAACAACTACCCAACCTTCTACATCAGCTTCAACAACAAAAACAACAACATCCAGTAAAGCAACTGTTACACAATCCACACGTGCGTTAATTATTTATGTTATTAAATAATCACATTTTCTTGAAAGTAAAAAGGGATGGATTCATCTTCGGAGGAAGAAACCCTGTAAAAATCCTTTACAGCCCCTTGTTAACAGGGGTCTGCTTATAAAGTGAAACCTTTGCGTGTTGAAGGAAAAAGCAATTTTGTTTAGTAAAGAACCTTTTTACAGAGGCACTAGTTAAACTTTACAAGAAAACGAAACAAGATGTCCATAACTCTTCCTCGTAAAAACAGGAACAGGTATACCAACGAAAATTGTGGGTTGTGGGTCAAAGTCTACCAAGACCCAGCACCGGAGACTTGAAAACAATCAGTAAGTCAAGAACCTACTGGAATCTTTGCACAAACAGACCAGTGTTTACAAATGTTTTGCGTCATTCTGCAGCGTGGTAGGTAATCCAATCACGATTGACAACTTTGCTTCCCACTTTAATTGCACGCCGGTGAGTCAGGAATAAGTCTTTATCCCTGACTCTGGTCGGGTCCATCGGAGTCTAACTGTTGGTTTTCTTTTGCTCCAGCATTTCAGTGGTTTCTTGCTGTCGAGTCCACACCGTTGTTTCATCTCTGCTATTGTTTGATTTTTAGTGTTCACGAAGATGTTGCACTGATGAGATAGGAGGTGTCAACTGTCGGTTTTCTTTTGCTCCAGCATTTCTGTTGTTTCTTGCTGTCGAGTCCTCACCGTTGTTCCATCTCTGTGGTTGTTTGTTTTTTGTGTTCACGGAGATGTTGCACTGATGAGTTAGGAGGCCTTCATGCGGACTGAACAAATTAATTGTCTCAATCGCGACGGAAGTAAGGGCGAGGATTGTGGCCACGTAAAATCGATTTAAAGTAAAAGTAAAACAAAGATCAGGAATTGATACAATTAACTTACTCCACCCATAAAAGACACCAAAGGGAAAGAAATACAAACATTAAGCGACCAGACCATAATGGAAACCTAAACAAAGGAAGGCCATAAGGACAGTTACTTTCCCACAAAATGGCCATATGGCCATCCAAAATTAAAAGACACAAGTGATACACACAATAAGTAACAAACAACAACATAAATAAATCGCCACAGAAGAGCCGCCTTGGAACGGTCAGTGGAAGATTTCCACTGGGGGGCTTAAATCGATTTTACGTGGCCACAATCCTCGCCCTTACTTTTGTCGCGATTTAGACAAATAATTTGTTCAGTCCGCATGAAGGCCTCCTAACTCATCAGTGCAACATCTCCGTGAACACAAAAATCAAAGAACCACAGAGGTGAGACAACGGTGAGGACTCGACAGCAAGAAACCACTGAAATGCTGGAGCAAAAGAAAACCAACAGTTAGACTCCGATGAGCCCGACCAGAGACAGAGCATCAGGCACCAACCGACATTATCTCTCTAATTTTCAATAAGCCTTTACGTTGGAGCCGTCATAGAATCTGAGGCCTGACCCACCGGCGTGCAATTAAAGAGGGAAGCAAAGTTGCCAACCGTGATTGGGTTAACTACCATGCATGCAGTCTGTCGTATAATATCCATGTTGTACCCAATCTTTTTATATCGAAGAATGATTTTACGAAATTGGGTGCTGAAGTCATTGCGGTTATATATTTTTCTGAATTTATATACTAAGTCACCATAAAATTCGGGTTCCGATAGACCTTGTTGCAGAAGAGATTTAAGTCCAATATTGAATTTTGAAATTAAATCAGAATGGCGTCTATAAAATTTTGAAAAGGCTTTGCGAAGTTTATGGTACCGATAACCCTGATTAAGGAGTTTAGCCGTTAATGATATATTACGAGTGTTGAAGTCAGTTACATGACTACACACTCTAGCAAATCGAATTAATTGCGAAATATAAACGCCATAGGATGGCGCACGAGCAACATCACCATCCAAAAAAGGAAAATTTACAATCTCAAAATCAAAGTCGTCGCGTTTATCATAAATTTTGCACGAAACAAATCCATCTACAATAGATAGATGTAAATCCAAAAACGGGGCCTCGGTATCAGAAGAATTTGCTTTATTTAACTGAAGTTCTAGGGGGTAAATCTGACTGATTAAACCATCAAAATAGGTATTATCAATATTTAATAAATCATCTAAATATCTAGAAGTAGAGCTAAAAGCTTCAATAATTTCAGATTGGTTATCAATGGAAAGCGACAAAATGAAGTCTCTTTCATAACAATACAAGAACAGATCAGCCACAAGGGGTGCGCAATTAGTACCCATCGGAATACCCACAATTTGTCTAAATAACTTAGTACCGAATCTAATATAAATATTGTCAAGTAGAAAGGTGAGGGCATCACACACTTTCTGACATGACCAAAGTGTATAATTCTTATGCTCTTTAGAAGTGAAAAATGCATTTCTGACATTACATGCAAGATAGAGAGAATCTTCTCTGTGAAAAGCCCATTCAATTAAATCATTAAGCTTTTCTTTTATAAGATTATGAGGAAGTGTAGTGTAAAGAGTGGAAAAATCGTAGGTAGACAGACTAGAAGCACGAAAATGTCTAGATTTCAATTTATTTAAAACCATATTCGAATTTTTTATAGACCCAAACAGATTTCTTCTTGATCTTTCAAAGACTTTATCACAATATTTAATTACATGCGTTTTAATAGCAGTAAGACAGGAAGTTAATAATTTAGAAAGTTCAGTGGTAGTGCAAGAGCTAGAATTTGCAATAAACCGTGCTTTGTAAGGTTTTTTATGAAGTTTTGGTAACCAGTATAGCGTAGGAAGCTTGTCTTGGCCTTCGTTAACACACACAGCAAACTTGGTGGCTGAAAGACAAACATGTTTATCTACTATAGCTCTCTCTTCAGCTAAAGGCTGAAGTTCATAGGCCTTCGTACCAACAAGCTCCTGCTTAAGCGTGTTAACATAGTGGAGCCGTCACACAACGACGACGTTGTTAGCGGCCTTGTCTGCAGGGGCCAAAACAAACTTCTTATGAAATTCTTGAATACCTAGTTTAAGATGACGTAAAGACGTCTTGGGCTTAGGAGGTAATAAGTTAGTATTTTGAGAATAGAAAGAAATGCGTTTATTCACTAGTTTTAAAATGCTATGTTTCCAGTCCTTAAGGGCTTTATGCTCAACATACTCTCGCTTACACCATCGATTACCGAATTCATTCAAGGAAGCAGCGATTTCATCTCTACATTTACTGAAATCAATTTTAGAAGGAAACCGATATTTCGGTCCTTTGGAAATTATATTCCTTATCCTAGAATCAGGAATAATGTTCAAATTGCCAGTAATTACATGACCAGCAGCAGGATAGCAATACTTTGAGTTTTTACAATCACATGAATCAGGAGTATTAGTATCAATATCAAGATCTGAAACAAGTTTATTGAAATTAAAAATGATAGATCTAACAGGTTTGTTATATTTATAGCAAATTATAGGTGTTTCAGTATTTTGAAAATAAGCAGGAATGGAAGAAAGCACCGATCTCTCACGGAAGATACTGGGCAAATCTATAAAATCCATACCCTTATTAATGAAGGATATTTTGAAGAAATGGCGTTTATGATTAATTTCAGAATCAATGTAAGGACGGAGAGTATGCTGAGTATAGCCTCTAGTTAAATGAGCGGCATCATATAACTGATGAGAACTATCGTAGAATTTATTCGCCTCGGTGTCCAGAAGACGTAAAACAGAAACGGGTAATGAACTTAAAAATGAAAGCATAGAGTGGCGACCATGATTTAATAATATAATTGACAGTCACTTCAGTCTAGTATTGTTTCGTTTAAACGCACGTTTAAGCCCCCAGTGGAATTTGTTTCCGCTGACCGTTCCGAGGCGGTTCTTCTGTCGCGGATATTTTTTTTATGGTTTGCCTTAAGGTGTTTGTGTCGCTTATATTATTTTATTTTGGATAGCCTTTTGGCCATTTTGTGGGAAAGTAACTGTCCTCTTGGCTTTCCGCTGTTGGTGTTTCCGTTGGGGCCTGTTACTTCATGTTTGTGTTTCTTTCCCTTTGGTGTCTCTGATGGGAGATATGGGTTAATTGTATCGATTCCAGATCATTGCCTCTACTTCTATCGTCATGCGGACTGAGCAAAGAAGAAGGAAAACAAAGATCAGGAATCGATACAATTAACTTATACCACCAATCAAAGACACCAAAGGGAAAGAAACACAAACATGAAGCGACCAGACCATAATGGAAACCTAAACAAAGGAAGGCCAAAAGGAAATTTACTTTCCCACAAAATGGCCAAATGGCCATCCAAAACGAAAAGACACAAGCATTTGTCTAAATCGCGAAGGAAGTAAGGGCGAGGATTGTGGCCACTTAAAATCGATTTAAGCCCTTCCACCCACCGCGGTGGAATTCGTTTCACTGACCGTTCCAAGGCGGTTATTCTTTGGCGGTTTATTTTTGTTATGGTCTGTCTTTGAGTGTTTGTATCGCTTATATTATTTTGTTTTGGATAGCCTATCTGCAATTTTGTGGGGAAGTAACTGTCATTTTGGCTTTCCGCTATTGAGGTTTCCATATGGGTCTGTTGTTTCATGTTTCTGTCCCTTTGGTGTCTCTGATGGGAGCTATGGGTTAATTGTATCGATACCTGATCATTGCCTTCACTTCTGTTCCATAAGTTCTGAATAGTTAGATTAAAGACTAAGGTCGGTTGGTGCCTGATTCTTTGTTTCTGAACGGGCGTTTCAACTCAATTTTAGTTTGCTTCAGCATTTCAGTTATTTCTTTCTGTCTAGTTGAATTAACTCTATAGTAGTTTAATGTTTTATGTTCTCGGAGATTTGCACTGATGAGTTAGAAACCCTTCCCGCGGACAGAACAAATTATTTGTCTGAACCTCGACAACGGCGAGGAGTTTGGCCATGTTAACTCGATTTAAGCCCTCCCCTGTCATTTTACTGACCTTTTCAAAGCCGTTCTTCTGTTGTCGTATATAAGGGTCATTGTTTGTCTCTGCGTGTATGTACTGCTAACATCTTTTTATTATGGATGCTGTTAAATAAAAATCAAAAATGAGTTAAGCCATTTTGATGGCAAGAAACTACGCGTTTTATTTTCCGATTTTGATATTATAATTACGGTGAAGTTATTTAATGTTAGTGTTTCTTTCCTCTAGGTGCCCTGATCGGTGTGTAGGATGATTAAATGATATTCACTTCTCCTTTACAATCGTTCCTTTGTCTTTCAAAACAGCTTAACTTTGAGACATGAAACATGTGTTCACCAAATGCATTATAAAATGTGTGCATTGGGTATCTAAATGAATTCATATGTCTGAATGTCATGCATTTTTGACAAAGGTTGAGCATAGCTTTGAATTTAAGACCGTTAATTTAAAGTGACCTTTACCTTTTGGAACGTTTGTGAATTTTGTGCTCAAAGGTTTTACCCAACAATTTAAAAGGTATTTTTGGATGCTAACAAAGTATATCAGCATTTCGAGAAAAATCAGTAGATTTCGATCAAATTACATATATCCTATGATACTGATTATAACTCGTTTGGTATTGTTATTCAGCATTTGTGACAATTTACTGCACTTGACTGCTTCCAAAAAATAGCATTTTATAGAACATTTAACTTCGCCAATGCTGGTGTTAAAGAAATGTATGGCGGCCGTGCAAATCGCCTTGTTCTTCATTGGAGTGTGATAATTGATACCACTGCGGAATTGTGAAAGTATATGGGGTCCCTGATCGGCCTAATTATTCGCATAAGGAAAACGTACCTTTATAATTTTGACCCCCTTTAATCCCACTTTTATATAGCAAAACTGGGGTTTACAGAGGTTAACCTTATTTTTCTTATTTTTGCTCTAAAATATAGATCTTGGGTACTCGTAAGATCTATGTATTTGGCAGAAATATGAAAACTCTCAGGATTTTTATCAGAAAATTTTCCTTTCTGGTGGTAAAATTTTACCAATATATTTGAAAAGGCGCGTTTTCGTAATGGACACTAGCTAGGCTGTAACGAAAACAAAAACAACAACAAACAAAACAACCTTACACTCTTACCTTCAAAGGATTACCTTTTTTATGAAACATCTTGATCATTTGCTACAGATGCAATTGCTACTCATACGTTGGTGTTGTTATACTCATTTTCGTCTATTTGCATTTGGGCTACTGACTGTTTCGCTGTTATTGAATGTTGTCCGTTCGATATCTTGAGAACGAATTGATAGTTTTGATCAAATAATTTTGGATTCGCAGTATAGTTTTGTATACGCAGCAATAATGATAGTTGCTCGATTGGGGTGGTTAGCATTTATCAACGTTGCTAATTGCTTTCCGCGATTCCGTCAGTATTTTTAGAAAGAATTAATGGATTTCTATCAGATGTCATATAATGTATGATATCGACGATTACGTTGTTATGTTTATACATGTATTGCTGTTACTGGGATATCTAGTCGATGCTACCTACTGTCGTGTATAGTGTGTTTTTGTCTCAGTACTGGTCGTAATGAAATGTGTGGTTGTATCTTTGTTTTAGACATTTTCATAGTCTCAGATAAGGAGTCATATTTAATATGCTTTCGCAGTGAGGTTATATATTATATAGCGAATATGTTGCAGTTTTATTTCCAGGATATTTCTTCAGTATATGATAAACTTACTTGGTAAAAAGAATGATTCATTAAAAAAACGTATTTCCACAGAACCAGTCTAGAATATTTGCTTCGCTCCAACATCGCATGCAAACAGTTTTGTCAATACGTGTCGTTTATTTCGATCACATGTATCCAATAAATTGTTTTGGATCGTGCTTAATACTTTACTTAGTTTTGTCGTTCTAAAGCTTACATGTACATTTAATGTACTATGACCTGAAATTCGAACCCTTCATTTTGATGAAAGACATCAACAGACCGTATTTGTGTCAGAGCCCGATCATTTACAAGCAAGACATATCTATAATTGGTATTAATGATATGTTAATATATTTGCATTTTTGTTCTTCTTACGTTATGTTTTGTGTTTTAGCACCGTCTACACAGTCACCATGCACATGCCCGAAAATAACTTGTCCAACAATCACACCGCCGACAACAGCACAGCCAGTGACATGCCCAACTCCTAAACCACCGACACCATGTCCAACGAACACTGTTTCAAGTTCTCCTACTAATCAACCTTCAGCGTCACCCCGAACACTGTCAGGTAGTATTCATAATTATCACTGAAGATTGCAATATTGCTGCTTTGTCTTCATTTACTCTCAATACTGCTGTTGTTTATAGCTTAATGGTGACGGAATTCCCGTATTTATCATCATTGTGTAGTTTATAGTTTCTTATCCTTTGGAATCATTGATTCAATCGTGGAACCTTGAAAATAACTGAGGGTCAATAATGAGGCCCAGAAAACTGTACACTTCTTTCTTCTAAGCCCAGTGTTGTATTCTTTGCTTCCAAAGGATAACCCTTTTATTGAACATATTTATCAATCCGCGGGATTCAGTTCTGTGCTTCTTTAATAATATTAAATTTTACCACAGCTGGTGTTAAGGGAATGTGCTGCGGCCGTAACAGTCTCATACTCTTCATTACGTGCTGCTGGGCACAGGTTCGTTTCTAGTTCTTTGTGGATTTTTTTTTTAAAAATCTAAGGGTTTATAAAGAATCATAGCTACTCTGGCCCAGAAATATACAGTTTTCACTCCACGGGTTTCAGTTTTGTGTGGTCGTTGTTGCCAAAGGACAATCTTTTACAGAACAAATACCTTAAACATAGTCTATGTTAAGGGAATGTGTGTCGGCCGGAAATGTCTCTCTGCCATTCCTCATAGTGTCGGTTATTCCTTAAAGTGTCGGTTATGTTTCTAGAGCTTTGGGAACATTGATTCCACTGCTGAATTTAAAAAATGAATGCTGAGGCCTAACATGCCAAAAATAGTTAGTCTGTTCAACAAGAAAAGCTTGTACACTCCACGGGTTTCAGTTCTATAATGTAGCCCTTGCTTCCAAAAGATAAACTTCTTTTATAATATTAAACTGCCGGCCTCGGTAGCTTAGTCGGATACGCGTCTGACTGGCTATCAGGAGGACGCGGGTACGATTCCTGCCGGGGTCGGCAACATTTTGTCGTGGGGATTGATCATAAAATCTTTTCTATGGTTATTCTCTCCCTTCCGCTGTTTCAAGAAGAGCAGTTGTTAGTTTCTGGCAAAAGAATGTGCACTGTACTGGTTAACCGCTTACCTACAAGCCTGCACAGGAAAAGTGTGTATAGGTAAACTGACCGGCTCAAAATGACCTAAAACTCTGTTGACTGGGTCGTTAACTCCAATACAGACAAACAAGCAATACTATTAAACTAAATCATAGCTGGTAACATAGCCGTAACAATTTATAAATGCATAATTTTTGGAAACATTTGACGGTCACTGATTGGCCTTATTGGCCAGAACTAGCTAGTCTAGCTCAGGAAAAAATCTTGTACACGCCGCTGGTTTTAGCTTTTGGCATGGTCAAGCTTCCAAAGGACAACCTTTTATAGAAGTGCACCTGAGCTGATGTTAAGGATATGTGTGGCGACCATTATACGCCTCTCTGTACGTCAACATAGTGCCGTTTTTAGCTCACCAGAGCCGAAGGCTCCGGGGGAGCTTATAGGATAGGCAGTTGTCCGTTGTCGTCGTCGTCGTCTGGCGTTAACATTTTCAAACGACATCTCCTCTGAAGCCACTGGGCCGATTGAGTCCAAATTTCATCTGTAGCATCCTTGGGCTGGGGGATTGAAAGTTTGTGTTTTTTATGAAAATTGGCCCATTAGTTTGGTTGCTATAGCAACTTAGAGCTCCCATAGAACTATAATGGGGAAAATTGAAAAATGGCATTTACTGCCAAGCCTCTGCAGATATTTTCACAAAACTTTCATAGAAATGTTCCATAGGCAATCTACTATCTGCCGTATGATTTTAGGCCTTCTGCTCATTTTTATTGGTTGCCATGGAAACCAAAATGCAAAAAATAGACAAAAAAATACTTAAAAAATCATCTCCTCAGAAACCATATGCTCTAGGACGCTGAGACTTTATGAAAATATACACCATATTTGCCTTTACAGGTTTTATTATGGTCTGGTCGCTTAATGTTTGTATTTCTTTCCCTTTGATGTCTTTTATGGATGGAGTAAGTTAATTGTATCAATTCCTGATCTTTGTTTTACTTCTACTTTATGCTTTTTATGAAATTTGGCCTTTTAGTTTTGTTGCTATGGCAACTTAGAGTTTCCATTGACTTATAATGGGGAAAACTGAAAAATGGCATTTACTGCCAAGTGATTGCAGATATTTTGACAAAACTTACATAGACATGTTCCTTGAGTAAACTTTTCTCAGCCATATGCTTTTGTCAACCTGGGGGTCCCCTAGGTTGTGCCGGGGCCATGCCCCGCCCCCTCCACTTTATAAAATGCCTTATATCTCTGAAACCTTACAGATCCCAACCCCTAAACCATATATATTCTTGTTCCTTATGATAAGATGCATTAAGTGACACCAACCTGGTGGTCCCCCGGGATGTGCCGGGGACAAGCCCAGCCCCCTCTATTTCATAAAATGCCATTTATCTCAGAAACCATTCAGATCCCCACCCCTTAACTATATATATTCTTGTTCCTGATGCTTATATCTCTGAAACCTTACAGATCCCAACCCCTAAACCATATATATTCTTGTTCCTTATGATAAGATGCATTAAGTGACACCAACCTGGTGGTCCCCCGGGATGTGCCGGGGACCAACCTGGGGGTCTCCCGGGATGTGCCGGGGACATGCCCCACCCCCTCCACTTCATAAAATGCCATTTATCTCAGAAACCATTGAGATCCCCACACCTAAACCATATATATTCTTGTTCCTTATGATAAGATGGACTCAGTGACACCAACCTGGGGGTCCCCCGGGATGTGCCGGGGCCATGCCCCACCCCCTCCACTTCATAAAAGGCCCAATATCCCAGTAACCTTACAGATCCCCACCCCTAAACCATATATATTCTCGTTCCTTATGATAAGGTGTATTCAGTGACACCAACTTGGGGGTCCCCCGAGATGTGCGGGGGCCATGCCCAACCCCCTCCACTTCATAAAAGGCTAAATATTCCAGAAACGTTACAGATCCCCACCCCAAAACCATATATATTCTTGTTCCTTATGATAAGACACATTCAGTGACACCAACCTAGGGGTCACCCAGGGTGGGCCCGGGCCATACTCCACCCCTCGACTTAACAAAAGACCATATATCTGAGAAACTGTTCAGAGCCCACCCCTAAACCATATGTATTCTTGTTCCTTATGATAACACGCATTCAGTGACACCAATCTGGGTTTTCTCCTAGGATGTGGCGGGGCTTATGCCCCACCCCCTCCCCTTCGTAAAGGCTGAATATCTCAGAAACCTTTCAGATCCCCACCCCTAAACCATTTAAATTCTTGTTTCTTATGATAAGACGCATTCAGTGATACAAACCTAAGGGTCTCCCTGGCTGCACGGGGGCTATGCCGACCCCTCCACTTCATAAAAGGCCCAATATCTCAGAAACTGTTCAGATCCCCACCCCTAAACCATATAAATTCTTGTTCCTTATGATAAGATGCATTCAGTGATAACAACATAAGGATCTCCCAGGCCACACCAGGGATATGCCCCATCCCTCCACTTCATAAAAGGTGATATATCTTGGAAACCCTTCAGATCCCCACCCCAAAACCATGTATATTCTTGTTTCTTATGATAAGATGCATTCAGTGACACCAATCTGGGTGTCCCCTATGATGTGCCCGGGCTATGCCCCACCCCCTCCACTTCCTAATAGGCCCAATATCGCAGAAACCGTTCAGATCCCCACCCCTATAGCATATTAATTCTTGTTCCTTATGATAAGATGCATTCAGTGATACCAACCTAAGGGTCTCCCGAGCCACACGGGGGCTGGGCCCAACAACTCCACTTCATAAAAGGTGATATGTCTCGGAAACCATTCAGATCCCCACCACGAAACCATATATATTCTTGTTTGTTATAATAAGACGCATTCATTGAAACCAACCTGGGGGTCCCCTGGGATGTGCCCGGGCCATGCCCAACCCCTTCCACTTCGTAAAAGGCTCAATATCTTAGAAACCATTCAGAACCCCCACCCCTAAACCATATATATTCTTGTTCCTTATGATGAGACAAATTCAGTGATACCAACCTAGGGGTCTCTGGGGGTGTGCTGGGGCCATGCCCCACCCTTCCACTTCGTAAAATGCCATATATCTCAGAAACTGTTCAGATCCCCACCCCTAAAATATGTATATTTGTGTTCCCTATAATAAGACTCATTCACTCACATCAACGTGGGTTCTCTATGTGCTAGGGCAACATGCTGATGCCATGGCCCACCCCTTCACTTCATAAAAGGCCATATATCTCAGACACCATTAAGATCCCCACCTCATAATCATATATATTCTTGTTTCTTATGATTAGTAACACCAACTTGGTGGTCCACAGGGGCCATTCCTCCCTTCATCATTTCATAAGAGGGCCTCATATCTTGGAAACTGTTCATATCCCCACCCCTTAACAATATATTTTCTTGATCCTTATTATAAGACACATTCAGCGACAACAATCTTGGCTTTCCTGGGGTCTGCCAGGGCCATGCTCCAACCCCTCCGCAGCTTAAAAAGGCCTTATATCTCAGGAACAGTACACATCCCAACCCCTAAACCATATATATTCTTGTGCCTTATGATAAGTTGGATTCAGTGATACCAGCCTGGGCTCTGTTGGGTCCATGTCTCATCCCTCCAGTCCTCTTCATAAAAGGCCTAATATTTCAGATACAGAGTCCACATGGGTGCTCATTTGGAAATGGGCATTTGTTTGGGAGACTTTATAATCAATACATTAAAACCTGAAACCATACATGGCTGCCAGTGGGCAGTGCCTGCCTGAGCTCTGGTGAGCATTGTGGCCCATGGGCCTCTTTTTTATTGTCGTTTGGGGACATTAAATTATTAAACTATTTAAAGGGCACTAATGAGGCCTTTGTGTCTCTGATTGGAGGTGTGTGGAAATTGTATCGATTCCAGACCATTTCCTTCACTGCTATTCTGACTAATGAAAACTTACTAGACTGACCAAGAAAAAAACACTTGTAAATTCCACGCGTTTCAGTTTTGTTTTGCGGTCTTTGCTACCAAAGAACAACCTTTTATAGACAATTAGAATTTTCATTAGGGTCTAGTTGTCTCATGTTTGTGTTTTGTGTTGCTTTCCCTTTGGTGTCTCTGATGGGAGTTGTGGCTTAATTGTATCAATTCCTGATCATTGCCTTTACTTCTATTTTTCTTCACAGCTACGATTTAGCAAATGTGTTGTGGCCGTTAAGTCTCCCTGCTCTTCGTCACCGTGTGGGTTGAATTTTCTTGTCCTGTTGGAACAAAGTTTTCATCGCGGAGTTTTCTAAGTATTGGATGGTCACCGATGAGGCCGAATTGACCGAAACTTGCTAGACTGGTCCAGAAAAAGCACGTATACACTCCACTGGTATCAGTTTTTTTTTTCGTTTGGCATTTATTTTGAAAGGATAACCATTTTATAGAGCAGTGAAGGGAGTCCAATGATTAAAAATAACAAAACTTCTGTGCAACACCTAACAGGACAGAAGTTTATTTGAGGGTCTGTTTTCTTATTTCTACATTAAAACAATTGTTGTGGGTACGTGTTAGAATCACCTTGTCAAACTTATTCTAGTAAATTCCAGCGAGATATCTTTTCAGCAAGAAATAGATATCATGCAGCTTTAAGTATCACTTCTCTTAATTTGGAGATATTGCTTCTCATTTAAAATTTATGAACTGACTGTCCAAACGTGATCCCGCTTTCACAATGAACAAGTCTTGGTTTAATTGTATTTTCACACAACAAGTCTAGACATACTTTTTGAAAGTTGATTTTTAAAATCAAGGTCCTATGTCAACACATTTCTACTTCCGGTACTGGACCGCGTTTCTCCACTTCCGCTGTTCATTCGCTGCCTAAAATACTCCAAAGGAACTCTTGAAAATTAATTTTGTAGGCATGGAACGTCTTTCAAATATTTCATTTTTCGAGACTTTATACGGATTGAATATAAATTGGCACAGAAAGTCAAATTCTGAAACGAAAACAATACTCTGGGGCTGCTTTCCGATGATATTTATGTAACCGGTTTGAAATTTTACTCTTTCATCTCTGAGTTTCTGAACAGGACTCTTCTCGCTTTAAATATATTCTTATAGAAAGGGTTTTCTGATTAGTTCATGGACATGATGGCAAACAGTATACATTTAGATTCTAGCGAGACGTGCTAGCTACGTGCCGTCTTATCTGAATCTACAAGGTTTGCATAGATACAGTGTATTTCTAACCCGGCGCCTGCACCGCTCTACAGGGTTGAAAGGGTTAGCTCGCTTCTCCGTGATTATCAGTGACCAACTGAACGACAGCGAGATGCTTTCGAGAGCTCTAATTACAAAACATTTGTTGTAAGCTGTGAGTTTTAAATCAAGTTTCGTACATTTAGCAAATAATGAAGACACAGATCAGAGGCTACATTCTGTGGCCTCTAATCTGTCTTAACTGTTTCCGAATATCCCAGTTTTGAAACAACTGGCATTTATGGGACCCCGTACAGGTTGGAATAAACGTATTTTAATTCGCCTTGGGTAGTCGAAGTTCGCTAAACGCGGCGTTGATCAGGGTTATAATGTCTAAATCAAATGGTTTAAAAATGATCTTTTTTTTCGTCAAGTTATTCTCCTTTTTATGTCCCGACGCCCGAAAGAACATAGCTCCAAGCGGCTGCACAACGTATGTGCATCGTCGTATAAACGCGACGTTGCTAAGACGTCATGTGACCGCTAGGAGAACTTTTCTGTAAGCTTATTAGCAGATGGGTCAAGCACAGAATTTACTGAGCTAATTCAGAAAGTTATGGTTTTACCATGAAGAAATTAGCAGACACGTTTATCTTTCTTTCTTCCTTTTTTCTTCGTGGAGGTGGATGGGTGAGGCAAAGGGGGTGTGTATGTTGTGTCACTGGGGAGTCCAGCTGATATTGACTTACAGTTGGGCAAGGCCTGCTGTCCTTGCAGCAGGTAACGGTAGAGGGAGGGGATGTTGTTATTTCTTCTGTTTCTACACGTCCATTCATTTACCTCTTTCTCCTCTGTCCCTCACTTTCATCTCCTATACTATCTCTTCTATCTCGTTTCTCCCTTTCTCTTGGAGAAGACAAAACTTATCCACAAGGACTCAAAACAATCGATGAATCTTTTTTTTTCTTGGTCGAATTGTTTAACCTTCTGGGACCTTGTCAACAAACTATCTAGATAGCTGCTTGATCAACGACTGACATTGTTATCACGATAATTATTCCTCATTAATCAACTTTCCCCAGTACTTTCAGTACTTTGATTAATGTTTTAACAACGTATGCCAACGTTTTTGTATAGACGTGCATCTTATTTTGATAGAATGAATAGGAATCCATGCTACCAAAATAGGGGCATGATAAACAAAGTAACAAAAGGGCAAAAACGTTCAGTTTCGATAATCCTTATGACTTCAACCAGGTTATGCCACTTTCGCTTTGGCTTTCCTAAAGCCTATGTGCAATTTTTCTAATCATTGTAGAACTCTACCTTTACATTGTCAAGCTCCTTATTAACATAAAAACAGTCAGATACGTTTTTGTTTTGTCGATAGGTAGTACGCCTGACATTGATCTACTCTAAGGCAAAGGGACATGCCCCTTTGGAGTATTTTCTTCCTTGGTGCTTGTCTCTTCGTAGGTTGGGAGTTGGATCGGGTGAATTGGGCTGCGTCCCGATTTAAGAGAAGGAAAAATGATATATATTAAGTGGTTGTAAATTCAATCAAACTACATGCATATTAATGATATATAGTGTCTCTTCAGATGCCATCTTGTTACTTTGTTGTTCATGCTCCTATGTCTTCAATTTCTGATTAACAGGTAATGTACATGTATTACCTAAGATTAGGGAAGTCTTTATAATGATTGACATAGCATATTATTTCTTTACACCTACGAACAGTAACCCGATGTTTCACATGCAAGACAAATCGCAAACGACTCTATAATTGATCGTATGTCAATATATTTTTGTTCTGATGTTAATATATTTTTCTATTTTAGCACATACTACAAAGTCAGCGTGCATCTGCCCAAAGGTGACTTGTCCAAAGGCCACGCGCCCAACAACAGCACCACCCGTGACATGTCCAACGCCTGCTCCAACGACACCATGTCCAACGAATACAGCATCACTACCAACACATGCAGGTAGTTTTATTATAATTATACTGGACATGACTTAATTCTAGTTTTGCATTCCTTTCACTTTACTATAGCTTACGTTTGTTCACCCATCGAGGCTTAAAGAAATAGATGGACTGCAGGAAACTTCCACACAGAGATGAAACCGCGCACGAGTACTAGTAAACTGCTTAGAGGATCTAAGCTTGCCCAGGCCAAGAGGTGCGAGTCGACCCGTCCATGCTTATAAACCCTATTGGTTTCATTGGGCGACAGGGCTTCAGATGTCATTTCATCTCAATGTTGGGTAAAAGTCCCACAAAATTGGAAGCAACGTCTCCAAAATGAACTTTACAGTGTTGAAGGGGACGTTAAACCTCAAATCAAACGAACAAACAAACAAACGTTTGTTGCTGTGCGATGGGTGTTGAACGCCTACGAATACTTTATCAGAGAGCAGTATCAGTGAATCCCAAAACGTTTTGAAAAAAGGCGTAATGTTCAGATGACGGTAGCCTTGAAACCTACAGTACTGCTTATGAAATGTCTCTTTTAGACTGAGGCTCACTTTGTATCTGCCAGATGTTTCTTGTTATATGACAACATTCGTGGTTTGTTTTTTTAAAGATCATCTTTGTATGTGTGTATCCCTTATATATTTCTGTTATGGATAGACATTTGGCCATTTTGTGCGAAACTAACTGTCTTTTTGGCTTTCCGATATTGAGGTTTCCATTATAATATTCCTAATTGCAAATTACCAAAAGTCAAAGCTGTACTGAACTTAAGACTTACGTTAATTACCGTTTCGCTCACTGTTGATGAGTACGAAATGTACACGTTTTGTCTTACTTTATATTAATTGTTCTGGATTAAATTGTTGTTTCATTACGATAACACACCCGTGCGACATAGTGTATTTTTCCAATCACCAAAATGGCTTCTTTTCTGGTGAAAATCCGTGATATTTTCCTTATTTATACTGCAAACATAGGTTATGGATGCACGTTAGAACCGGTTCTAACGAGAACCCACAACCTATGTCTTGAAGCAGAATTAGAAAAATAATGAATATCCCCATAAACCCCACTTTTCTCTATATAAAGTGGGGTTTAAGGGGATGTTCATTTCACGGACTTGTTCACGTGGTGGCATACTATTTCGATTTGACCTAGATTAGGCATCTATACGAAACAAAAATAGATATGGCTCGTTCTGTCATTATTCTGGTAATATTGTTTCGCATTTTAGTCCATTCCATGTGCACCTGCCCTAAAACTACTTGCCCTAAGATCTCGCAGCCAACAACAGCAACGCGAGTGTCCTGCCCGACACCTACACCACCGAGACCGTGCCCGACAAGCAACGCTTCAAAGTTTGCTAGGAAACGATCTTCAACGTCAACAACACTTTTATCAACACGTCCGGCAAGATCAATATTTTCTACCACCAAACCTTCTTCAACTTTATCACCAAGCAGCTCAACAGTCAGTAGTGAACATACCACGAGCAAATATTTAAAAGAACATGGCAACGATCCTAATAATAAAGGGATATCAGGCGGTAAGTATGTATTTGAAAAATACTCGTACGTGACGAACAGAAAATTTTCTTGCTAATTAAATATATGGGTGTGCGTTTTTATGTGAGCGTTTCCAGTGCACCTGTAGTTTAGCGTTGACACTGGTCAGATACTACGTGTATATGTACAAGGAATTTTTCTGCCAGAGATTGACATCTCGCTTTACAAAGTTTTATTGACCATTCCAAGGCGGTGCTACTGTTGTGGTTTGTTGTTGTCACCGTTTATCTTTGCATGTATTCAGTTTAAATTTTTATTTTATTTTGGATAACAGTTAGGCAGTTTTGTGGGAAATAAACTTATTTATTACGTTCTTCTGGTAATGGGGATGATTATGGTGACGCTGTTTTATGTTGATGCTTCTTTACATTTTGTGTCTTTAATGGAAAGTGTTAGGTAACTGTGCAAAATTCTGATCATTGGCTTTACTGCTATACTTGAAGTGTTTTTTTGCTCTTCCTGTAGTGGAACAGTGATCGTTACCACGATCGGAAATCATTCCATTATTTTTTTTTCTTTATAAAACAAGACTAACATTGTCAGTACGAAAAACAAAACACCTGCCGGAGTCGGCAGCATTCTTTCGTGGAGATTAATCAGGAAATCTTTTCTACAGTCATTCTTTCTATTCCGCTTATCCGAGAGGGGCAGCTGTCAGTTTCTAGCGAAAGAATGTGCAATGTACTGGTTAACCGCTTACGCATAAGCTTAACTAGGAAAAGTGTGGGTAGGTAAACTGACCGGCTCAAAAATGACCTAAATAGTGTTGACAGGGCCGTTAAACTCCAACACAAACAAACAAACAAAAAAAAAACCACATCGAAGTCTTTTGCTTACGTTTTATATCTTTTACAACTTTCAACGACTTTAACTCTTATCATGCAGTCACGACAACCCCTATCTTTGGAAACAGTGTAGATCCAGATCAGATGGCTTCTGAAGAAGCCATCTGATCAGGATCTACACTGTTTGACATTAAGTTTATGGCTTTGGTAAAAATAAATTACATCAAGTAATGTGATTGGTTCAAAGTCAGAAATGGGTGTGGCTAAACTGAATATTCAGCAAGAGAATGGTTAATCAAACGTTCGAATTTTCAGGTGTGGCGGCAGCAATAGCCATAGTTACGCTGGTGGTTGGCCTTGTCTTTGGTATCGTTGCGCTCAGACTTTTCCAGACTTTCCGACGGAGTCGCGGCGGAGAAGGAAAAAATATCCTTTCAAAATATTTAGATGATGATCTTAAGTATTAACTTAACTGTTAGTGGAAAGGCGAAAATACTCATTTCAAATTCTGGAATACAACAAGTGTTAATTGCTCAAGGCCATGTCCTCAGTACATCAGATGTTTGTTCAAGAGCTTGCTAAAATCGTTAAGAAAGTCCAAAAAGTTTCAACCGAATATCTGGATGGGTGGTATCCAGTTTCATTTTTGCCCTGATTTTTGCCCGATGGTGGCGGTCGGATACGAGTTTATACAACAATATGTGCTTCTTTTGCCAATTATTTAGACTTTTATTACACTTTGAATGTCGTGTTTCAAAGCCTATGTTATGAAATCTAAAATACCCAGGATAATTGTATTTTTGTATATTCGAGGGCAAATATTCGTGTGCTGCCCCGAAAATCTCCGCTTCTTGAATAACTTAACCATCTACGTTTTTACGTCATTCCGGTTTCTGAAAAGTTTGTATAAAGCAAATTTGCAGTTTTAAAATAGAAGTGAAGGACTAACACGTCAAATACTCTTCGATTACACATATCATCTTAATCCCGACGTTATTGATAAATGAGATTATTGTCACTGAATGATCTGGAGCTTCAACAGACCGGCGAAAGTTTACCAGTACATGGAAAGGAAAATGCTGGTTTATCGCAAAATCGATTTAAGCCCCCGCTACCCCGACCGTTCCAAGGCAGTTATTCTGACGTGCTTCATTTTTGTTATGGTTTGTCTTTGACTGTGTGTATCGCTCATATTATTTTGATTTGGATAGCCAATTGGCCATTTTAAGTGAAAGTAACTGTTCTGTCAATCAACAATACAATCAACTCACAGCTCCAATCAGAGACACCAAAGGGAAAGCAACACAAACATGAAACAACAGACCCTAATGGAAACATCAATAGCGGAAAGCCAAAAGGACAGTTACTTACCCACAAAATGGTCAATTGGCTATCCAAAATAAAATAATATAAGTGACACAAACACACACAAAAACAGACCATAACAAAACAAGAGCACTGCATGCGGGTGCCAACGCTCGGCTGCAAAAAGTCTAAGTCGAAAAAGAGGCATAACTGTGCCAAATAATTTTGAGGGTCACCTCACCCATTTGGTAAGCGTTCCCCTATTCATAATGAACAACTAGTCCGAGCACAAGTAAATATGTTCAGTTATGACAGGGTTACCTCACCTATTTGGTATGAGTTCCCCTATTAATAATCAACAACTAGTCCGAGTTTCAAGTAAATATGTTCAGTAATGACAGAGATATTACAGAATGTCCAAGTTTTTGCACGAAGATGACGATGCAGACGACGACGCAGACGACGCCAGAACTATGACAAAACCTCGTCGTTTTCTTCGAAAACAGCCGAGCTAATAATGTTCCATGAAAAGTTTATTCTTTGGAAGTAAGGAATTCACCACAGAACTGAAAAATATGGTGTGTTCTTGTTTTCTGGGCCAGACTAATAAGTTTCGGCCAAAATTAGGCCTCATCAGTGACCCTCAATTTTTTTATGAATTCCACAATGGAATCAATGGTCCCAAAGGACATAAAACTATAAACCGCGACAGAAGAACCGCCTTGGAACGGTCAGCGACACGAATTCCACTGTGTGTGTGTGGGGGGGGGGGAACTAAAATCGATTTTACGTGGCCATAATCCTCGCCCTTACTTCCGACGCGATTTAGACTAATAATTTGTTCAGTCCTCATGAAGGCCTCCTAACTCATCAGTGCAACACCTCATTGAAAACAAAAATCAAACAACCACAGAGATGAAACAAAGGTGAGAACTAGACAGCAAGAAACCACTGAAATGCTGGAGCAAATGAAAACCAACAGTTAGACTCCGATGGGCCCGACAAGGGACAGAGCATCAGGCATCAAACCAACTTTACATTGAATTAGACCTCTCTTATTCCAAGTAAGCCTTTTACGCTAGAACCGTCATAGAATCTGAGGCCTGACCCACCGGCGTGCAATTAAAGAGGGAAGCAAAGTTGTCAATCGTAATAGGGTTAACTACCATGCATGCAGTCTGTCGTGTTGTACCCAATATTTCTATATCGAAGAACGATTTTTCGACATTAGGTGCTGACGTCATTGCGGTTATATATTTTCTGATTTTATATACAAAGTCTCCATAAGTCTAACCCGCGACAGAACCTAGGACGAGTATTTTGCTCACGTAACATTGATTTAAGACCCCCCCCCCCCCCCCATGTAGAACGTATTATTAAGCGTCCCAAGGTGGTTCTTCAGTTGCGGTTTATTATTGTAATAGTTCCTCTCGATATGTATGTAATGCTTTTTTATTTTGGATAGCCGTCTAGCCAATGTCTGGGAAAGTAATTGTCCGTATGGCTTTCTGCATGTAACGTTTTTGTTTTGGTGAAATCGATTTATGTTTGTGTATTAGATGGGAGGTTTGTGGCAGTTGTAACGACTCCTGGTCATTGCCTTTACTTTTATTGAACAGTTGGACATATGAGCTGTTCTACAGTATAATATATATATATATTCAAAATGTGTCCTCCAACTGTTTGTTTTCAAATAAATAGTTGTGCTTCATTTATGTTGAAAATAACAATGTCCCAATGGAGTAAAATTTCGAGAAAAGTATCATGGCTGTTAGTTTTAAGAAATATTTGATGTAGTTATCATATAGTATTTTCAACCTTGCCCGCATGTACACAACGTCAGCATAATTATGCTTTGGACAATGAATTAAATTAGAATGAAAAGGTTACTCAGGAAAAAACACGAACATAAGTGCCTTCTAGCAGTCTTATCACAGCTTTAAAGGAAAAGAGAGTGATTGTTCTTCTTGTTATGCGCTGGAGTTGTGTTCTTTTCCTCCCCCGACATTGTGCAAATTTGGGCTACGTCTTCTCAAGGTTGCTCTCCCTGGTTGTTTTAAAACATATCATTACGCCCGTGTGACATTTTGCAATCTTTCATATCTCCAAAATCGGTTATTTTCAGATTACAGTTTGAAATAATTTTCTTAATTTACTCCAAACATAGGTGGAGGGTGCTCGTTAGAACCGCCTCGGTTCTAACGAGTACTCACACCCTATGTCTAGGAACAGAAATACCAAAAAATAATGTATATCCATGTAACCCAAATTTTCACTGTATAAAGTGGGCTGTAGAGGGGTATTCATTTAACGGACATGTTAGCCTAATGTTACACGACCTGCACAAACCCACAAGGGCAATGTTTAAACTACGAAAATTCGAATAGCTTAATACAACTAAGTTAAGAAAAATACATCAACTTCTTTAAAAGCTTGCCAGATATCAAAAACTGAAATAATTTGCAATCAGTGATTTTAAACGAAGACTTGTTAAAGTCCACGGTGACTATAAATGTCCATGTATAAATGCCATTTAAACTCTCAAGCAAGACATCTTTTCTCAGAAAGGTATCTGACTTGTTTAGTATTTTGATCAAACAGAAATCAGTGGTTTATGATGCGCGTGGCCAATCAGTGGTTTATGATGCGCGTGGCCAGTATTTGTTATATTCTAATTTTCATTGTTTTATATATGTTTATCATTCACATTTGATTCTATATTCTAAGCTATTGATTGTACATGTACATACAATGTTTTCATTTACATTTCAGATTGTTGCAACACTGGCTGTTTTATTATAAAATATAATTGATGTTTTCAGAATCGTTTTTATTCACTGTCCGTATGTATAAACAAACACTTCTGATGTGCTGTATGATGGGATAAATATGTCTTTGTTTCCATCTCCGTTGACGTCTGCGCATGCTATCTGACCGACAGTATCTCTTCCTGTTCTTAAAATAAGCGTTTTATTATACTTCCAATTGTTTGGGTCCTCAGAGACTGGATTGAGTATGTAGGCAGTTCCTTCGTCGTCGCCTGACAAAACAATCTTGGGTTTTCTGTAAACACAAACATCGTGATACCGTGCTATTTGATACACGCTGGCATAAACGAACAGCAGATCTTAAGATAAACCTGTAAATCTTCAAAGCGGCGAATATTTATGCATGTTCAGAATGAAATGTGAAGGCGCTGAACATGTTACATTTATTTCTAAAACGCGTTTCATAAGGTCTGTCTGTATGGGAACATCATCACGCGAACAATATGTTCTATAAAAGGGTTATCCTTTGGAAGCAAGGCATACACCACAGAAGTGAAAAATATGGAGTGTACATGTTTTCTGGGCCAGACTAGCTAGTTTAAGTCCGTGAAATAAACACTCCCTTAAACCCCACGTTATATAGAGAAAACTGGGGTTTACGGGGTATTATTTCTTTTTCTTATTTCTGCTCCAAGACATAGGTTGTGGGTACTCGTTAGAACCGCCTCAATGAGGCGGTTCTAACGAGCACCCACAACCTATGTTTGCAGTATAAATAAGAAAAATATCACGGGTTTTCACCAGAAAAGTATCCATTTTGGAGATAAGAAAAATGCACTATGTCGCACGGGTGTGTTATCGTAATGTAAAGCACGGTAACACATCCCTGTCATAAAATGGCGCATTTCATATATCTAAAACTACATTACGATAATACTCTCGTGCGACATTGTGCGTTTTTCCATCACGCAAACATGCCTATACAAATACATAGCCACCTGTATCGCCGAAAAAATGAAAAAATGATATTTTTCTTATTTCTGCTCCAAATATACAACTACAATTGCCATCTTTATCGGCGAAAAAATGAAAATTTTATGATGAAAAATTGTGATAAGTTTCTTCTTTCTGCTCCAAATATAGATTGTGGGCACTCGTTAGAACCGCCTTATCGAGGCGGTTCTAACGAGTACCCACAATCTATATTTTAGAGCAGGAATAAGAAAAATACGGTGTACCCTCTGAAACCCCAGTTTTACTATATAAAAGTGGGGTTCAAGGGGGTCAAAATTATATAGGCGTGTTTTCGTAATGACATTACAAAAATGGTTACTTTTCTGATGAAAATTCGGGATAATTTTCTTATTTTTTACTGCAAACATAGGTTGTCGGTGCTCGTTCGAACCGCCTCATTGAGGCGTTCTAACGCATACCCACAACCTATGTCTTCGAGCAGAAATTAGAAAAATAATGTATAGCCCCGTAAACCTGTTTTCTCTATATAAAGTGGGGTTAAGGGGGTGTCTATTTCACGGACATGTTCACATGATGCATTTTTAGATGACTTTTGTATTCTTCCTATTTCTAGTCCAGTCATAGATTATAGGTGCTGGTTAGAACTGTATCATTGAGGCGATTCTAACGAGCAAATCACTATATATACATTTAGAGAAAGAAAAATGTATACCCCTGGGGTTTAGAGGGGTGTTCATTGCACAGACCTTTCAACCTGATATTAAGCTGATTATAGTCTTTACATTTTGCATAATGCTAACCTGTATAGTTTCGAAAGCACATGTTACAATAGGCAAATACATGCCTTATCTATACCCAACAATTACTAACCAATATGTGAATATTTTTTTAAAAATGTAAGACACGTCGGTGTAGTGCGAAAAATGCGCAAAATGTCCATATTCAGTCTAATATTAGTCTGCGCTGTTTTTAATACGTTTCAACTGAGCAATTATTGAAAATATTTCAATAATCGAACACAACTGCTTCAAAGAAATGTTGGCCCTTTTTGTGTCCATAGTATATGTAAATTTTTTATTCTTATTTTACATACAATATTTATAAACAAAAAGGAGCGTGATAGCTCAGTGGTTAGTGCACTTGCCTCTGATGCTAGAGGTCCCGGGTTCGATCCCCGGCAGCGGCGATAAAATTTCTGCAGGGATGAATGTGATAAAGTGCACCGTCCTTCGGATCGGGACGTTAACTGGAGGCCCCCTGTGCAGGGGGAACCATCCCCTCTGCAGGTTAAAGATCCGTACCGTAATTACATAATTACTGTGTAGGCTTTCATCCTGCAAAACCTGGAGTGTGTGTAATTTACACCTGCGGTAATGGTCAAATATGACCGACGCAGTATCAGAAGATAGATAGATAGGCTAAACACTTCCGAAGACACAATCATTTCCTTCCATTATTCAAATAAAGCAAAAAGGGTATCAGCGCAGTATATATCCAGCAACGTAGTGTGTTAACAATTTCGTTTAAGAGTAACATTGTACACCCTATTTATAAAGGTAAAATAGGGCTTACGAGGGGGGGGGGGGGTTGTACACTATTTCCGTTTTTATTTTGTTGCTCAAAAACATAGATTGTGTGTACTCGTTTGAACACACCCAATGCGTTTTATCGCCTTCCCAAGTTCTCTGGTTGATGCAGGGATAAGAAAAAAGATAAGTTATCATCGTAAGTAATGTTTGGAGCCATGAAAGAATTTACTGTGACACACGAGTGTGAGTAAGATACTTTTAAAGAATGGTGACGTATGGGTCATCATGAAAATACGCCTATATAATTTTGACCCCCTTGAACCCCACTTTTATTTAGTAAAACTGGGTTTTACAGCGGTAAACCTAATTTTTTTATTTATATAGGTTGTGGGTACTCGTTAGAACCGCCTCGATAACGAGTTGCCACAATCTATATTTGGAGCAGAAATAAGAAAAATATCATAATTTTTCATCTTAAAATTTTCATTTTTTTTCGGCAGTTAAGTCTACAACGTATTTATATAGGCGTGTTTTCGTAATGCATGTAACTAGAAATTCTGTCTTTAGGGTTAACCATCAGACATTACGATAACACACCCGTGCGACGTAGTGCATATTTCTCATCTCCAAAATGGCTACTTTTCTGATGAAAATCCCTGATATTTTTCTTATAAATACTTCAAACATAGGTCGTGGGTGCTCGTTAGAACCGCCTCATTGAGGCGGTTCTAACGAGTACCAACAACATATGTCTTGGAGTAAAAATACGAAAAATTATGAATACCCAGTAAACCCCCGTTTTCTCTATATAAAGTGGGGTACAGGGATTCTTCGTTTCACGGACTTGTTCACGTGATGGGTTTAGAATGAGACGTGAGGCGTGAGGTAATTGTATCGATTCCTCATCATTGCCTTTACTTGCAACCTGGTATGAAACAAATCTAGTTTGTGATTTGTTGAATAATAAACCACAGTTTGTCGGTCAGTTGTCGCGATTTGATCTACTTTACAACTGAACTCCAAACTGTGATTTATTACTCGACAAATCACAGTTACAGCTGATCTATTTCTTAAGTAACAATGAACAAGTAAAAGAAAGTTGTTTTATTTAAAGACAGCCTGTTAGAGTCGAAATAGATCAGCTCTAGTTTGTGATTTGTTGAGTAATAAATCACAGTGTGTCGGTCAGTTGTAAGTAGAAAAATCACGCGCGCTACGCACTCGTGATTTGATCTACTTTACAACTGACCTCCAAACTGTGATTTATTACTCGACAAACCACAGAGCTTATCTATTTCTTAAGTAACAATGAAGAAACAATGAAGAAAACTAATCAGGAATAAAAGAGCTCCAAAAGCAAAGACACCAGCTCCCTTTTCCGCACAGAAGGTGAAATCCGGCAAAGCTACATTAAAAATAAACATCAGAACCAACGCCTTAGGACGGTCAGTGGATAGAACTACTAGGGAGTTTAAATAAATTCTATGGGACCAACAAGTCTACATGAATGAAATGTACGAAGCTTCGATAAGTGTAATTATAGTACAGCAATCTGAATTAAATGAAGCTTTCAGATCGACGTTTGTATATTTGGATGGTTTATCATTGATTTATCATTGCCTCCACTTCTATTTTTATAGAATATTGATAATGCGTAGTTTAACTATCTGATTAGTCAAATGTATCCTTCAGAGCTTTCATTTAATAAAGAAAGTTGTTGATACCAAAGAACCATGGAATAGATCTACTTTTGCCTATTTGCCATGTTTATTTCATGCAATTTCAGATGAACTAAACGGTTTTGATTGTTAAATTTTAATTAACTGTTTTAAGACCCTACATTGTTTGTATAACACATCTGATTCGTTTGAACAAAGTGTCTGGTTAGGTTGCTGTCTTCAACACTCAGGCTTAATTTTGTAACTGCTGGACTTCAAAATCAAGGATGCCGGTATCGTAATCCCCGTAATACTTCACCTTGTTCGTGGTGAGCTAAACAAAATCACAAATTTAAAAAGAAAAATAGCCATTACGGAGATGTTAAAATGCACTTTGTTACGGCTATGATATCGTAATGGGTTACGACGCTGACCGCTTGGCTTTCTACGTAATATATTGCTTCAATTATGGTGTTGTTACTTTTTGTTTGTGCTTCATTCCCTCCGGTGTACTTGATGGCAGGTGTAAGGTTATTTACTGTATCCCTTCACCCGTTTATAAAGCGTTAACCCTCCTTTAGATACTGCCATGGGAGTAATGCTTGTTTTCTGCATAGTTCTATACACACAGTGGCCATAAATGAGTTCCCAAAACTGTTTGACGTCGTGATATCGTGAATCTGTGACTACATTTCCAGATCAAATTACTTGAAAAATTAAAAAAAAGATCTAATGATGTTATGTTTACTAGGTGGTATTATTTATTCATACAAATAACAAATATAGCATTTTTTCTTAGAAATCTTGCCATGCATAGCTCTGGTATATTCTTAATTTGGAGTACCATGGTTTTTAAAAAAAAGGCTTCAAAACTTTGAGCTGGCTCACAGAGTTCTTCTTATTCTGAGTGATTAAGATTTTCTCTTATAATTTATATAATTTTGGTTACTCTGATGTCTTTTTGGTATGATAAACAGCCGAGAAACCAAATATATTTTCATTTTCCCAATTGAATTAATACAATATTTGAAGTGGGTAGGGTAATTTACCCCTGGCAGAAAAGTAGTTGCTATAGAAACATTAAGTAAGTAGGCTGCATAGTTTCTATCTAAATTACTGGCAGACTCTCCAATGTTTTAGTAACAATCATTGAAAAGAAGTATCTTTCTTTCATATAGGAAATTTAGCTATCAAGTGTGGATAAAACTCTAGATGGGTGTTATTTTTATTGGGGTACCCGTAGAGTTTGACAAATTTATTGGACACTGTTATACAAAAAATGAAATCTTTTTTAAAAATATAGTCCGAAATGGTGCTTTTAATTTACTTTTGTTTTTTTTTTACAAAATTTCACAAAGTATTTTTATGTTATTTTATGGAGCGCAAAAAGTGCACAGCTATTCAAATAAACCCATTTTTTCTGGCTCTCCTTGCTGCTTCAATCCCTTAAGGTATATTCAAACCAACATTTTTTGCATGAAACTAGGATAAAATATCTCTCAAATCAGATATATCACAAAGTCCGTTTTCTGTCTGTTTCCTTAGTGTCTATCACCAAAAATATTTGCGTTTCTGCGACGAATTTATGTTCCATCCGAAAGCAGGTTAGATTATCTATAATATTTTGTCTCTAGGTAATACTATACACAATCAGATTGTTTTCAAGTATTGTCGAAACATTTCTATCAATTTGTATATAAAAAGGTAAGAAATTGAAAATGTTATAAGTCTTTTAGTACACCTACCCTGATTTTTCAAAAGAAAGGTGCTAATCTGTATGCTGTCTCATATTGCCATGGCAACTGATGACATCGTCATTGCACTTAGTGCTGATGTAAACATATACCCTAAATAATGATCTGGGCCAAGTAGCATCTGAATATGATTTGTAATTGGTAGAAAATTGCAATTCTATCAGACCATATTTTTCCCAACGTTCTTGTCAGCCATTTTGGGAACTCATTTATGGTCACTGAGTGTACATGGATGTGTAATGAGAATGATTTTGAGATAAATTCCCCGTTTTCTGTTCAAAGCATGTGTTACGGGCTCCAATTAACCAAGATTGTCCGATATTGTATTTGCCCTTGTCTACACGTGTATGCATACCGAAAACGATCAAATTACCTAGATTTTTCAAGCTGGACTGGTAAAGGAGATCCCGGAGCTCCCTTCCCATTACCAGGATGAAGCGGTTTAAATCCAGCAGCTAGGGTGTGCCGAGCAAATGGATCCTTCCTGAAATATATTGCACACTTCAAATGAATGATTTCTGTAGCGTATATCTTTCACAAACCAATTTGATATGACACTTTAAAAACAATAAACGTCTCCACATGTAGCCAAAACATTTCTGTTAATATTGCCTAGTTCGACCTCATAGACGTGGTTCTAAAGAGTATAAACTAGTATACATTATAGGAATGAGTTTCATTTTTGTGTGTTTTATCGGAGTTTGCACATCGATAAAAGCCACAAAAACTGATAATTCATTCCTTTCAATTCCAACTGTGTCAACGAAATATCAAAACTGCCACCAAAATGGTATTTTTTAGGAATTAATTCTAAAGGGTAAGAATGAACTTAACCAAAGGCCATGTCGGAATGATTATCCATCTTAGATAGAAACCCAGGCGAACAAAACGTCAAGTCTATAAACTCAGTTTCTTCGTCCTCTAACATTTACGATTTCAATAGTTTTCCATCTTTTAATCGAACGCCAAAAGACTTCGTTTATACAATGGCGTATCGCGTGGATTCTAAACGTGCTATTTGGCATCACATTATATTACTTACTGGCTGCCGCTATTTGTTTTTTTTTTTTTTTTGGTTTTTGTTTTACGGCCCTCTCAAGATTATTTCACTCATATCGAGTCGATCGTTAATCAGAGGTGGGCGAAAACCGGAGTACCCGGAGAAAAAACACCTGACCTTCCGTTGTAGAACTTGGCCTCTCACATGTGACCCAAGCAAGGCTCGAACCACAGCGGTGAGAGACCTAATGATCAAGAGTCAGCGTTCTTAACCACTACTCCACGGAGGCCCGTACCTCTCGCTATGTGAAACATATCTGAGACTCTTGCTCATGGAATAAATCGAAGTATTTATTTCAACAATCAAATCGCTCGAAATGCATAATGATGGATAAATGGAATTACTTTCGAGTTAAATAAGAATATCTCCCAAAGTTTACCGCAACTATTATTTGTTAAAGTGCCTAAGTACTTGGCGATCGGCCCTGAAGTCATTGAAGTTTCATAGTACTTTTAGCAAATAGAAGGGAAGGCAATGATCAGGGATCGATAAATTAACCCATAACTCCCATCAGAGACACCAAAGGGAAAGAAACACAAACATGTAACAACTAGACCCTAATTGAAACATCGATAGCCGAAAGCCAAAAGGACATTTACTTTCCCACACAATGGCAAATTGGCTAATATAGCGATATACACACTTGAAGACAAGCCATAAGAAAAATAAACCACGACAGAAGAACCGCCTTGGAACGGTCAGTGAAGCGAATTCCACTGTGGGGATGGGGGCTTAAATATATATTACGTGGCCATAATCCCCCCCCCCTTACTACCGTCGCGGTTTAGACAAATAATTTGTTCAGTCCGCATGAAGGCCTCCTAACTCATCAGTGCAACATCTCCGTGAACACAAAATTCAAACAACCACAGAGATTAAACAATGGTGAGGACTCGACAGAAAGAAACCACTGAAATGGTGGAGCAATATAAAACCAATAGTTAGAATCCGACGGGCCCCAGAGTCATATCCATCACCTTTATTTCCAAACCATTAAGTTTACCCCCACTTTATATACAGATGAAATGGGTTTTACATGGGTATTACTTTTCTCTATCTTTGCTGAAAAATTAGACTTAACGTTTAGAACGAAACTACCATATTTTACCAGCAATAACGAACGCCATTTTAGAGACAAGCAATAAAGCGCTAGTACAAGTGGGTATCAAAAGGGCGTTTCAACCTGTTTCTATCAGAGTTTAGTGACCCCGATGGAGTTAATCGCATATAAGTCAATGTGTGTCGCAATAAATTTATTAAATCGTACATCTTTACTTCAAAACCGGATGTTCCGTATCATCAGGGATCACACCAATAAAAAATAACAACAATTAAAAAAATGAAAAAGTAAAATAACGAAAAAAATACTTTACAGATTGTTCGAAATTTGTAATAATTTAGCTATCATTGTAGATTATAAGGACAAGATAAACGGCTGCGGCCCCCCATTACGCTTTATGCTCAGAGATACCGAGAATGAAAGAAAAAATATTTCAAAATTTGCCAAACAGTTGCAAATATATGATCAGCGCTTTCAAGTTTCTTGTGGGTTACACTACTGGAACCCCCCCCCCCCCCCCCCCCGCTCGACGGGACTAAATAGTATACATGTAGGTTGGATTCCATGGTGCTTCCACGAAAACTGAAAACAGCCGAATGTTTGAGTTCTGGTAAACCGCTAAGTTCTAAACCTGACCTGAAAAATTGGGAAGAGTCGGTCCGTACATTAAACCCTAGCAGTTTCTTCGGGTGGTTTTGCTTAAGAGGTACGTTTATCTCAATGCCGGGTAAAAGGCTCTCGAAATCGGAAGCATCGTCTCCAAAAAAAAAAAATAAAAAAAAAATAAAATAAAATAGTGATGTCGGGGACGTAAGACCTCAACATAAACACTACTGGAAAATTAATAATAGCGATTCGACTTACATTTATGCATCATGCCTCTTTGCATGTTCAGTTAAAAGGAAAAAAAACGACAATAGCAAATTCGCTGATGTACCTAAAATCTTGAGGTATTTCGTACGCAAAAACCGATCCGTTATTGCCGTTGTTTGTCACTAACAGGTCTTTTTTCCCATCGTTGTTAATATCGTCTAGTTGAATCTCAAAGACGGCACCTATAGTGTTATCGACCACACGACTAAATATCTGAAAAGTGATGTTCAAAATATGAAAAATGATAAGCACGGAGATATGCCTCAAGAGCGCGCCTATATAGGCAACGGAAAATAACCGTGTTTTATTCTACAACAAATCACGGCAAGGAAGTGCGTGACGAGTGACGTCATTAAAAACGTCCAAGTTATGACGTCACTAGTCGATTGCCTTGACGTTAGACGGTGTAACGTCATATTCTCGCATCGAAACGCTAGCAAAGGATATAGCATGTGTTTCAGTCGATAATTTTAGCGGGATTTATTCTAACAATGGCGAAAGGTTGTGAGATTGTGAAGGAAACAACAACATTATTGCCGATTTTCAGCGTGGAAAAATCGAAATAGATCAGCTCTAGTCTGTGATTTGTTGAGCAATAAATCACAGTTTGTCGGTCAGTTGTAAGTAGACAAATCACGCGCGCTACGCGCTCGTGGTTTGACCTACTTTACAACTGACTCCAAACTGTGATTTATTACTCAACAAATCACAGTTAGAGCTGGTCTATTTCTTAAATAAATTTAGGATGCCCATTCTTCTCTCTGCTTTAAAACATCGATTTGGGGTATCCGTCAGGACCATCGCATTTTGGCGCCTCTAATTGGATCCCGGGTATTCTCTTAACATCAAACGTAACTGGGAACCAGATTTGGTTATTACCTTTTGTACCTACAGAGGTGAAGGAATTATTTCAGTTTAAATCATTTATCTTCTACTTTATAGGTTTTCCAGAAATACTCATTTTGTCCCATTACAATCGGATTTAAGACATGTTGATTGACGGAAATAAAATGATTTCAAGTTACTTATGCACTAATAAATATATTCTGTGTGAAAACTAAGCCGGAGTCGGAATATTGCATAAGTTGGGTAAATGGAAGCTTTGCTTTTAACTATGGCACTGAACTGCAAAGCGCGCTCCACAAATATAGTTTTGATTGTTTGGTTTGATGAATAACGCCCCCGGCAACACTATTTAGGTCATTTTGAAGAGGTTGTTTCCAATTTTGTGGGACGTTACCCGACATTGAGGTAAATGACATCTCAATCATTGCCGCCCAATAGAACCAATAGGGTTACATGCATTGGACAGTCCCACTCGCACCGCATTGCCTGGATAGGCTTCCCCAGTGAAATAGGTTTCACTAACCGTTCCAAGGTGCTTCTTCTGTCGCGGTTTATTTTTGTTATTGTTCGACTTCGAATGTGTGTATCGCTTATATCGTTTTGTTTTTGATAGCCAGTTGGGCATTTTGTGGGAAAGTAACTGTCCTTTTGGCTTTCCGCTATTGATGTGTCTATTAAGGCCTTGTTATTTCATGTTTGTGTTTCTTTTCATTTGTTGTCTCTGACGGGGAGTGTGGATTAATCGTATCGATTCCTAATCATTAACTCCACTTTTATTTGAGAACTTGTAAAATAAAAGTGAAGGCAATGATCAGGAATCGATACAATTAACCCACAGCTCCCATCAGAGACACCAAAAGGAAAGAAACACAAACATGAAACAACAAACTCTAATGGAAACATCACTAGCGGAAAGCCAAAAGGACAATTACTTTCCCACAAAATGACCAATTGGCTGTCCAAAGCAAAATAATATAAGCGATACATACACTCAAAGACAAGCCATAACAAAAATAAAACTCGACAGAAGAACCGCCTTTGAACGGTCGGTGAAACGAATTCTACTGGGTGTGGGGGGGAGGGGGGCTCAAATCGATATAAAGTGGCAATAATCCCCGCCCTTACTTAAGCCGTTTATCAGTACTCATCTGCGGACGGTTTCCACTCTGTGTGGAAGCGTCATTCAGCCCAATCTATATCTCCAAGCCCCAATTAGCGAATGATCGGGGGCAACCACAAATGTAGTTGTATGATGCGTATATTATGCAACCGATTCTGTAATTTTATGTTCTTAATATTGCACAAAAAATACACATGCAATGTGATATGCAATGTTTATGTTTGCGTTATTAGGCTAAAAAGCCATTCATGTCTGCGTCCAAATATATGGTGTAGGTATGGCACAGAAAGGCTGGGAAATAAAAACATCTTCACTGCGAAACTGCTAAAAGCAGTCTGAGATTTAACAGAGTCAGAATGAAAAACTCCTATTATTAGAAACGATTTGGCCGATTGTCGCTAAACAAATTACTGGTGGTCCTACTAAAGGAAATTAGATAATTAATTCTATTAAAAAGAACAACTAAAACATTGGTTGGGTACTTCTAACTACGGCTGTGGCTCCAAACTACAAAGATCACATAACAAATATAGTCATACGATGAGTATAGTATGCACACAATTTTGCAATCTCATGTTCTGCATATTGTTTTGCTTGTTTGATCTGAGGTTTAACGTCCACGTAAACACTGTATAGGTCATTTTGGAAACGTTACTCCCAATTTTGTGTGAGTTTTACCCGACATTGGGATAATGAAATCTCAAGCCCTGTCGCCAACTGAGACAAATCTATAAGCATGAACGGGCAAACTCGCACCGCTTTGCCTTGGCAGGGCTAAATCCACTAAGCGGTTTACCAGTACTCGTGTGCGGTCGGTTTCAGCTCTGCGTGGAAGCATCATGCAGCCCATCTATTTCTTCAAGCACCGTTCTGCATATTACATCAAAGGGTACGTGCAAAGCTTATAATTGCGTAATTAGTCTATAAAGGTATGCATTAATATTTGCATCGTAACATATGAAGTCAAACAAACCCGCGGCTGGTAGGGTTTGTAAATTTAAACATATGTTTGCATGTGAGAAACTAACCAAACTCACCATGACATTGTTAACAAAACAGTACCCAGGGATCCAACGCCGGAGTTTAGGAAATATTCAACCTTCACCCGCAATTACAATGCAGTACCACACATAGTAACAAGAGGGCAGACATGGCATAAATCGCTCACTTAATTCCGAGAAGTCATATTGGTTCTGAATTTCGTTTGGAAAACTGCCGGCTGTTTTATTGCTTGAAACATAGCTTTTGCAATTTGATAGATGGTCACCTTGGCAACAGTTTGATTTGTTTGGTTGTGTTGGGGTTTAATGGCCCAGTCGACACTATTTTAGGTATTTTTGGAGCCGGTCAGTTTACTTATCCACACTTTTCCTAAACAGCTTACTCTGTGGCTGTTTGATTTTTGTGTTCACGGAGATGTAGCACTGATGAGTTAGGAGGCCTTCATGCGGACTGAACAAATTATTTGTCGTAATCGCGCCGGAAGTAAAGGCGAGGATCGGGTCACATAAAATCGATTTAAGCCCCCAGTGGAATTCGTTTCCGCTGACCGTTCCAAGGCAGTTCTTCTGTCGCGATTTATTTTTGTTATGGTTTGTCTTTTGGTGTTTGTGTTACTTATATTATTTTATTTTGGATAGCCTATTGGCCATTTTGTGGGAAAGTAGCTGTCCTTTTGGCTTTCCGCTGTTGTTGGTTCCGTTGGTGTATGTTGCTTGATGTTTGTGTTTCTCTCCCTTTGGTGTCTCTGATGGGAGCTGTGGGTGAATTGCATCGATTCCTGATCATTGCCTCTACTTCTATTATACGTAAGCTGTTAACCAGTACATTGCACATTCTTTCGCAAGAAACTGACAAGTGTCCTTCTTGAAACAGCGGAAAAGAGAGAATGACCGCAGAATATATTTCGTGAACAATCTTGGAGAAAGATTGTTGCCGAAACCGACAGGTATCAAACAAGCGTCCTCCTGATCACCAGACAGACTCACATCCGACTGAGCTACCGAGGCCGGCAATGTGCGAAGTTTGAATGAAACTGGCTTAATATTTTAGGAGAGGTTGTTCGTAGGAGCGGAACCATTCAAGACTTTTTGGTAGATGGTCATCTAAGCAACATTCCTTTAACGTTCGAATGAAATTGAACCAATGTTATAGGAGGAGTTGTCACTTCAACGTTTGTGTTTTCATTTTTATCTCTGGTGGCCATTTTGTAAATTGGAGCGGAACCAATTTAGCTACTTTAGTAGAGTGTCACTAAGCATCCTTCCTGTGAAGCCTGGATAGAAAAAGGACCAAGGTATAGGAGGAGTTATCACTTGAAGTTGTCTTTTTATATTTTGAGTTCTGGTGGCCATCTTGTTCATTGGAGTGGAACCGTTTTAGCTTTTTGGTAATGTCACCTAAACAACCTTCCTGCGATATTTGAATGACATTGGACCAAAGGTATAGAAGGAGATTTTACTATTTTAGCTCTGGCGGCCGTCTCTTTCATCAGAGCCAACCGTTTAGACATTGTGGTAGAAGATCATCTAAATAACATTCCTGTGGAGTTTGAATGAAATTGAACCAACGGTTTGGGAGCAGTTGTCATTTACACGTTTATCTATTTTAGCTATAGTGGCAAGTTTGTCCAACAGCTATTTTGGTAGAGTGTCACCTGAACAGAATTCCTTGAAGTTTAATTGAAACTGGCCCAGGGGTATACGAGGAGTTGTCATTTAAATGTTTTTTTTTTTGGTATTTTGAATTTTGACGACCATCCTGTTCATCGGAGTGGAACGATTTTAGCTAATGTGGTAGTAAGCCTCATAGGCAGCATGCCTATTAAGTTTGAATCACGACTGGTCCAAGGGTTTGGAAGAATTTGCATTTAAAGCAAATTGTTGACGTCCTTTTAATCTCTGACGACCATTTTGCTCATTGAAGCGGAACCGTTTTTGCTATTTCCGTAGAAGGTCACCTACGCAACATTTCTATCAAAATTTGATTGAAACTGGCAAAGGGACATAGAAGGAGTAGTCGTTTAAAGATTTTTTTTTCTATTCTTAGCTCTTACGGCCAGCTTGTTCATCCAAGCGGAACGATTTTAGCACTTTCGTAAGAGAATCACCTAAGAAACATTCCTGTTAAGTATGAATGAAACTGACCCAGAGTTACAAGAGAAGTAGATGTTAAAATATTTATTATTATTAGCTCTGGCGGCCATCTTGTTTATTGTAGCGAAACGATTGTAGCTATTTTGGTAGGGAGCTACCTAAGCAACATTCATGTGAGGTTTGAATGAAATCGATCCATGGGTTTGGGAGCAGTAGTATTTTAATGAAAATCGTTAACGACGGACGCCGCAAGCCGCACGACAGACATTGACTGATCACAATACCTAAAAAACTAACAAAACCTTACTCTTTATGGCGGAAACCAAACTCAACAATGTGTCGTGTCAGCAACATTGAAAGTAATTATGACAATCGATGTTGAAAACTCAGTTACAATAAGACGTCAGTGCAGAACCTAACCACCCTTTAGAACACGCAAGTCTAAACATAGGACAAGCACATCATGCTCCATACCGCTTACATGATTCGGGACCCGTCACGGTGTCCGAAGTCCAGTTCACCTCGTGTAAAGAAAGCTCGAAGCCAAGCTGTCTGCAAGCTTAAACAACCAAGCTTGTTGTCTGTCACAAAACATCTATGCATTGCCAGTCTTTTTGTACCTTATTATAATTTCGCACGTTGTACAGGAAGGACGATTATTGTTACTCATTTTGTTTTTAATTTAAAAGCCAATATTCGAAAATACATATTTTACGACAATGCCATATTTACCTTAGAACTGTCATTCCATTGTCCTTGCGCATCCTCCGTCCAGTACACAGAGAGATGTTTCGAAAAGAACTCAGCTGCTATAATGGAACTAAAGTTTCCGCTTTCTGTCTGAAGAGTTGTGTATCTAAGCAAACAGACAAGGGTAACTAGCTTAAGCGATAAAGAGTAATTCATTTCTCTAGGCATGCATTTTTGTCCGAGCTACAATGGTATAGTGCGTATTTATTGGCGAGGTCAATCCTTTCAAGTCGGTTCTCGTTGTATTTGTGAACTGTCATTTTGGTTTTCCGCTTCTGATGTTATGTTGTTTTATGTTGGTGATTATTTCCATCTGGTGTTTTGGATGGGAGCTATGAGGTAAATGTATCGATTTCTGATCATTGGTTACTTTTTTATTTTGATTCACTGATCAGGCAGAGAGCACACCTGCAAAAGTGGCACATTGTACATAACTGCCTATCTAAGCTCATCGCGTTGCATCACGGAAACACGCCTATACAATTTTCACCCCATTGAACCACACTTTTATATAGTAAAACTGGCGTTTGCAGGGGTAAACGTTTTTTTTATTTCTGCTCTTAAATATAGATTGTGGGTACTCGTACCCACAATCTATATTTGTACCCACAATCTATATTTGGAGCAGGAATAAGAAAAAAGATTTCGGCGATAAAGGTAACAATGTATTTGTGTGTTTTCCTAATGAATTTTGTAATTTCCCATGTCCGATCAAGGTTTTGTGGTGATTGTGTAAAACACCGTACGGGAACATACAACAGAAGCAAAATCAACAAGAAGACCATCAAACTTGATATTGCTGTTTCATTTAGGGTCTAGTTATTACGATAACACCCGTGCGACAAAGTGCATTTTTCACATCTCCAAAATGGCTACTTTTCTGATGAAAATCGCTGATATTTTTCTTACAAATACTGCAAATATAGGTTGTGGGTACTCGTTAGAACCGCCTCATTGAGGCGGTTCTAACAAGTACCAACAACCTATGTTTTGGAGCAAAAACTAAGACAATGTATTCCCCCCTCGTAAACCCCAGTTTTCTCTGTATGAAGTGGGGTATATGTGGTCTTCATTTCAAGGACTTGTTCACTAGATGTATTTCGTGTTTGTGTTTCTTTCCATTTGGTGTTTCTGATGGAAGCTGTGGGTTAATTGTATCGATTCCTGATCAATGACCATGGCCTTCACTTCTATTTATCTATATACATGTAAAGGAATTTATTTGGGTTTCCATTATATAAATAAAGTAGTGAGATTAAGCTACGTACTTTTTTAGAATTTCAGATAGTGTAATGCAAGACACTCAATTTTTGTGCGTTATTAGAATAAAATATTCAATTTATATTCAAGCATTAAATGGGCGTCAGCGATTTTGCTTCCCATTTTATCGTTCGAGTTCCACTCCATTCCTGTTCGCGATGCGGTTTCGATCCGCGGCATTCCCGTTCCCGTTCCATTCCGCTTCATTCTACGCTTACCAGCACAATTCCAATTGGAACGGGAAACGCCTTGGGACCGCTAGACTGGTTCCCAGCATTCCGGTCCTTAGCTTCGTTTCGTCAAATAACAATCGTTCGCCAAATCACATAAAGGGATTATTAAACAAAATAAATGAAAATTACAAAAAAAAATAAAATAAAAAATGATTAAACAAATGGGCCGCTTCTGTGAGTGACTGAACATGAATTATTTCGGAAATTTTGAAGAAAACTTTTGAGACAACCTCACACTCTTAAATTTTAAAATGGTCCTGTGCTATTCATAAGGTGGAAGATGCCATGTGGCTCCAATTAGCAAAATGTGCAGACCAAGATCATACGCAACAGAAATAGGCACCTGATTGGGGCCTGATTGTTTCCAACAGCTTCAGACATTTTCAAAATAAATTTTAAAGACAACACAACCTCACAATCTTAAATTTTGAAACGGTCTTGTGCCATTTACAAGGTAGAAGATCCCATTTGACGCCAAATGGCAAAATGTGCAGATCCAGATCAGATCTAGCAGGAGTAGGCGTCTGATCAGGACCTTGGTTTGCAAAAATATACACGAAAACGCATCCTCGTTCTCTTTGATTCTGAAATGGACTTGTTCTATTTATAAGGTGGAAGATTCCATTTGTCGCCAAACGGCAAAATAGTGCAGACCCAGATCAGACGCAGCAAAAAAGTGGCCTCTGATCAGGGACTACATTATATACAAGGGTTTAGGCGTTTTCCAAATAAATTTCGAAGAAAACAGAACCTGATTCTCCGAGTTAATTAACCCTTTCCTACTCAGATACGTGTTTTTACGTGTCTGCACCCCCCATTTTATGCCCCAGAAGCACCTAAAATCTACATTTCTACCCCCGGATAGTTAAGTTTCTTTAGGATTTGTTTGGCAAAAAAGTGACCTGTTTTTTCGCGCACCTCCAAACTAAAAATATTTTGGGGGCAGGGGAGGGGGGGGGGGGAGATTGAAGCCCCCCCCCCCCCCCCCCCACATCCGGAAAAATTTTGATTGTATGGCCCAACCGGCTGCTAAAATTTATATCTGAGGGTGTCTGTGGTCAAAAATGCCGGAAAATTGATGCTGATAAAACATGCTGCAAACAGTGAAAATGGCCAGTGCCAAACACCTTAATTGTTGCCTTGACAGCTGTGTGAAGATTAAAATGTGGTCAAAAATTCATGTGAAAACACACTTTTTGCCGACCTTGAGATGCCCCCTCTTTACCATGACAATAATGATCAAGTCATGAAAGGTTGCATTTGAAAGGTTACTGCCCAATGAACATTCATACCGTCCATTATGAAACAATGGCTAGTTGAAGCTGCTGTCAGGTGCAACACTGTGAAAATCAGCGAAATTCACAAAATCCCTGAGTTGTAAAGGGTTAAACAAAATAAATGAAAATTACTAAAATAATTAATTAAAAAAATGGGCCGCTGTGTGAGTGAAAGAAAATGAATTATTTTGGACATCTAGAATAAGTGACGATAATGAGGTTTTGTTTTAAACAGCTATCTTTAAACACCATTTTTGCATTATTTGCTGGCTCCCAGCTTACACTTTATCAATATTGGATAAACAGGTAACTGATAATGTTCAGACTGGGAACCAGCAGATAAATGCAAATAAGGTGAATACCCCCAGATTGCACCTGGGTGTCATAAAACTTTTGGCCAATAAACACCCTGCATTTTGGCAGTCAACTTCAATCATTATGCATTACCTATATTTTACCCCCAGGCAAATATAAATGAGTAACCAGATATGTTATGTCCAAAGCTAAAAATCGTAAACACGGAAAATTTGAAGAAATAAAAAAAGGAAAAAATAATAAAAAAAAGAACGAGAAGAAGAATGCCCCCGTCAACACTGTATAGGTCATTTTGGAGACGTTATGTGTGCGCTGTAAAGTTTCTCGCTAGCGGGAGTGTAACAGAGTAAATTTTAGGTTCAAATAGCAACTAAATTTAGTCTTATAAACAATGTCTGGGCTAAATAAATGATATTAGGGACACGTAAATGTGTGTGGATCAATCCGAGATAAATGATAAAAAAGTCAACCGAAAATCAAGATAGTATAAAGTTTCGTTCGAAAATCTCGATCCTACTTTTAGATATAACCGTTCCCCAAGTGAGGACCGCTAATTGGAATGGACCGCTTTGGACCGCTTGTATCGTTCCATGCCGGGGCGATCCCGTTCAGGTTCCGGGGTACTCCATTCCAGTTCCAGGTCCATTCAGATCCAGTTCCAGGGGCATTCCCCATCACAACCAGAACGACGCCCTGACTGTACAAACACAATATGATCCATTTTATAATGTGATCCATTTGTGGTGTTGCCGTAACCAAACAAAGTGAGCTGATTTAAGAATGTGAATCTGTCACCTCCATATGCCTTCCACTCTATAATCATTGTGCGGGATGGTATCTAAGTTATATTTAATTTCCATTTATTGTTTTATAACGGTAAAAAACGTAAATACCTGAAATACACATCCGGACCATTGCCTATCACGTGCGTCTTCCATACCGTCGAGATATCACCATTTGGGTTTTCTAACCATAGCAGCTCACTTGCTTTCTGACCTTAGTGTATAACAGAGTACTGCATTTGATGAAATCAGGATGTAGGTTGACGTGCATCTGCCATACAATACGATATCACACACGTAAGGCATTGTGCATTTTTCACATCCCCAAAATGGCTACTTTTCTGGTGAAAATCCTTGATATCTTTTCGTATAAATGCTCAAAACATAGGTTTTGTGTACTCGTTGGAACCGCCTCATTGAGGCGGTTCTAAAGAGTACCCACAACCAATGCCTTGGAGCAGAAATAAAAACAAAATAACGAATACCACGTAAACCCCATTTTTCTCAATATAAAGTAGGGATTAGGGTGGGCCTTCATTTCACGGACATGTTCACGCGATGAAATACAGTATTGTGTAAATCTGAATGCCGATACTTTGATAAGCCATAAGGTGACATGCTTATTGTCCGGGATTTGAGACCAGATTTCGAAAAAATTAATGCACCCAAAATTCTCACGCTTTATTTGTGCCGTTTCATTGAGATAGGAGCCTAACCTATATGACATGTGATTATTTAGCAAATCTGGTGGGGAAAAGGGGTTGAAAATTCTATGAGTTTACACCCACCCCCATGCGGATGGTATAGTTGGGTTGAGTTTACTTATGTGTAGCTTGCGCTTACATATGAAAGTTGATTTATTGCATCAGCCAAAATATATGTCAATACTCGAAGTCACCAAAATTCATGCTATGATGTAATTACGTCCGGTGTTACCATAGATTTTGACCATTGAAATTTAACCCCAAACATTTGGTAAATTTTAAACTTTTTTCGCGCTAAATAATTTTAGTACTTTTTGAAACAATTTCTTTTTCGTCAGTATGAAGGACGGTTATTTTTGCACGTGCATGTGAATCTGGATGACGCTGTTTCAATCCTGGCATGAACAAGGGACTCCGATACCTATGGACCATTTTACCACTTTTTCCTGTTGTGTCACAGATCATGATAAAAATTTATATTAAAACCAACATAAACTAAATTATTTTACTGGCTGGTCATAGTGTATCTATCTATCTTCTTATACTGAGTCGGTCATATCTGGCCATTACCTCAGTTGATTGGGTGGCTAAATTTAGAATTTAGCTGAAAAAAAAAAAAAAAAAAAGAAGAGAGGCACTGGATGCGTCCTTAAAACTATTTACAATCTGCATAACAGAGGTATCCTAAAACGCATACCTCTGAGACCCAATCTTACACTGTGCGGGCTTTGAACTCCTCTGCGGACTTGGCATTCACCGCAGAGGAGGGAAGACTATTCCATTGGGGAATAGTTCTAGGAAAAAACGAGTTCTTCAGGGCATCACTATAGAACTGGTATCTACGATATTGTGAGTCGTTTAATTTTGATGCCCTTGTTTGGGTCGACAGTGTTACAGGGGTCAAGTACCTATCTTTATCAATAGACACTGAATCAGAGTGTATCTTGTAGAAGAAGGTTAAAGAGGACTGCTCACGACGGGCCTCCAGGGACGGCCACTCTAGCTCATTAAGCATGTCACCGACGCTACTTCTATTTCGCCATCGCCTACAGGTCCATCGAGCAGCTGTCCTCTGCACCTTCTCCACCTGCTGAGTCTGAGTTTTAACATAGGGGTGCCAAATGGGTGATGCATATTCGAGTTGAGGGCGAACCAATGTTTTATATGCAACATCCTTTGTCTGCCTAGGTGCAAAAGCCAAGTTCCGTCTAAGGAATCCCAAAGTCCTAGTTGCTTTAGATGTAATCTCTGAGATATGTTGACCCCAATCAAGATCGTCAGTGATGGTGATACCAAGATATTTGGCGGATTGAACATGCTCCAAAACTTGCTGGTGAAGAGTATAGTCAAACTTAATTTGCTTGTCCGGAGGATGTCGTGACACTCTCATTGAGTGACATTTGGCCACATTGAACTTCATTTGCCAATTGGCCTCCCACTGTGCAAGTTGATCCAGGTCATCTTGTAAAATAAGACAGTCAGAAGGAGAATATATGTTCCTATACAGGACACAATCATCAGCAAACAAACGGACCGATGACCTGATATTATCGGGGAGATCATTAATGAAAACCAAGAAAAGGACCGGTCCAAGGACCGAACCTTGTGGGACCCCAGACAAAACAGGGACTGGATCAGACGCTTGGCCATCAAGTACAACTTGTTGTGAGCGCCCAGAGAGCCATGAGCTAATCCACCTATGCGTGGATCCTCTTATCCCATAGTATTCCAGTTTATGTAATAGCCTTCTGTGAGGTACCTTGTCAAAGGCCTTAGCAAAGTCCATGATGATCAAGTCAGTCTGTTTGTGGCCACGATTTATGGCCCCATCCAGATTGCTCACAATGTCATGGTAAAATTGAACAAGCTGCGTTTCGCAAGACCTTTGACTCCGAAAACCATGTTGACAGTCAGCAAGAATGCTCTCAAAGGCTAAGTGCTTGTTGATGTTGCTTACTAATATATGCTCCAAGGTTTTGCAACAGATGTATGTTAGCGACACTGGTCTATAATTTGCTGCATCATATTTTCCCCTTTTTTATAGACCGGGGTTACATTTGCTTGTCGCCAGTCATCTGGTACAGTGCCCTGGGCAAGTGATTGATTGAAGATAAAGGCCAACACAGGAGATATTTCAGCACTACATTCCTTAAGTACCCTGGCATTCAGGTCATCGGGCCCAGATGCCTTATGTATCTTGAGCTTACCTAACAGTTTAGCGACCCCATTGGGGTCAACTGTTATGTCCCCCATAGAGGGGAACGGACTTGCACCTTTAGATGGTAGCTCACCATCAGTTTCACGCGTACATGCTGATTGAAACTGTTTATTGCAAATATTAGCCTTATCGCGCGCATCTGTTTTTAGAATTCCATTTTCCCTTAGCGAAGTGATCCCAAACGCATCCTTTTTCAGGGACTTTACGAATGACCAAAACTTTTTAACTTTACCATTCTTTTGGGGACTATCGGGATCTATATTGTCATCTTCAAAGGTAAAGATGCTGGAAACATGCTTCCAATATGCATCTCTTATAACCTTTTGCGCGTGTGCTCTGAACCGTTTGTAATGGTTCTTAACGTCAGGGCTGCTAGACTTGCGAGCACGAAAATACATTCTATTCCGTCTTCTAATGAGATGCTTGATCGTGTTATCGATCCATGGTGCCCTATATTTTGTTTTGGTCATTTTAGTTGGTATAAACCTTTCCATTGCCGTGGTTAATTCGGACTTAAAACTGACCCACAGGTCATTAACTGACATGTGTGAGAGGTCAGAGGAAAGGAACGAATCCTTAAATCGCGCCATATGGTCTCGCAGACCATCCATATCCGCACGTTTGTAGAGAAAAACTTGCCTGATTCGTTTAGCTTTTATGTCATACTCAACAAGGACTATGTCATGATCAGCTTTGCCAATCGGGGGCATCCCCTTAACTCGGCTTACTGGCGATGGAGAATTTGTAAACATTTGTATGTATCATAACAGGGACCGATAGATATATTTTTGAAAAGTTACTGATGGCCATTTCCTTCCGGTTTATATTTAGTGAGGGGAATATACATCACCAAGTATATTTGTCAGCGGGTGAACTGGCAAGTGATTCTCTAAACTGGTGACTTGAAACAATCAACATTTAATGAATACATTGTATATTTCAAGAATCATTTTCCAAAGTTTCCGGTTTGTGCTGAAGGCGCCCAAAGTAACTTCGACACTATTATATTTTAAACACGTAAATGTTACTGGCCACTTGAAATCTAACTGGGTACCTTATTTTCTGTTAAGTCGCACGACTAAAAATAAATTGTACCCGAGGTTTAATGTAACGTAAAGCCATCCCTTAAACTTTCTTTTATCTTCCCTTTTCCCAGAGTTGTGGTATAACCTGTAAACGTGCGTCCTAAGATGTCACCTGCACTTACTTTCTACCATTTTGTTGGGCAACCTGCCTACGATAGCCTTGTCCCTCTATTCACCATTAGCTCTTAAACATCCTGTGTCTCTTGTCACACAATGGTTAATCTGTTCTTCATCTCCTGTATTACTACTTCCTTTTTCTGACATTTTTCCCATATATTGATTTTTTGGGTTTAAAGGCACGTCACCCCTTGTTGGTCATTTTTGTCCTCTCTCCAGAGAGGGAGAAAAGCGACAGAAGAGATAGTTGAGCAGATGAAAGTAAGGGGCAAAGGAGAAATGGGAAAATGGAAAAGCAGAAACAGAAGAAATAACAGTAGTCCCCCCTCTACTCTTTACTGCTGGAAGAACAGCAGGTCTTGTCCAGCTGTAAGCCAATATCAGCTGGACGCCCTATTAACGCAAGATACACGTCACCTTTGCCACACCCAACCACCCCATTTGTCCCATATAGATTGGCCAAAAAGGCCTTCTATGACAAGCCATCAGGAGTTATCACGTTTGAAAAACAGTGTATGCAATGATCAGGAATCTATACAAAATATCTCGCACCTCCCATTCAAAACATCAAAATGAAAACGTCTTGGATGGAAAGCCAGGGTGACAGTTATCTCCCCACATGACCGAACGGCTATCCAAAATAAAAAAGGCATTGACAATACATACATCTTAAGGACTAAATATGAAAATAATAAAACACAAAAAAGGATCGACGACGGGGTCAGTAAGAAGTTTTACGGGGGCCGAGTTGGGGTTGGACACTTTAATAGATTTTAGGGGGTCACACTAATCGCCCTTGATTGTCGTGGTAAAACCCGATACATTGTTCACTCTACATGATGGAGTTCTAGCTCATCAATGCAACATCTCCGAGAACAAAAAATCAAACGACTAAAGAGATGAAACAACGATGAGGACTCGACAGCATGAAATAGCTAGAATTCTGCAGCAAAGGAAACCAAACAGTTAGGCCCCGGTTAACCCTACCAGAGACAAAGCATCAGACACCTACCTTCAGGCGTTCTGGCGGAAATGCGTTCGTATATATGAAAGGAACTAGGTGGGCGGGTTAATTTACTTGACGTTGAAACCTAATATGTCAGATATATTGAACAGTGAACAGGGACAATGTTTGGCATAATAAATGTTACGATTCCTACGTTAATCAAGCTTCTTCTCTTCACATTTGTCATGAAGGGTGGGAACATCGGGTTCAACTCAGATCCTCGACTGAACTTTTCTGCATCTTCATGTAACTTGGTGACCTCAATTTGCGCATGTTTGCCAAAAATTCGACCAAAACCAGAGTCAGTCAATCAGCAAATAAGCTGGAGTATATCAAATCCGCAGCTGGAGAATTAGATGCAGATATTTAAATTTAGTAGAGTATCTTTTTTTGCAGCAAATTAATGTTAAAAGCCAAAACAATAAACCTTTAAAACATTTAAGTAAAATCGTTCCACCAAATACTGTATAATGTTTCTTTTTTGTTCGCAGTACAATTTCGCACACCTCCAGTCAAAAGGAGGCTTAATTGTTCAGAGGCGCAAAATCATTAAAACACGACTTTCGTTCAATTATGAAATACTGAACAAAAATCTGCCATCCTTTGAAAAAACAAAACTGAAATTAGGCCGCGCTGTTATCTTCACTGAACATTGTCGTCTTTCAGAGGTATTGCTGTCATGGTAACTTCATACCAAACTAACACTGGTCACCAATTAATTGTTTATGAAGCTAAGCAACAAAAGATAACCAAACAAGCGCAATCAGTAAAGCAGAAAACTGTGGCTGCTGTATCATGACAACGCCAATTAGATATGGTTTACGCTTGCCATAAAGTTTATGCGACTTCTAATAAATGCCCTGAACACAAAAATGTAAACAAGCGGTCGATGGGAAACTACGCTCACCAGAGCACAAGTGGGCATACCCCCCCCCCCAGCCCTTCACCCCCCCCAACACACACACCCGTGGTGGCCATTTATTTTAACAGACCATAATGGTTTAGTAGAGGCCAATCCAAGGACCATTGATGCCAAATTATTTTGAAATCAACATTGTTTTCTTTTGTTGCCGTCGTATACATTATAGTCAGCTTTGAACCATCTTAGGGCTAGAGTCCAAAATGCTGCATACTATATAAGGTCTTGTATTTCTTGAGATGCAGAATTTAAAATCACTTTTGGCCGTTTATTAGTGTGACGATCACACAGATCCCTCTAACAAACTTGGATTTCTCGACCACACTGATGCAGTATATGTAATTTGGTATCAGTTAGCCCAGTAGTTTTAGAAAAATTAAAAACTATTTAATCTTATGGCCCCAGAATCATTAAGCTGATTGCAAATATCAACTATGATGTCATAAGCTGCAACAGAACCAGAAAACCCTGTATTTTCCATATAAAATCCTAAGTGACCGAATGTGACTTTGACGTAAGAAAGGTCAAGGTCAACGAAATGTCATCATTGGAACAGATTCGATAGGGCCCGGGTCCCATATATTGTGTACCAAGTTTCAAGGTCATCGGTCGACTGGTTCCTGAGGAGGCGATTTTCAAAGGTTTTTACCATATATGGGCATGGCGGACATTTTGGTCATGTGACCCAGATATTCAGAATCTATGTTTGTTCTTCCACCCCATGGCGGATTCATATATAATTTTGTTCCAATTGGCATTGTAGTTTCAGAGGAGATGTCGTTTGGAATTGTTTGGATGCTCAAATGAGAAAAGAGGGTAGGAACATTTATCTGCCCTTTTTATGTCTTTTCCCCCACTTTTTGGATTTTCTAACTCCATTTTCAAGATGCTGAGAGACCTCTAAAAAAATTCGTATCATAGTTAAGTGTGAGAAGGTAAGGTGCATTAAACTCCTTAAATACGGGTGCTACAAATTTCAAATCCCCGACTATTATTCAATAAATGCAGTATTTTGTAAATCTAAATGTCAATACTTCGATAAGTTTGTTTGTTTGATTTATTTGAGGTTTAACGTCCCCGTCAACACTGTAAAGGTCATTTTGGAGACGTTGCTTCCAATTTTGTGGGACTTTTGCCGGACATTGAGATGAAATGACATCTCAAGCCCTGTCGCCCAATGAAACCAATAGGGTTTTGCGCGATGGGCCGACTCGCACCGCTTTACCTGGGCAGGCTTAGCTTCTCTAAGCTGTTTACCAGTACTCGTGTGCGGATCGTTTTCAGCTCTGCGTGGAAGCATCATGCAGCCCATATATTTCTTCAAGCCCCGATGGGCGGGGGCCGACTTCGATAAGTCGTAGGGTGGCATGCCTCTTCCGTAAAATACATTATTGTGTAAATCTAAATGCCAGTACTTTGATAAGCCCAAGGGGTGACACACATATTCGATAAAAGCAGTATTTTGTACATCTAAATGTCAATATTTCGATAAGTCACAGGTGACATGCTTGTTGCATAAAATGCAGTATTTTGTCAATACTTTGATAATCCGCATCACGCAATGTGTCTTCGGACATAACATGCATTACGGTAACACGCCTATTCAAAGACATTGAAAATTGTGCCACAAATTGTTTTTTTTTTTTTTCAGATAAAAAACTTCTGATAGTTTTCGTATTCATCACGTGAACTTGTCCGTGAAATGAAGACCCCTATACCCCACTATATATAGAGAAAACGGGGGTTTTCGGGGGTATACAATATTTTTTCTTATTGTTACTCCAACACATAGGTTTTGGGTATTCGTTAGAACCGCCTCAATGTTGTGGGTATTCGTTAGAACCGCCTCACTGAGGCGGTTCTAACGAGTACCCACGACCTATGTTTGCAGTTTTTATAAGAAAAATAGCAGGGATTTTCATCCGAAAAGTAGCCATTTTGGAGATGCGAAGTATGCACTATGTCGCACAGGTGTGTTATCGCAATTCAGCTCAAAATATAGATTGTGGGTATTTGTTAGAACCGCTTTATCAAGGCGGTTCCAACAAGTACACACAATCTTTTTTAAGCAAAAATGAGAAAAATAATATATACCCCTGTAAACCCAGATTTACATTATATAAAGGTGGGGTTTAAGAGGATAAAATTTGGACAATGGCGGCCATCTTGTTCATGTACCTACTGCCATGTGTCAGACCACAATAGTTTTCGAAAAATTACTTGGTTTACCTTTTTCCAGTTCAAAATCCTAAGGAACAAAATTTGATATAAATTTGCCATAAAGCAGCTCAGTGTCTACCTTGGGTCATTATTTGAACAAACTCGTAAGTACTTAGTCCCTTAATGCTAAGTACCCAGCTTCAAGACGATTAGCGCAGTGTTGCTGGAGAAGACGATTTTCAAGTCCCTGAGTGGACATGGCGATTATTTTGGTTATGTGGACTGGAGCAAACAAACAAAAAATCATATCCCCATTGTCAGGAAATTGAATTGAAATTGGTCAAGACGTTTTTAAGGAAATAAGAAAAAAATCCTTTGGAAAGTTTATGGACCTGCAATTCAAGCGACCTTTACCATTCATGACATTCATTGCGTAACTGCTCTCTTGTCATCGTAACTACTCTCATGTCATAGAACATAATATGTTGCGAAAAATGCATTGGTGTACATTTCCTCCGTTCAAATAAGGAACCAAATTTGTCATTACCTTGAAAAAGGTGACGGTTTAGTTTTACTATATAAAAGTGGGGATTCATTGGGGGCGGGGGGGGGGGGGTGTCAAAATTATATAGGAGTGTTTTCGTGATGATTTTACTAACCGTTTCAAGGCAGGGTTTCGGATATGGTGTATTTTTATTATTGCTGTTTGTGTTAGCATATATTTACAGCTAATGTTTTTTTTTTTTGTTTTTATTTCGGATAACCGTTTTGCCTTTTAACTGGAAAGAGACTGTTCTTTTGGTTTTCCGCTTGTGATATGTTACATTATGAAAACACTCCTATGCACTGAATACGTTGAAAATTTTACCACCAATAAATGAAACTTTTCAGATGAAAAAATTTCGATATTTTTCTAATTTCTGCTCAAAACATAGATTGTGGATACTCGTTAGACCCGCCTCGACGAGGAGGTTCTAACGAGTACCCACAGTCTATACTTTAGAGCAGAAATAAGAAAATAAGGTTTAAGAAAATAAGAAATCTTCCACTGACCGTTCCAAGGCGGCTCTTCTGTGGCGATTTATTTATGTTGTTGTTTGTTACTTACTGTGTGTATCACTTGTGTCTTTTAATTTTGGATGGCCATATGGCCATTTTGTGGGAAAGTAAATGTCCATATGGCCTTCCTTTGTTTAGGTTTCCATTATGGTCTGGTCGCTTAATGTTTGTATTTCTTTCCCTTTGGTGTCTTTTATGGATGGAGTAAGTTAATTGTATCAATTCCTGATCTTTGTTTTACTTCTACTTTACCCCTGTAAAACCCCAGTTTTACTTTGTAAAAGTCGGCTTCAAGGGGGTCAATATTATATAGGCGCGTTTTCGTGATGATGATTTTACTAACCGTTCCAAGGCATTATATACTGGGTCAAAAAAGTTCCTATACATAATATTGCTTCTGTTACCATAGTTGCTACAAATGAAAAATACCCCAAAGTCGTTTTGCTTTGTTTAGAGGACTCATTTCTACATGCAAGAGCTCAAACTGTTTTTGTTTATGTAAGCTTGTCAGCTTGGGCTATTGCTTTAAACACCCTAGGGGTCACTGTGTAAATTTCGGAGAATAAATCGATACAAAAGCCAAGATTTAACACCATAAAAAGTTACACATAGCACAAGATATCTAAAATTTGATAGATGAAACCTTTTATTAGATACCATGTGTATCTAGTCACAAAAAATTTGAAACTTTAGTTTCGTTTGCTAAGAGAAACAGACGATCACCTATAGGCCTCCGATTCTTTGAAGGTATGTGCAAAATGCTGCTTTCAATTGAAACTCCATGGAAAATCGCAGTTGGTAGGGCTACATGCTACATGAATTTTCTTCATTATTTTCCATCATGGTTAACAGAAATAGTTGCAACAAACCGCTTTTTAAAGAAATTGCAAAAATGGAATGACAGGTATAGAAATAACATTTTAAAATTGCTAAAGTTTTAATTGAAAGGGAGATAATCTGAGAAGTTGACGAATTAAAACCTTCATTGTAGTGCAAGCTGATGAGATATTGTAAAAGGTAAAGTGAGTTTCGATGTTCAATGGACATGATCTTTCATCTCAAACACAAAATGATCATCTGCGCATGCGCAATGCCGATTTCCTTGCAAAACCTTTCTAGAAACAAATTGTAAGATAACTCTTGAGCAGAATAGTATGGGCAAATGTAAATTTTTGCATGTTGTAGCTAAACGTCCGATTCGCATGTTTACAGCCATCTTTAGCTGAATGGCTGCCGGAAAGCTTTTGGAATTTACCCTGAAGTCCGTATAGTTACTTTTTAGCTCACGAAGTGCTCAAGGTGAGCTTTTGGGATCGGTCTTTGTCCGTCGTCCGTCGTCCGTGGATGGATTTTGAAATTATTTCACTGGAATGTTCCTTGGGTGACCCTCTACCAAAATTGCTCAAACCGTTCCGCTCGGGTGAACAAGATGGCCACCAGAGCTAAAAATAGAAAAAAAAACCTTTAAACGACTTCTTCTCCTTAACCAGTGGATGGATTTTGAAATTATTTCACAGGAATGTTCCTTTGGTAAACCTCTGCCAAAATTTCTCATACCGTTCCGCTCGGGTGAACACAGTGGCCACCAGAGCTAAAAATAGAAAAAAAACCTTTAAACGACTTCTTCTCCTTAACCAGTGGATGGATTTTGAAATTACTTCACAGGAATGTTCCTTGGGTGACCCTATACCAAAATTGTTCAAACCGTTCCGCTGGGGTGAACAAGATGGCCGCCAAAGCTAAAATTAGAATAACCTTTAAACAACTTTTTTTCTCCTTAACCGGTGGATGGATTTTGAAATTATTTCACTGGAATGTTCCTTGGGTGACCCTCTACCAAAATTGCTCATACCGTTCCGCTTGGGTGAACAAAATTGCTGCCAGAACTAAAAATAAAAAACCTTTAAACGACTTCTTCTCCTTAACCAGTGGATTGATTTTGAAATTATATCACAGGAATGTTCGTTTTGTGTCCCTCTACCAAAATTGCTCATACTGTTCCGCCTGGGTGAACAAAATGGCCACCAGAGCTTCTGTTTAACCAGTGGATGGATTAATAGCCCTGGGACCAAAAACGGCCCCGCCCCGGGGCCCATTAGTTTACACAGGCTTATATAGGGAAAACCTTTAAAAATTTTCTTGTCTGAAACCAGAAGGCCAAGGTCTTTGATATTTGGTATGTACCTTCGTCTAATGGACCTCTACCTAGATTGTTCAAACTATAGCCCTGGGACCAAAACCGACCCCGCCCCGGGGCCCACTGGTTTTACATTGGCTTATATTGGGAAAACCTTTAAAACTCTTTTGTCTGAAACCAGAAGACCCAGGTCTTTGATATTTGGTATGAAGCTTCATCTAGTGGACCTCTACCTAGATTGTTCAAATTATAGCCCTTGGGCCAAAACCGGCCCCGCCCCGGGGCCCACTGGTTTTACATAGGCTTATATTGGGAAAACCTTTAAAAATCTTCTTGTCTGAAACCAGAAGGCCCAGGTCTTTGATATTTGGTAAGTAGCTTCGTCAAGTGGACCGCTACCAAGATTGTTCAAGTTATAGCCCTGGAGCCAAAAACGCCCCCGCACCAGGGCCCACTGGTTTTACATAGGCTTTTATAGGGAAAACCTTTAAAAATCTTCTCGTCTGAAACCAGAAGGCCCAGATCTTTGATATGAAGCATCAGTTAGTGAACCTCTACCAAGAGTGTTCAAATTATAGCCCTGGGGTCAAAATATCGCCGCCAAGAGACCCTTTGGTTTTACATAGACTTATAAAGGGAAATTTTAAAAAATCTGTTTCTCTGAAACTGCAAGGCCCAGGTCTTTGATATTTGGTAAGGAGCCTCAGCTAGTGGACCTCTACCAAGATTGTTCAAATTTTAGCCCTGGGGCCACAAATGCCCCCACCCCGGGGCCAACTGGTTTTACATAGACTTATATAGCCCTGGTGCATAGGCTTATGTAGGGAACGTCTTTATAAAAATCTCCTTCTCTGAAACCGCAAGGCCCAGATCTTTGATAGTTGGTGTGTAGCTTCATCTAGTGGACCTTTACCAAGATTGTTTAGATTATAGCCTTTGTTGATGTTTGGTATGAAGCTTCACCTTTAAGACCTCCCTCAACATTATGCACATTAAAGCCCTTGGGCCAATAATTGCCCTCCCTGGGGCCCACTTGTTACACTATGGATCAGGTGAGCGATCCAGGGTCATCATGGCCGTCTTGTTTGACTGAGTATATATTATTAATGTTTGTCTTAGCATATATTTACGGCTAATATCTTTTTTGATTTCGGATAACCGTTTTGCCTTTTAATGGGCACGAAACTTGGTGAATTTGTTTTATGTTGGTGCTTCTTTTAATTTTGTGTCTGGGATTGAGGTATGAGGTAATTTTATAAATTTCTTGCCAAGAAGTTGTTTATCTATACAAACGGACATTCTGTGATTCTTAGGTTTTAAGCAGACGTAAAGACAATTGTTGTTCACGTGTACCTTAGTAAAGCTCCATTTCCCCTTTGTTAAGAGGAATTAAAAACTACCCGGGAAGGGAATTTCTGTTCCAGTGTCTAGCAGAACAGAAATTAAAACAATACAGCTAGACTCAGAAAATGTTGGTTTAAACGACATATTTCTTGTTTTCGTTTCCACTCTAATTTTATTGTTTTAATTTCTGTTTTGCTAGAAACTGGAACAGAATTGTCCCTTCCCGGATTCCGTACGGACGTCACTACTGCTACATATTAAGCAAATATTTGTATTTGGCGTATTAAGCAAATAATTGTATTTGGTGTGTTAACTCATCGACTTTTATAAGCATTGCTCTTGTAGTATTTGTTTGCCACCGAAAGGCTAAAAATAGTGCACATGCACACGTGTACCTATGATTGGTTCTCTAGCACGACACGTAACTGCATCCTTGTCACCATCCCCATCCATGTCCACCCATTCTACCCTGTGGTAAAACCATTTCCCTGTAGAGTCGTCCGTTATCACGTAGGGCCCAAGGGCTGGCCCCTGAGATATGTCTACAAGCTTGATAGCACCATCCGTGTTAAAAGGTACAATGAAACCATCGGGGATGACAACCATTCTTTTACCGAAGACATCATCTGTCAGTTTAAAAACCTTTTATCATATGAGCCCCGCCAAGCGAATTTGTGTCTTCGAGCATTCCGTCATGACAAATTTTAACTGCACATTCCCAGCCATTCAGAGGGGCCAGGGATATGGCTTTCTGTCTAAGGGTTCCTCTTGATTCACTGCTTGTATGAGCGAGCAGCGAAGATTCTGGCGAGACTGCGCGGATGCGCCGGCTCGCCTGAATCTCGCTGCTGGCATAGGCGATAAGTACCAAAATCACTTGGCGGGGCCAAATTATGAACAGAACAGAACAGAACTTTTTTAACACTCAGGTCTATACAGACATATGAGGATATTAACAAGGAACATACATTGAGACATGGTGGCAAATGCATTTACATGTAAAACTTAGAATAACACTTTCTTAGCAAGAATATTTATGTGTGTGTGGGCGGGGGGAGGGGCGGAATAGCATGCATGATTTCTATTTATGACGAAAGCGAGGTAACTCATGGTTTACTGAGGCTACAGTACGGACTTTTTCACCCTGTTTGCACAATCTGCCGATTCCCGGTCCGAAGACTTGAAAGGTCAGGGGGTGGGGGTGGGTATTGCTACCCGTTCCCCCAACATTGACAATGTGCAAGCCGGGAGCCAGCAAACAATGCAAACATGGTGAATTGTAACCAACATAATTACTATACTTAAATTAGGCGAAAGGTACTAACTGCACTGCACGGACAGGCCCAATAATTCACATTCTTAGCAAACATTCCTGGCAAGCACACAAAGCTGAATCGACATTGACCCGACTTTGATTCAACGTCATGACGTCCAATCAACGTCGGCCCAGCGCCTACCGAGCGCCTTGCGATTAATATGTTTAATTTAGTCGGGGAAATGGCACCACCGCAATTCCGTAAGGGCAATATCGTCCGACTTTGCGTTTGAGAATTTAATCAATCGGTAATCCACCAGTGGATTGAATATGAACAGCAGTTACATGTAGATACGCCCCGTAACGTTACACATACGACGTCCTTAATGACGTCGCCGTTACTAATTGTCGATTCTTGACTTGTTTGTAAACAATCGTGAACAAAATGCGTTTTAGATGTCGTATGATAAATAGAATATTACATTCGTGCTCATGTATTATTGAATTTATGAAACTGGGGAGGCAAAGGGATAAAATGCGAGGTTTTATCCTTTTTCCTCTACCCGTTTGATAAATTCAACAATGCATGATAACGCAGGTAAGATCCACTATTTATGGAAAATTGACATACCTGACATATTTTAACCACTTTTTTAAGGCAGGCAATTTTTGGGGTGTTCGGTTTATTTTTCAATGAACCTTTCACCACCTACACAGGGGTCTATACTTAAATGAAAGAATTCGCTTCAAAAATGTTTACCTTGTTGACACGAAAGACAAAATATTTTCAAAGATTACTAGCCCTGAAGGCACAGTAAAACCTGTTATAGTGGTCACCTCTATAAAGCAAACACCTGTCTTAAGCAAACACATTTTGATTAGCCTATGCTTGCTTAATACAGGTAGGACTGTATACCCTTTCCCCATATACTGTTTTGACAATGTATGGGGTTAATGTATTAAAGCATGTCCTGCTGAATCCGGATATATCTTATCTTTCAAACAATGTAGATCTAAATGAGGATATTCAATGTTTGTCATTCAGTTCATGAATTTTTTGCAATAATTTGCATCAAGTAATCTGATTGGTTGAGAATCAGTGATGGATGTGGCATATTTAAATATTCAGCAGATCAAGGGTTAAGTTTGCGCACAAGATATTTAAAAGTTGTGCGAACAAGATATTATCTTGTCGGCACAAGATAATATGTTGTCCGCACAAGATAAACTATGTTGTCTGCACACGATAATATCTTGTGCGCACAACTTAATATCTTGTTAGCACAACTTAATATCTTGTTCGCACAACATATAAAAAAAAAATCAGGTCCCTTCCCGTGTTCCGTATGCCGGAATGTGATCATCTGGAAGGATGTTACTACATGTACCTACCCTCACACCCATGCATGTCAGATTCTTATATTCTCATCTACGGAAAAGAACATATTTATACCAGTTTGTGAATTTTGTGTCTCTATCTGACCATCCCCTTGGTGTCTCTGATAGGAGCTGTGGGTTCATAGTATCGATTGCTGATCATTGCCTTCACTTCTGTTTTTAATTAACATTACGAAACACGCCTATATAGTTTTTACCCCATTGAACTCCACTTTTATATAGTAAAACTGGGGTTTACAGGGGTAAACTTTTTTTTTCATATTTCTGTTCTAAATATAGATTGTGGGTACTCGTTAGAATCGCCTCGATAAGGCGATTCTAACGAGCACCAACAAACTATATTTTGAGCAGAAATAAGAAAAATATCACAATTTTTCATCTTAAAATTTTCGTTTTTTCGGCAGTTAAGTTTTTAATGTTTTTGTATAGGCGTCCTTTCGTAATGATAAGAAAAATATATCACATATTTTCATCGTAAAAGTAGCCGGGTGTGTTATCTTAATGTAATGCAAAAGCATGTTAATGTAATATTACATCATTACAAAAACAAAGTAGAAGTAAAACAAAGATCAGGAATCGATACAATTAACTTCCTCCACCCACCAAAGCCACCAAAGGGAAAGAAATACAAACATTAAGCGACCAGACCATAATGGAAACCTAAACAAAGGAAGGCCATAAGGACAGTTACTTTCCCACAAAATGGCCATATGGCCATCCAAAATTAAAAGACACAAGTGATACCCACAGTAAGTAACAAACAACAACATCAATAAATCGTCACAGAAGAACCGCCTTGGAACGGTCAGTGGAAAGATTTCCACTGGGGGGCTTAAATCGATTTTACGTGGCCACAATGCTTGCCCTTACTTCCGTCGCGATTTAGACAAATAATTTGTTCAGTCCGCATGAAGGCCTCCTAACTCATCAGTGCAACATCTCCGTGAACACAAAAAAAATCAAAGAACCACAGAGGTGAGACAACGGTGAGGACTCGACAGCAAGAAACCACTGAAATGCTGGAGCAAAAGCCTATACAAATAAAGTGTAAATTTTACCCCGTAAAAACGAAAATTTTAAGAGACAAAATTGCGATATTTTTCTTATTTCTGCAGAAATAAGAAAATTAATGTTTACCCCTGGAAACCCTAGTTTTACTATACAAAAGTGGAGTTCAAGTGGGTCGGAAATATATAGGTTTGTTTTCCTGATGCACTATTTAGAAGTTAATGTAAGGCGTACCTGGTACTCCAGCAGCTTCATTTGGCCACGTGGTTTTTGTTGTCAGCCTTTCCGGTTTAATCCTAGAAACATCAGAAATATATTTTCCGACCCCTTTTACTATATCAACCGTGTCAGTAGAAAATGGAATGGGATTAAACGTTGATATGATCAAATCGTACCTATCTACTGATGTATTCGCGGTCGGATTTTCATACAGAGTAACGAATCCTGGATTTAATATTTTAAATGATCCTAATAGTTTTGGCTTATTACTCGTTGTTGACAGAACGGCGATAGTGCAAAGCATATGGAATGACAAAATCCTGACCAGTACGGTACAGAGTTCACTGCACATGTTTTCCTTCTGTTGTAAAGTACTTTGACCTGTATAGGACTAGGCTACATACAAATCTGTTCAATACTTAACTCTTATCTATCATTTCCGCTGATAAAGTTGAAAATTATACATGTTCGTAATTACCGACCCAGCAGGCACACGTCGCTATGGCAACGTCAAATCAACGTCGGTGCAACGTCATGACGTTACATAAACGTCGGACCTTGCACCAACGTTGATGTGACGTCACAATTACGTCATGTGCCTGCTGGGGAGCAGTTAGTCCATGTCAGATCAGATGGCTTCTGAACATTACGAACACATGCCTATACAAATGCATTGTAAACTTTACCACCGAAAAAAAAAACCGAACGTTTTAAGAGGGAAATGTGATATTTTTCTTATTTCTGCTCCAAATATTCAATGTGGGTACTCGCTCGAACCGCCTCATCGAGGAGGTTCTAACGTGTACCCACAATCTACATTTAGAGAAGAAATACGAAAAAATAAGGTTTACCTTGTAAACCCAGTTTTACTATATAAAATTGGGTTTCAAGGGGGTCAACATTATATAGGCGTGTCTTCGTGATGAGAAGTAACGAGATCCACAATGTGTGGTTTAAACAACAACAATAACAACAACAACAAAAATATTTTATCCGAGCATTGGTTTTTCTGAAGCTACATGTATAAAAGATTGAAATTTCTTGAACATCGGATGAGAAAATCCAAGATTTAACCCTGGGGTTAAAATTCTATCTTGCTCAGATTATACTACTTAGGGGTAGGATGACTATAAAGTAAAGCACTGGATGTTGAACAATAATGTATATCGTCGTTGAGGTTGACACCACTGTATGTAGCATGTCACAAAACGTCCCAGTGATGTCACTGCAATATGGCGGCATTGAAGTAGCATTACTATTAATAATAAACACGCTCAGAAATGAAAGGTTTACTAGAAAAAATCTACCGGGGTTTTGAGGGATACAAAAACAATCTGCCCTCGGTGTCACAATCCGCTATTACTTTGCAAAACTCGTAATGCCGGAGAGTGATTGTCGGAAAGGATATTTCTACCCATCCTCACACCCATGCATGTAAGATTCTTATATTCCATCCTACGGGACAATAACATATTTTTATAGCCAATTGTGAATTTTGTATCTCTTACTGACCTTACAAAGCACGGTTAATTGCAAATTCAAGCCTTTGTACTAAGATTGATCTTTTTAAATTATTAAATTCACGTCTTATTGCCATAAACAGGTGATGAAATATTGCAACAGAGCTTTTGAAAGATAACAATGATCAGGAATCGATTAACCCATCAGAGACACCAAAGGGAAAGAACTACAGACAGGAAATAACTAGACCCTTATGGAAACATCAATAGCGGAAAGCCAAAAGGACAGTTACTTTCCCACCAAATGGCCAGTTGATATCCAAAACAAAAATATAAGCGATAAACACACACAAAGAATAACCATAACAAAATTATACCGCGACAGTGACCGTTCTTGGAACGGTCAGTGAAATGAATTTCACTGGGGGGCTTAAATTGAGTTTACGGGGCCGCAATCCTCGCACTAACTTCCGTCGCGGTTTAGACAAATACAGCACTCAACCGACCGTTACTGACCGTTCCAAGGCGGTTTTTCTCTCGTGGTTTATTTTTGTTATAGTTCGTCTTTGAATGTGTGTGTCGCTTAAACCTTTTTGTTTTGGATAGTCAATTGGCCATTTTGTGGAGAAGTAGCTGTTTTTCGGCTTTCCGCTATAATTAATGTTTTCATTGGGGTCTAGTTATTTACTGTTTGCGTTTCTCTCCGTTTGGTGTTTCTGATCGGTGATGTGGCTTAATTGTATCGATTCCTGAAAAATGCGTTCTCTTCTATTTTAAATAAATTGAAATCAGGACGTTTTCATTCTTTTTAGTCTGTCTATTTATTATTTTCCACGCTTTACACTGCACTTCCTCATAATCTTGTAAAATAAAAACGTAATGATTTAAATAATTGAACATCCCATGAAAATGATGCCCTCTATTTTGCATGCATTGAAAGAAATGCACTTTTTTACGTTTGAAGACAAAATGGTCATGCCAGAAAGAAGTGAAGCTCTCACTTTTCTACTTCACAAAATATTTATATAAGATTTTGTACTTATTTAGACAAATTTAGGGTATTCCTATTGGTACGAATTGCGCACCACTAGTGGCTGATTTATTCTTGTGTTGTTTTGGAAGAGACTTCATGATGTCACTTTCCGTGGAAACCAATCTAAAATCATTGAAGCTTTTAGCTTGACGTCTAGATATTTGGGTGATTTATTAAATATTGACAATACCTACTTCGATATTTTGACACTCAAGAAAATCAGATAAATGAAACTTCTGACACCGAAGCCCCGCTTTTTGATTTACATTTATGTGTTGTACATGACTTTGCGTCCTGCAAAACATTATGATGACGCGATGATTTTGATTTTGTTATTGTAAATTTTCCATTTTTGGATGGTGATGTTCCTCACGCGACATCCTACGGTGTTTATATTTCGCAATCAATTTAATTTGCCAGATTGTCTAGTCATGTAACTGACTTCAACACTCGTAATAAATTGATAACTGCTTAACTTCTTAATCAGGGTTTTCGGTATCATAAACTACGAAAAGTTTCTAAGTTTAATAGACGTCATTCCGATTTAGTTTCCAAATTCAACTTAAATCTCTTATGCAACAAGGCCTATCGGAATTTTATGGTGACTTACTATATAAACTAGGAACGAATCATTGCTTATACTGATTCCATTACCCCAATTTCGTAAAATCATTTTTCGATATAAAAGGATTGGGTTCAACTTAAATGCCCAATCACGGTTGATAACTTTACTCCCCTCTTTAATTACAGGCCGGCGGCTCGGGCCTCAGACTGTATGACGGTACCAGCAGAAAAAGCTTACTGACAATTTAAGGTAATAATGTTAGTACCTGATTCTCTGTCTCTGGTCGGGCTTACTGGATTATATTGGTTTTCATAAGCTCGTGCATTTCATTTATTTCGTGCTGTCGAGTCCAAATTTGAGCACTGATGAGCTTATTTGTCTAAACCACGACAGAACCAAGGGCGAGGATTATGGCCATGTAGAATCTATTTAAGCCCCCCCCCCCAACCCCCTCACACACACACTCAAGAGAAATAATTTTAGGGACCGTTAACGTCACTGTGATAAAATGTCCAAGAGAATTATAAAAGAACAAGCAGACCCCTGCGGCCACCAGAGAATGCAACCACCTCCATTAACCATCCGGTTTATTCCACTTTATATAGAGAAAAGTGGGGTTACAGGGGTAGCAGAATTTCTTTCATTACGAAAATACGCCTATACACATACAATGTAACCTTTTATCGCCGAAAAACTGAAAATTTTAGAAAGAAAACGTGTTATTTTTCTTATTTCTGCTCGAAATATAGATTGTTGTACTCGTTAGAACCACCTCATTGTGGCGGTTCTAACGAGTACCCTTAATCTATATTTTAGTGCAGAAATACGAAAAACTAGAGCTGTCAGTGAAACTGACTAGGGCCCCGGCAGCGCTATCAGAAATTTGTGGACGGTCAGACGGACGGACAGACAGACAGACAGAGTGATTACTATAGGGCACCCACACTTTCAGTGCGGGGCCCTAATAAGGTTTACCTCTGTAAACCCCAGTTTTATTATATGAAAGTGGGGTTCAAGGGGTTAAAATTATATAGGCGTGTATCCATGTGTGAGGGCTTAAAGAAAAAAAAAGACTGAAGCGTTTCTAAGGAGCGCCCACAATCTATATTTGATGCAGAAATAAGAGAAAATGTCACACGATTTCACCAATCACATGTCTGTTTTTGGGGTCTTCATGTTGTATGTGCTTATGGTTTTGTGTTATTATTATTATTATTATCTATTTAATTTTCATTAATTGTGCCTGTTGCACCTTGACCACCTCTTGAAGGGATGAGGGAGCTTATTGCTGTGCTGTTTGTCATCACGTGAACAAGTCCGTGAAATGAAGACCCCCTATACCCCACTTTATATAGAGAAAACTAGGGTTTACGGGGGTATACATAATTTTTCTTATTTTTGCACCAAAACATAGGTTGTGGGTACTCGTTAGAACTGCCTCAATGAGGCGGTTCTAACGAGCACCCACAACCTATATTTGCAGTATTTATAAGAAAAATAGCAAGGATTTTCATCAGAAAAATGGTCATTTTGGAGATGTGAAAAAATGCACTATGTCGCACGGGTGTGTTATCGCCATGTGATTTGCGTTTTCTTTTTGTTCTGTTTTGTGTTCCTCATTGTAAGTTGCTCTTCCTCTTGGTGTCATTGGTAGGCTGTAATCTTTGATTGTGGCTTTTCCTATATTTTTGGAGACATGAAAACGCTGACTATGTCACCGGGTATGTTTCCTTTATGTAAACATTACGATAACATACCCGTGCGACATAGTGCATTTTTCACACCTCCACTATGGCTTCTTTTCGGATGAAAATCCATGATATTTTTCTTATTTATACTGCAAACATAGGTTGTGGGTGCTCGTTAGAACCGCCTCATTGAGGCGGTTCTAACGAGTACCCACAACCTATGTATTGGAGCAGAAATAAGAAAAATTATGTATACCCCTTAAACTCCAGTTTTCTCTATATAAAGTGGGGGTATAGGGGGGTCTTCATCTCACGGACTTGTTCACGTGATGACTAATGCTTGCAATAAGGTTATTGGGGGTTGCATTTGGAAACAAAGACTGAGACTTCAAAAGAAGTGTTCCTTGCTTCCAATGGATAACCCTTCTGGAACATATTTGACGACACTACAGCTGGTGTCTGGGAATGTGTGGCGGCCGTAAAAAAATCTCACTGCCGTACATCAAAGTGTAGTTTATATTTTCTTGTCCTTTGGGATCATTGATTCCATTGTGGAATTTTTTAAAAAAAATGAGGCTCACTGATGAGGCCTAATTGGTCGAAACTAGTTAGTCTGGCCCAGAACAAATGTTCTGTACACTCCATATTTTCCAGTTACTGTGGTGTGTTCCTTGCTTCCAAAGGATAACCCTTTCTGGAACATATTTGCGATGTTACTTACTTCGTCCATAGTACATGAGCAGCACACAAGTTAAATTATATTGCTTGTCAGTCCAAAGTGGCTAGGCACAGTAGCTTTACGTTGTCTTTGATAAACATCTTTTTTTTCGGTTAATTATGGTTAAATATCAGGTTACGATGCGTTTTGCCTAATTTTAAACGCTCTACATTTTTTTTTGTCGGAGTGATTTCAACCCATTTATGCCTAGTCGACTGTTCTACTCTATATTTCAAACATGCCCATTTCCACTTTTAGGCGTGTCTGGTTGCTTTTATTTTTCTTTTATCAGAAATAACCATGTTTCATGCAAACAGTGTAGGTCATGATAAGACTCCGCATTCTGACCGTCTGATCTGGGCCTGCACTGTTTGCCAATATCCATTTATGGGACTCTAGGCTTAGTTAAATGGGTTAATCAGACAATAGCAACTTTCTTGGGACTTGGTTATATTAGACCTAGCATCTCCAAGACGGCGAAATTAATATCAGCCATGTACATCCGCGCAGTCTGATCAGAGTCTTCACTGGACGATCGAGGGAAAGCAAAGGACCCAAAGGTTGTCCCAGGCGGAAAGAGAAGACTCAGACCCGACTGCGCGTGATGCGTAGGCTGATGTGAGTCTTCGCTGTACGCACATGTCTAAATGAAGATTTTGCTGTGCACCGGCTTAATATTTGTTGAATTTTATGGTTTTAAAGACAGCGCCTGTTTAAGTATCTTGTATTACATAATTACGTCGATCATCAATTTCATGTTGATTTCACACCTTTATGAATATCACTGCAAATATTAAGAACTGTCGTCATTAAAATGAGCCAGCCCATGAGAAAAGGGTACTTATCACATAGGCGAAAAACAAAGGCTTAGGCTAGCCTGCGCATACGCGCAGTCTCGTCCGAGCCTTTGTTGTTCGCAGTCATGTAATGTTGGACAGGTAAAGAGCCATGCTTCTGGCCCTATTAAGTGGCTGCGCATGAATCAATCATAAAACGGACAATCCTAAGGTCTATTTTCTCATGAGTCGGCTCAAATGTCATATTTTGTATTTGAATGGAATATCATATGTTATGAAATAAAGATACATATCCAGCATTCGTTTTCCTGTCTCTGTCTCCCTCTCTCTCTCTCTCTCTCTCTCTCTCTCTCTCTCTCTCTCTCTCTCTCTCTCTCTCTCTCTCTCTCTCTCTCTCTCTCTCTCCATCTCCCACAGGCTTAATATACCTGTCACTGTAGCAGAACTGAAGATATATTTTTAAAATAACAAAAAACAAACTCATTTCTTTTAATTGGGTTTTACGGCTTTTCAAGAATATTTCACATACATAGAGCCGATCGTTCATCAAAGGTAAGCGAAAACCGGAGTGCCCGGAGAAAAACTACATTGTCTTCCTCCGTAAAGAGAACTTGCATTTCTCAACAGAATCAGAATCAGAATTGTTACTGGTGACACGTCAAATGACATTCATACAACAGGACCTGTTATTGTTTAAAAAGATATTTTGAGCTTGGTGACCTTACCAATTTAAGTATATTTCACAAATATCGAGCACAACGTTCATCTTTAGATAGCGAGCACAGGACTATCCAGACATATAAAATCGTCTTGCACATAATTAAATAATTGCATTAAATTGCAGGGGTATAAATTTTGTTTCTTCATATTTCTGCTCAAAAATAAGTTTGTGGGTACTCGTTAGAACCGCCTCATTGTATCATCCGCAATCTACGTTTTGAGCAATATAATATATGTAACAAATTAGCATCTGATAAATGCTATTCCTTTAGCCATGATCAATAGCAATATTTCGCATAGATTTTGTTTGTTTGTTTGGTTTGAGGTTTAACGTCCCCTATGGGCGGGGGCTGATTTCGCATAAATATGTTATCCTGAGTGTATGACTAAAAATCTAGTACACATTTGTTCTCAATACAAAAACACTCAAATCTGACAAAACGGCGAGATTCTCGTTCAGAAATATACAGGTAAATCAGAATGCTTCTAATAATACAGGTAAGCGAGACCACTTGTCCCGATGGTCAGCGGTCAACGGGGAAATAACTGGCTATAAAAGATTATGCTTATTTTATGGATTTTATGGATTTAGTTCCCTTGTAGACTGCGTTTAAATAAGTTCGGTATGCCGTCTATCATTCATCGCGAAAACACGCCTATATAATTCTGATCCATTGAACGCATATTTTATGTAGAATAACTAGAATTTACAGGGGTAATCCTTGTTTTTCTTACTTTTGCTCTAAAATATAGATTGTGGGTAGTCGTTAGAACCATCTCGAAACCCACGAATATTCGTAACACTATCGTACCTGTATCGCAAAGCGTCACGAACTGGACCAGAAATTTTTCCAAAATTTCTGGAATCCTAAAATTTGTGGCGATTCGTGGGATTCGTGGACTGTGTGGGATAGGGGCACAAGGTACTGTTTACGAAAACAATCTACTTGCAAACAGAGAATGACAAGATTCGTCCAACATCAGGAGTAAATTCTTTTCTTCTTCTACTCACTTAGACCCTCTGCATAGCCTTGACAAGTAATGACCAGCCTGACAGGACCGATCTTGTATTACATGTATAATATGTATTATATGTAAACGAGGAGAAACTTGTATTATATGTAAACGAGGAGAACAAGATTTCCAGAGATACATGTATGCAGATATCTTTTTTTTACTTTTGCAATGATAAATCGCGTCAGACGAAAAAACGTCCTTTGGCATGTGCGTAAGACAGAAATCAGCCATCAAGTGAACAAGTCCGTGAAATGAGCCCCCTAAACTCCACTTTATATAGAGAAAACAGGTTCACGGGGGTATACAATATTTTTCTTATTTCTGCTCCAAGACATAGGTTGTGGGCACTATATAGAACCGCCTCATTGAGGCGGTTCTAACGAGTATCCACAATCTCTATTTTAGAGCAGGAATAATAAAAATGAGGTTTACCACTGTAAACCCCAGTTTTACTATATAAAACTGGGGTTCAAGGTGGTCAAAATTACATAGACGTGATTTCGTGATGGTCTTTTCAAAGAAGCGTGTGCTTTATCAGATCCAAAGTTCTGTTGATGTCACTGTAGCTCCTAAATCAAACGTTCTATAACCACCGTGCGAACATCAATCAGAATATGATCTGCATTACAATAACACTTCCATGCGCCAGTGATAATATTGGATACATGTATCACCAAAGATGACGATTTATGTTATTGTTTTTCTTATTTCTACTCAAAATATAGAATGTGGGTGCTCGTTGGAACCGCCTCATGTTTAGTTAACAAATAAGCAGTGTAAGTAAATTAATGCATATTCCTCTAAACTGCACTTTTCACGATATGAAGTGGGGTCTTGAAGTGTATCATCACGTGAACTAGTCCACGAAATGAAGACCCCCTATACCTCACTTTATATAGAGAAAACTTGGGTTTACGGGGGTATACATTAGTTTTCTTATTTTTACTCCAAGACATAGGTTGTGGGTACTCGTTAGAACCGCCTCAATGAGGCGGTTCTAACGAGCACCCAAGACCTATGTTTGCAGTATTTATAAGAAAAAAATTCACAGATTTTCGTCAGAAAAGTAGCCATTTTGGAGGTGGAAAAAATGCCCTATGTCGCACGGGTGTATTATCGTAAAGTCATTCACGGATTTGTTAATGTGATGTGGGTCAAGGCAAAAACATGGTTGAGTTGAGCATGAAATTTTAATGCCTCATGATTGCAGATTACTAAATATTACAAAATCATAGTATTGTCCTGCTTATAAATACAAACATGCCAACAATTATAGTTTATCAACGACCTTTGAGAGTTCAACGTTAAAGCGTGGCAAGACTATTCCATATTATAGGGGAAGCAGGTTTCGGATTTCTTTTTTTCACAGGATTTTAAAATTATAATTTTTTTTCCGATAATGCCATTATGTAGCAGTCGTGGCCAAGTGGTTATAGTATGATGCTATGATGCAGTACGAATCTCAGAAAAACTATATCTCCCAATGTAAAATCCCAGCTGAAGGCGACTTACCTAAAACACGGTCTAGTCCAAAATTAAAAGTGCAGTCACGTCTCACTGCGGTTTGAAAGACTATAGCAGGGCAGTATTGTACATGTATATTGATGAGCAGTGCAAATTCCATGCTCATCTATGAAGAGCTTGATACAATTTTATAACCTCGGGTCCTGGTACATGTAAATAGGTTATTACGAAAACACGCATATACAAATACATTGTAAACTTTACCTCCGAAAAGATCATTTTTTTTTACATTAAAAATTGTGATATTTTTCTTATTTCTGATAAAGATATAGCTTGTGGGTACTCGTTAGAAACGGCTCATTGAGGCGGTTCTAACAAGGACCCACAATCTATATTTTTGAGCAAAAATAAGGTTTACCCATGTAAACCCCAGTTTTACTATATAAAAGTGGGGTTTAAGGGGTTCAAAATAATATAGGTGTGTTTTTGTGATGTAATTTTAAACCATTATCTTCTAAGCACCCAAATAAGATAATACTGCCATTCAGTGATCGATCTAAAATAGCATGAAACTTTGTGATTATAACTCCTGCTGGTTGAGAAAAATGTCAGTCTTCGTGACATCACGAAAACACACCTATATAATTCTGACCCCAGTGAACCCCACTTTTATATAGCAACATGGGTAAACCTTCGAGGCGGTTCTAACGTGTACCCACAATCTATATTTTGAGCAGAAATAAGAAAAATATCATAATTTTTCATCTCAAAATTTCCTCTTTTTTTTCGCGGTTAAGTTTACAATGCATTTATATAGGCGTGTTTGCGTAGTGGGTTCTTGCGAGAACTCAGTATAGGAATAGAATAAAGGAAAAAACAACAACATTACTTTACGTTTGGACACCCTAAATATCTGTATATTTTAGAAATGATTTTTATTTTTCCGCTGTTCATAGTCGTTCGCCTGCAAAGTGAATGAGCCCTAAAGGGATTCATGTAAACTGTGCTAGCGACCCGCTGTCGTTCATACTGTCATGAACAGCCGAAAAAATAAGATTATTTCTTATATTTACATTCTTTGCTCCTCATCACTAGGAAAACAATTTTGTAGGGCAAACGTTTCAAGCTGAAAAACATTAACACGCTGTTTTTCTACAAAGACTGGAACACCGTTGACGTCATTGACAGCGTTGATGTCGCCAACGCCCAATCTGATCGTATAGAACCATGATTTAGGCTGATGTCACTTGACGTCACTTAAAATCATGTGACTTAATGAGTTCATGGAAGTATGAACTGACTTGTTTTCTATATGTTTACCATGTTTACATTATGCTTAACATTGGAAATGTAAATATAAAGGTGATGCAGGTATTTTCCACAGTGTTCATTTCACAGAATTGCCAACATGAACATTGAACGCAAACGTAAAATTTAAAACACTGAAGTCGGCCGAGTATAACAGCCATATATCTCTAATATATTTAGCATCAGACACCAAGGTTATAGAGCTTTTTTTCTTGTTAAGCTTAACTAACTGACCACGACACCTGTCCTGTTGGTAGAGCTAAAATCATTACGAAAACACGCCTATACAAATTCATTGTGAATTTTACCGCTTAAAAAACGAAAATTTTAGATGAAAAATTGTGATATTGTTCTTATTTCTGCTCAAAATACAGATTGTGGGTACATGTCAGAACCGCCTCATCGAGGCGGTTCGAACGAGTACCCACTGTCTATATTTTAGAGTAGAAATAAAAAAAATAAGCTTTACCCCTGCAAACCCCAGATTTACTAAATAAAAGTGGGGTTCCAGGGGGTAAGAATTATATAGGTGTGTTTTCGTGATGATGCCAAAAAATTGTTGGCATTTTAAACTTTATCAGTAGGACAGATGTCATTGAGGAAAATTGGCTGATTAGCACTAACATTTCATGTTCAACAAACTATTATTTTTTTTACCTTGGGGGCCAGATCTCGAAAAGCGTTTACTAGAAAATGGCAAGCAGAGGGAGATCTGAACAAGAGGGCTCATTTTAGCAGTCTCATAAGATTGTGCGATGCTTGCAAACATAGCTTTTTCATTTAACAACTGCGTGAAATAAAATTATGTCGGGAAACATCGGGGTTACAAGAGTATAAATTATTGTTCTTTGTTTCTCTCAAATTCACAGTTTGATTTTCACAGAGGTACATGTAAAACGGTACATGCACGTGTCATGTACCATTGAACATTCACAATATAGCATGTGTTCGTGTAATAGAAACCCTTAAAACCCCACCTCATTACAAAAACACACTTATACAAATACATTGTAAACTTTACCTCTGGAAAATCGAAATTTTAATGATGAAAAATTGTGATATTTTTCTTATTTCTGCTCAAAATATATATTGTCGGTACTCGTTAGAACGGCCTCATTGAGGCGGTTCTAACGAGTACCCACAATCTATATGTTAAACATATATTGTCGGTACTCGTTAGAACGGCCTCATCGAGGCGGTTCTAACGAGTACCCACAATCTATATTTTCGAGCAGAAATAACAAAAATAAGTTTACCCCCTGAAACCCCCAGTTCTTTCATATAAAAGAGGGGTTAAAGGGGTCAAAATTATATAGGTGTGTTTTCGTGATGTTATATAAAGAAGACTCTGATGTATTACAATGTATATTACTCATTTTTTTCTAAAACAAGGATTATGAAACTCTTCAAAACCGTCTTAATGAGGCAGTTCTAACGAACGTCCGCCATCTATGCTTGCTTCAGAAAGAAGAAAAATATCAAATGATTTTATTAAAAGGTTCCATTGTTAGCTATGGAAGGAAGCTTTAGAGCAGAAAAGAATATACATCTCAAACGAAATGAGAGCATTTATTTTGAATAGCAATATGTAATACTTGCATTTTTATTGTTGTCTCGAGCACATCGCGTTGAAGTTTCATGCCATGAACGCCTCATAAAAACAATATTATATTGGGAAAACTGGGATCATTATCTCTAAACTGCTCTAGAATATAAACATTAGGTACTCTTCAGAAAATCCACGATGCATCAGATTAATGACCGTGAACAGTCTATCTGAGACGCAGAAATCAGACAAACAAAAAAGACCTTTCTGAGAGACCTAATGCATGTATATTTCTTTTCTGTACATGGATGCGTTACCCTAATGGAATAAATGTTGCCATGTCAGGGTTTTGGGACACACGTACTGCATTAGGGTCCAGAGAATGTACTGTACTTTCCATGGCGTTGACAATTGCGTGTTTTGCGAACCTAAAATCAAGTTTCTCTTTTTGAACTTTTGGATTGCGGGTACATGTAACTGTTAGACTGGACTCGATGAGGCGGTTCTAATGAGTTTATGTACCCACAATCTATGAGTTTGATCGAACATTAAAAACATGTTTCACACTCTCGTAAACCTAATTTTTCCATCAAGAAAACACGCCTATATAATTGAACCGCACTTTTGTATAGTAACACTGGGGTTTACAGGGGTAAACCCTATTTTACTTATGTCTGCTGTAAATATACATTGTATGTACTCGTTGGGACCGCATCGATGAGGCGGTTCTAATGAGCACCCACAATCTATATTTTGAGTAGAAATAAGAAAAATATCACAGGTTTTTTTATCTTAATAGTTTCATTATTTTCGGCGATAAAGATTACAATGTATTTGTATAGGCGTGTTTTCGTAATGTTCATTTCACGGTCATGATGGACTAACGGGGTAAATATTCTGCAAGTTTCTATCACAATATGTATCATAAGTTCCAATAAAAGTTATATTTTATGAAAATATCACGTATTGTTATTTTACATATAACAACTTTGGAATATTTACAAAATCTATGGTACAAATCTATCGGCCGATAGAATTTAAAAGAACTCAAAACCCAACTACATGATTTATAAACCCTGAACAAAATTTCTACGATACTGTTGCAATTTTTATTTCCCAAATCTCATAAATCTTTTGTCAGCTTCTAGATTTCTACCAAATCTCATAAAACGTTTGTCAGCAGTTGAGTCATCTAAGCTGTCTCTACCAAATCTCATGAACCGTTTGTCTCCCATTCTGCCAAACCGCATAAACCGCTTGACATCTTCACCTGATGGTCGGCCAAATCTCATGAATCGTTTGTCCATATCATCGCCTTCTTCACCGCCACGCCCAAATCGCATGAACCTTTTCTCCAAGTCTTCATCTGCCTCGGCGTCGCCGCGACCAAATCGCATGAAGCGCTTTTCTTTGTCTTCATCGTCGGATACCTCGCTTCCTCTGCCGAAGCGCATGAAACGCTTCTCGTCTTCCATAAGCTCGTCACCGCCCCGCCCGAAACGCATGAACCGTTTTTCTGCTTCTTGGTCGTCTCCTCTTCCAAACCGCATAAAACGTTTACCAAATCGCATAAACCGCTTGTCAGCCTCCTGTTCATCATCACCCCGTCCGAAACGCATAAACCGCTTACCAAAACGCATGAAACGCTTGTCAGCCTCCTGATCGTCTCCTCCACGTCCAAACCGCATAAATCGTTTATCAGCCTCTCCAAATTCTTCCGGATCTCGCCCGAATCGCATAAATCTTTTGTCAACACTTTCTAAATTCTCAGATGATGCTTCACGTTTTTCTAAATTGGCAGCCTCATTATCTTCGGACTCTGTGATCTTTTCGGTTTGTGCTTTTACTTCTGTGTTTTCTAATTGCTCATCTGCGGATCGCCGTTTTCTCAATTTAATGCCACTTTTGGCTTCGAAATTTTGTACACGCGAGGTTAATGCTGATAGAAGATTGTCCATTTCAGAGGTGCCGCCACGACCGAATCTAAGAAATCGTTTGTCTCCGACTGGGTATGCGTCACTTCGGCCGATACGTAGAAATGCTTGTTCACTAAAGGGATCTCTTCCGAACCGAAGGAAACCATCACCGCTTAAAGCTCGCCCGAAACGGAGAAACCTTTTTTCTCTTGATACATCTCCACCTGCAAATATATAATAGCAATTATTTAACAGTGCATTCTTTCATATCTCAAACTTGAAACGGTTATTTTTCAGATGAAATTGTTTTGTATTATTCTTACCTATACTCAAAATATAGGTTGAAGGTGCTCGTTAGAACCGCCTCATTGAGGCGGTTCTAACGAGTACCCACAACCCATGTATTGGCACAGAAATAAGAAAAAAAAAAAAAAACTCACACACACACACAAAAAAAAACAAAAAACCAAAAAAAAAAAAAAAAAACAGCGTTTTCTCTATATAAATTAGGGTTTATGGGGGTGTTTCACGGAATGTAATGAATACATTTTGAGTCGATTAGTGCTGGAGTCCACGGGACTGCCACTGATTTATAGGAAATCCATGTAGCTTAATTATAGAAAACAGCAGCGTCAAATTAACGCAGTGAGGTAAGGATGTTGCATAAAAAGGGTTATCTGTAGAATCTTGACTGGAATCATGGGTTGAGATTGGCAAACAGTGTAGACCCAGATCTGACGCCGCAGAAAGCGTCGTCTGATCAGGGTCTACCCTGTTTACTAACAGTACATGAATGTAAGGATCAGACGCCGATAAACTCAGCGTCTTATCAGGCTCTGCACGGTTAGCTTAAAGTACACGCCCATTTTCCCAATCTACACGCAATCCAGCTACTAGTACTGTCAGTGCTTTGATTTCGACTGAAGTCTTGTATACATGTACCAATAGCGAAGTTTATAATATATTAAACTACAGTGAAAATAGAATGACTCAAATGTGGATGGCTCGTTTACCATCGCTGATTCGAATTTCTTTAAAGACATTGTTTTCTTATTTTATAAGAAAATGTAGGTGGTATGTGCTCAGTAAAATCGCATTGAAGAGGCGCTTTTAATGCCTACACAAAACAAACCCTGATTTTATAGAAGATCCTGACACAGCTCGCCTATATAAGGAATGGGAAGAACCGTGATTTATTATGCGACAAATCACGGTGCGGAAGAGCGTGACGAGTGACGTCATTAAAAGCTGCAAATATATGACGTCACTCGTAGTAGATTATTTGATGTTAGACGGTGTAACGTCACTTTCCCGCACCCAAATCGTTACAAAAGGATATAAATGCATGTGTTACAGTCAATAATTTTTGCGGCATTTCTTCTTACAATGGCGAAAAGTTGTGACATTTTGAAGGAAACAACAACATTATTGCCGATTGTCAGTGGGTTAGAATCGAAATAGATCAGCTGAAGTCTGTGATATGTTGAGTTATAAATCACAGTTTGTTGGTCAATTGTAAGTAGACAAATCATACGCGCTCCGCGCATATGATTTGATCTACTTTACAACTGACCTCCAAACTGTGATTTATTACTCAACAAATCACAGATGGAACTAATCTTTTTCTTAATCAAAACTATCAGTTTGTCATCCCCAGTATACGACCATGTCCTGGCACTATGACTAACTGTCAATGGCTCGAACTTGCCTAAACTCGAACACATTCATGGTCCCAGATGTTTTCGAGCCAATGAAGTTCGACGCTGCATTTGAGTGCATGCACAATGTGAATGAATAATACCTTGACCGGAATGCTCCTTCGAAAGCATGCGGATCAACCTCTTCATTGCTTATACCTAGGATTGTTATTATTATTATTACTAGTATTATTACAAAACACTCTATGTGTATTTAAAATTCATTAATGAGTATAGATCCGGTTATAGTATTCGCAGATAAGATTGACTAGGCGGAGCTACCGTTTGCACCCGCCTTTGGAATGTTCTATTAACAAAAAGGTAAACCCAGTCACCCGAATGTGTGAATTCACTTGAACTGTAACACAAACAAAACTGTGGCGTATAGAAAGCATGCGACAGGCACTTTACCGACTCCTCTGGTGGACTCAGCGAATTTGACTGATATTGACAACCACCGAATAGCTCCGCCTTATCACGAAAACACGCCTATATAATTTTGACACCATTGGACCCAACTTTTATACAGTAAAACTGGGGTTTCCGGGGGTGGGGGTATATCTTATTTTTCTTATTTCTGCTCTAAAATGTAGATGGTGGGTACTCGTTAGAAACGCCTCGATCTATATTTTGAGCAGAAATAAGAAAAATATCACAATATCACAATTTTTCATCTTAGAATTTTCTTTTTTTTTTTTTTCTGCGAAAATGGTGGCAATGTATTTGTATAGGCGAGTTTGCGTAATGTAGTCAATCTTATCTGCAACTACTATAAGCGTTTCACACACTCATTACTATAACACACCAGTGCGACACTTTTTATGAAAATCCGTGATATTTGTTTTCTTATTTTTACTGCAAACATAGGTTGTTGGTGCACGTTAGAACCGCCTCATCGAGGCGGTTCTAACGAGTACCCACAATCAATGTCTTGGAGCAGTAGTAGGAAAAATAATGTATACTCCTGTAAACCTATGTTTTTTTTTCTATATAAAGTCGGTTTAGGGGTGTGCAATACACGGAGCTGGGGATATTCTGGTTGATCAGAACCGAGGCTAATCCCAGGTTTCGATCATCATGGGCGCACCGAGGGTTGGCATCCTGGGGGCTGGAAACGACTATATCGAATACCGTCATACAAATACAATATTCTTTTTGCATGTTACTCGTTTTTCCTTTTCGATTTATTCCTTATATTCCTCATTTTTATGGTCATTTCCTTCGGTAACCCGGGTCCCCATGGTCATCACACGCATGATTACGCGCTATCCATAGTTCGTTGTGAAAATAAAGTTAAACGCAGAAATCGAATTAAATTGAAAAGGAAAAGACACCCAGACTTCGTTGAATCTTTTGTGTTTTCACCCATATATGACAATGGAATCTTCTCAATAATAAGTTTGGAGTGGTCCATTTTCAATCACAGGGTGTCCAGTTTTTTTGTGTTTTTTTTTAGGTTATTCGTACACTGATGCATATACTTTGAACAGTTCATATCCCGAGCTGGGTGTACAGCTTGCCAATTCCCAAAACTAGACGCTAGACATATAAGTTTTGATGCATTAAATGAATTTTGTTTTTTCATTTGCTGTTTTGTCGTCGTTCTCTTCCAGAAGCCTTATCAATAATGCACAGCTGGTTGGGATAAAGCGGCTAACATAAACAGGATGAGATACGAATTTTATACCCTTCGCTATTGTCGGATATTCTTACTTGGTGTGCAAGAAAATCCTTTCTCCAATGCAATGTCAAAATAATTGTTTAGGGGAATATTTGAATAGCATTTATTTGTTTTACAAACATAGATCGTGCTGCTCGTTATAACCACCTCAGTGAGGCGGTTCTAACTTCTACCTAAAATCTCTTTGAGCTAAAACAAAGTTGCATTCCAGGCCAACCATTAAATTTGATTAAAGAAGTGCCCATCATCATAGTGTACCTTCTAGTTTCTTGTCATTTTGGATCATTGATTCCATTGTGGATTTTTGAAAATGAGCCAGCGCATGACAAAACCTACAATAAAACAAGTGCGCCCAACGAAGACTTATATCAGCCTGTGCATCCGCGCAGCCTGATCTGAGTCTTCGTTGTGCGCTCTAAGGATAGCTAAGGGCCCAATGCTCCTCCATTCAGCAAGAGAAATCTCTGGTTAGCCTATATGGATGCGCAGGCTGATTTTATTCTTCGCTGGGCGAACATGTCTTATTGTAGGTTTTGTCATGCGCTGGCTCAAATATTTAGGGTCACTGATGAGACCTAAACGGCCGAAACGGACTAGTCTGGCCCAGAAACACTTGTACACTCCACACTTTTCAGTCATGTGGTGTATTATAAGAATCTTATATGGGTGTGAGGGGTGGATGGAAAAATCCGTCCCGAGGGTCACTGTCCAGCATCACGAGGCTTGCCGAGTGATGTAGGACAGTTATCCCGAGGGACGGATTTTTCTATCAACCCCTCACACCCATATAGGATTCTTTTTCTTGCATACCTTCCATTTCTTAGCGCGGGTTTTTAATACTGCAGACACTTTGGTTACCGACGTCCGCCATGACACTGCATGAATGTTAAGTGACGTCACGTGACGTTATGTGACGTCAATCTTAATGACTGCGCATACGAGATCCTAATCAACCAGTGCATTTATCAAACACGCGTTTATATTCGATTTTGGGTCGGAACACCAGGGTCAGAACACAAAGGGGGTCTTTCATCTGTGCCCTTGCATGTTTTTTTCTTTAAACTTTGTATACTAATATCTCAGCATAAACAACCTATAAAAGCGTATTTATTAAATTATAATTCAAAGTAGGACTCAGGAGGCCAACCTGACTGACTCCCTCCATGAGCTGATATCTGTGTCTAAATAAGTATGTCTTAAATCTTACGTTTTATTTAGTTTCAAGATTAGTGCACTGGACTGAATGCTGAACTCCATAGCCATCCTTTTGATACTACAAAACCTTTTGAATTAATAAAAGTTTACATTTTCTGATAAAATAATTGTCCAAAATCTCATTTTTTAATTAAAATTTTAAAAATGTATCCAAATTCAATTACCAAGATAAATATGTTCTAGTTTTTGTCAAGATTTCATTTTACTAGGAAAAATTTGCCATATGTATGGTCTGTAGCTATGCCAAATTTTATAAAAATCCGAAACCGGTAACACTGTAGTTTTACACCTTTAATGGATGTAGATCGTTTCTGTAAAAATTACTCTTTTATTGAAATCATCCAAGAACCTTACAAAAAGGCACTGCCCTCAAAATTCCTAACACTTATGTTGTAAAAATGAGATTATACAAATCAAAATGAATACATATTGAGCTGATCTAGCTTAGAAACCATTACAATATCATCAATTTCTGGTATTTGTCTTTCATTTATACACTATGATCTATCCAAAATAGTAGAAAGTAAAACACTAAATCAAACGGTATGCTAATCAACAAATTAGGCTTAACAGCATATATTGCTTTTTATTAGCTGCAAAATTACTGTGGACATGAGCAACTTTATTTAATGACTTTACAGAAGTCATGCTATTAAAATAGATGTAAAGCAAGAAGATCCATTACTTTCATTGCCATATCGAGATGGTGTGCAAGGACGCAATGGTCCGTGGTTGGTTGTTACTAGTTCAAATAGTACTGCTCATAAATCCATGGCCCGATTACGCCTTAGATATTCTCTGTCTTTGTGTATCCTGGCGTCTTATCCTAACAAAAAATTACAGAAATTATTGGTCTGTATTTCTAAAAATTGAAATTGACACTGATATTGAGTTTCTGTTGCAAAAGATATCATTGATGAATGAGGCACAGAATATTTGGTGTAAACCAAGCATTTCCATGACCTAGAGGAATTTTGCTAATAGACATGGAGAGAAACAGTTTCCTTCCTTACAGTATACATGTGTAAAATGTATCTTTTCTGCATTGGTTTTGTAATTGTTGACGTTTCTTTAGTGTCTTATTTTTTTCTGTTTTTACTTTGTCAATACAGTGGTTAATTTATCGGAAGCGAACTGTTCTTTTGGCACAGTTACTGTAGTCGTCTTTTGTGAGTCTTCACATCTTTGTGGGAGTTGAGTCTCTTTTAATAGTTTGGGTGGACTGCGTCTTATTTTTGTGGCTCAGTCTGAATAAATATCACTTTTACTACATGGGTATTAAGCTCAATCTGAATAGATATCACTTTTACTACATGGACTTTTTAAATTAATGTAGAAATTGTTCTTAATATTATGTGTTCTTGTAATATTTTTTTTGCTACAGCTGAGAAATACTCAGTTGAGATTTGGACAAAAATGCTTCAGTCAAACACTACTGTGTGTGTACTGCTGGAAAAAGAGCTATCGGCATGTGCACACACACAGCTTGTATCCTCTTTTCTCTTGGACATTATCAGTCTACAATATAACCACTATCACAGGCCAACCACTCCAAGTTTTCAATGCTTTCACAGAGCAAAGGATTGAACACGCACTAATAGGGCCCAGGAAAGAAGTTTTTAGATCTAGTAAATGGACTTGAACAGACTAAGTAAGAGTATATATGTAGCTAACTGTTGAAAGAGATCATTGTAGAACCAACAAAGATTCAAAATCGTATGAGTAATGAGATAACTACTCACAGAGTGAATAATTATTATCACCAGTTTAAAAGCTTCTTGATACCTTACATATGTGCTTTGTAATTACTGCAACAACTGCTGAGATAGGTAAATGAAGAGAAAAACCTATACAAATATATAATGAAAACCCTATACAAATATATAGACAACATAATCATGATCATATACGTTTTGGAACACAGACAAAAGTGCAATCATGTGATTTCTAAAAGCAAATTTATTCAAATGGCCTTGGAATATAACTTCAGGGAGCCGTTTGGTTTCGTTCATATGGGCTATACAAAAAGATAGATTGGCTAGTGCCTAGTGCGGATACAAATACTGAAAAACGTCAAATGGGTCTTAATATCAAGGAAAAGTAATCTCAAGTGTTATTGGCTGTCCCTAGAGTAAACATTTCTTTTTACATGGACAATAAGGGTTAAAAAAAACAACAACAATTATATTTGAGTCATTTCTCTCGAGTCGGATAACAAATCTCGTAAAATCTGAAGCAACATCTAAAATGACTGGTATGTTGTTGATTTAAATTTTAAATCTAAACAACACCTTAGCACCTGTTGGACACGACAGACAGAAATAAAACTACGCACATGATTTCAGTTGTGTGTTTGATGACGTTTGTCATCAAAACCTTTGCGATATAGTTCTGTAGACAAAATAGTTTGTTCTGGCTATGGTGTTCATCAGGAAGCAAATTTACCGAACTGGATGTTTTGAAATAATAATTATAATTATGCTATGAAATACTAACACAAACCATACTATACTGTAAGGATCCAAATTGAAAGCAATAGTAAAGTATTATTAAACAGCATGACCGAAATATGATAATCATATAACTTCACATTTTGCTGAATCAGAACTATCAGTATTCAGTCTGTTAAACGACAATGTTACCGGCCCTCAATTACCATGAAATTTCATCTACATATTCCTTATGTATGCGGATAGTTTTCATACTAAAATGGTGTCTTGACAAAAATTGGAACATGGTGAAATTGCATATAACATTTTTATGAATACAACACTTGGAGCTGAAAAACGGGGATAACATCAAAGAAAACTGAATGCCCAGCCACTATTACTAGACATATTAGGCCATTCATAGTATCAACTAACTGAACAATCATGGCTTAAATTCATAAAACATTGCAGCATTGGATATTTGAAACCCTGAATACTGTAGACAGGTTTATATCAGAGTACTCTCTGTTGTGATAGAGACTTCATAAAAATGTAATTAATTTACTACAGAAATAACATTTAAAACTAAGTGCATCGTAATTATAATGGCTATACCCAAGGCAACTATTTTGCATAATTTCATTAAATTCCAAGCGTGGGCAGAAACCAAAGTAAATTTCCTACACCCTGAAAGACCCCCTTTCTATACCAGGGTAAAATCACGGATTTTCTTGTCTGTTGTGCAAGAATGTTTGCTCTTTTAAAGATTTTTTTCTTTTACATGGACCTGTTGATCTGATTTCAGAAAGATCAAATGATATGCAATGCATTGACGTTTGGTCCTATGAAGTTACATGCAAATGCATGTTTAAACTTTACTCATATGATGAGTTCAAGTGCACGAACTTTTAACTGCGATTTTGTTTTACCATTGCAGAAAGGGCTTTCCTTCAGGTTTTGTGTTGGTTGTTCTGATTATTTCCCAGATCATCCATGTTGCTACGCTGATGATTCTGTTCTTCCCCATTTTTCGTTGTTCATTTTTAGTTACGTTTGTTCTTCCAGACTAATGTTTGTCGTGTTGGTGATTCTGATTCTTTCCCCCATTTTGTACTTTGCTTCTGTTGCGGAAAGAGCTGCTAACTCGGTTTGCCTGTTGTCCCATTACGCAAACACGCCTATACAAATACATTGCCACCTTTATCGCCAAAAATATGAAAATTTTAAGATGAAAAAAATTCCGATATTTTTCTTATTTCTGCTCAAAATATAGATTGTGGGCACTTGTTAGAACCGCATCATCGAGGCGGTTCTAAAGAATACCCACAATCTATAATTTAGAGCAAAAATAAGAAAAATAAGGTATACCCCCGGAAACCCCAGTTTTCATTACGCAAACACGCCTATACAAATATATTGCCACCTTAATCGCCGAAAAGATGAAAATTTTAAGATGAAAAATTGTGATATTTTTCTTATTTCTGCTCAAAATAAGGCGGTTCTATCGAGTACCCACAATCTATATTTTAGAGCAGAAATAAGAAAAATAAGGTTTACCCCCGGAAACCCCAGTTTTAGTATATAAAAGTGGGGTTCAAGGGGTTCACAAATATATAGGCGTGTTTTTGTGATGGAGAAAACTGGGGTTTACGGGGATAAACAATATTTGCCTTATTTCTGCTCCAAGACATAGGTTGTGGGTACTCGTAAAAACCGCCTCATTGAGGCGGTTCTAACGAGCATTCAAAACCTATGTTTGTCGTATAAATAAGAAAATATCACAAATTTTCAACAGAAAAATAACCTTTTTTGTGGTTTGATAAATGTACTATATCACACGGATGTGTTATCGTTATGTCCTAGTGATATTTTGGGAAGAATTTGGGATCTGATTGTACCAGTTCCTGATCGTTTCTCTTTTTTTTTGTTTGTTCCTCCTTTCTCGCCCATTCTAAAAGGAAAACAGAACATATTCTTTTTTTATTGTAGATCCCCGTTTGTAAGCGGATATTAAAACAAGTTTGACATGCGTAACATCGATCGACAATGTCTCCATGCCCTCATGATACATCATTACAGAAGCAGTGAAACGTTACGTAATTTGTAAATTGAACTCTAACAATTGACGAACGCTTATTTCTATTGTCGCCTTACAAACAAAGATGACGACAGAAACTTGCCATGGATCTTGCATGCTATATCTAATATAATTTCAATATTAGGTCCGCGTTTTCTGGCAGCATGGTCCCTTAGGATTCGCTTGTCACAGTCAATTTTGAGGCGAACTTCTTCTATGGTAATAGAGCTTCCCTGGAGAGTGCGCCAAGATAATACTGTGTTATTATTGGGACTCTAGAAACATCGGTAGTTTGGTAAATAACCAATTAGTCTAATAATCCTTTACCACAGGAAATCGGTATTTCGTTAAACTTTATTACTTAACGCACGCGACTGAGACTTTGAAATCCCGTGCTAACGCTGATTTCTTATTGGATTTCAAAACGAGGCTTCTTCCAATTGTCGTCTGTAACACTTACCAATGGTCTGAAGATGGTTCCTAAAAGCATGCAGCACGCTAATTCTAATTGTAGATTGAATTGTTTGACAATAAAATATGATTTAAAATAGATATGAAACTGGCTTTATGTTTGCGATGTCTTTATTGTGTATTTTCAGATAGTCTATTAACGCAATAGGCCTTATTGCATGTAGCCGCTGCAGTCATACAGAACACTTCAAAGGGATGTATAATCGGAGCTAGCATTTGTGATTTAAGGGCCCAACGATTAATTTTCTTTTCATGCTCAACTGGCTTGAGTATGAAGTTCGTGATGCTCATAAATACTAAAATAACAACAACAACAACAAAATGCAATTTTCCTATTCCGATTAACAGAGAATGTTTTTATCCTGCTCAAAAATTTTCAAAATCGATTAGGCGGTTCTAACGAGTGCCCAAAATCTATAATTTGAGCAGAAATAAGAAAAATATCGCAATTTTTCATCATGAAATTTTCATTTTTTCGGCGAGAAAGGTGGTAATGTATTTGTATAGGCGTGTTTGCGTAATGTTTACGCACTGTTTGCCATGCACTTTGTGAATTGAATGATTATATCAAGTGACCTGATTGGTGCAAGGTCAACAATAAGTGTGCTTAATAAAGTTATTCAGCCGGATAAGGGTAAACCTTCAAATATGTATTTTTTGAACCGCCTCTTTGGCATACATGTATTTTTTTCACGCTACATATGTCCTCTATTAATTCCGATTAATAGTTTAGTTTAATACTATTTTATTGCATATCAATACAAAAAATGTTTTGTAACCAAAGCCTATATGGTTGCCTACGGCACAGGAATAAGGGTTAAACGAAAAAGTGCAATTTCAAATTTTAGTTTCAAGCCAAAAGCTCAGCAATGTAATAACACAAACCATTTTTCATATCTCTAGAAATAGCATTTATTCAGCTTAAAGATACATAGTTTCCTTATTTCTGCTCCAAATGTCACAAGGAAAACATGTCCGTGTGAAATACTAAAATAACAACAGCATCAACAAAAAATGCAATTTTCCTATTCCGATTAACAGAGAATGTTTTTAACAATGGTGTCAGAAGTGACAATCCAACATGGTGTCAGAAGTGACAAATTTTGGGTAAAAATGATGACATCTTTCTTATTTCTGCTTTCAACATAGATTGTGGGTGCTCGTTAGAACCGCCTCAATGAGGCGGTTCTATCGAGTACCCACAATCTATGTTCTTGAGCAAAAATAAGGCAGAAATTGTATACCCCTGTAAACCCCATTTTTCTCTATATAATGTGGGGTTTAGAGGGGTCTTCGTTTCACGAACTTGTTATCGTGATGTAACTGTTGGAGTCCATCACGTGATCTATAATTTACGTATCTTTACATTAAAGGTAACGTATACAGATTCAGGGTAGACAAATATATATCAACCATTTTCATTTGTTGATGTTTAACGACGCGTCAACCCTCTTTGTGGGTCATAAGCGTCAAACGGTTAATGGTTAAACATTTTCATTTGTAATGCAGAGGAACCAAGAGATACAAAAACAATTTGTGGAAAACAATTTGTGCTTCGGGTCACAGTAAATCCTGATAATACATCGTCAACACCCAACAGCCATCAAAAACGAAATTCGCAATATGTGCTCTGAGGTTATGTTAGCCTGAACGCTTTCACTGCTGTATAAATGAAGTGGACCACAAAGCGTGAATACTGAATGCCCAGGCAGCCTGGCGTGCAACTTTGATGTTGTCTCGCAGAAAAGTATATGTCTCTTGGTGACGCGGATTATGCCTTTGACAGTGATAGAGAGCGAATTTATATGCGAGATATCAAGGTTCAATGCGTGACAATTACACGTCTTGTCAGATTTCTGTCAAAGCCAAAACATTAATATTTACTGCAGAGGCAGACACTAGCAAAATGGCGGTGTCCCATGCGAGGAAGCAATAGAAACAGGTCTCTCAGGTTGCACCAGAAGGAGAAGATGAGACTCTTGAAAATTTGCATTTCATGCCAGCATCTCGTCAATCGTATAATCCGGCCTACAGGAAAAGATATTGGAGCTCCGCTTTACAGATGGGGTGAAAAAGCGAAAATATATTTGTTCGTATAATGGCTCACTGGCACACGCACATATCATATTCAGTGCAGCGCCCCCGCCCATCGGGACTGGGAGACATAGATTGGGCTGCCTCGTGCTTCCGTGCCATCACGAAAACACGTCTATATAATTTTGACCCTCTTGAACCCCACTTTTATATAGTAAAACTGGGATTTCGGGGGTATACCTTATTTTACTAATTTCTGCTCTGAAATATAGATTGTGGGTACTCGTTAGAACCGCCTCTATATTTGAGCAGAAATAAGAAAAATATCACAATTTTTCATCTGAAAAATTTCATTTTTTCGGCGATAAATATGTCAGTGTATTTGTATAGGCGTGTTTTCGTAATGGACCGAACACTGTGTACTGGAAAACCGCTTAGGTCTAAAACAGAAGCGAAAGCAACGATCAGGAATCGATACAATTAACCCACAGCTCCCACTAGAGATACCTAAGCCTACCCAGGAAATGTAGTGCTAGTCGGAACGCTCCTTAATCCATAGCGGTTTTATATGGGCGGTATGGCTTGAGATGTCATAACATCTCAATGTCGGGTAAAAGCCCAACAAAATCGGAAGCAACGTCTCCAAAATGACATAAAAATGTTGGCGGGGACGTTACACCGCATTTCAAACAAACAAAAACATATTAATATGTTTGATAGAGGGGTAGTTAGAGCCACATAATGTTGCTCGTAGCAACAAGTTAGGAGGAATCGTGTGAATAATTTAAGGGGAATGCATGCACATTTAGGGGAGGCAACGCCTTCAAAAGCTTTTTTGTCTATTATGTCAAAAAGGGCGAGGTCTTAGCATCGACATCTCAGTGGTTAGTGCGTCCGACGTATGATCGAAAGGTTGTGGTTTCGAATCCGGCAACCGGAGACGAGGTGTGTCCTTGGGCAAGACACGTTATGACAATGCCCCCACTCGACCCAGGTGTTTGTTTGTTTGATTTGAGGTTTAACGTCCCGTCAACACTGTATAGGTCATTATAGAGACGTTGCTTCCAATTTTGTGGGATGTTTACCCGACATTGAGATGAAATGACATCGTCCAATGAAACCAATAGGGTTTATAAGCAGGGACGATCCGAGTCGCACCGCTTTGCCTGGGCAGGCTTAGATCCTCTAAGCGGTTTACCAGTACGCGTGTGCGGTCGTTTTCAGCTCTGCGTGGAAGCATCATGCAGCCCATATATTTCTTTAAGCCCCGATGGGCGGTGGCGGTCGACCCAGGTGTAAATCGGTAGCAGTGGTGAAAAAAAGTCACTGCATCTCTCTCTCGCGCGCGTGATAACATCCAGAATGAGTGTTCGAGAGCGATTCGATAAGCTTGGAGCTTTCATCGCAATCGAACTAAAATAAATTAGTATAGACTAAGTCTTAAAAGAACGAATTTGCTCCTTTCCTTTTTCTGTGGGACAGAGCTTAAAGAAAAACAATCTGGATGTCCCGAGAATAAGCTTCCTTTAAAAATGGCGAACAATTTGCCAGGTGTTCCCCTTCCCCGTACGTTGGATCATTCTGACCTTCTTTAAAACATTGGTCTTTTGTGTGTACTCATTAGATTTATCTGATCCAATTTTCATTATGATAACACACCCGTGCGATAAAGTGCATTTTTCACATCTCCAAACTGGCTACTTTTCTGATGAAAATCCGTGATATTTTTCTTATAAATACTGCTAACATAGGTTGTGGGTTCTCGTTAGAACCGCCTCATTGAGGTGGTTCTAACGAGTACCCACAACTATGTTTTGGAGCAAAAATAATAAAAAAAAATGTGTACCACCGTAAACCCCAGTTTTCTCGATATGAAGTGGGGTATAAGGGGGTCTTCATTTCACGGACTTGTTCACGTGATGGTTTGTTTGAATTGAGGTTTAACGTCCCCGTGTACACTGTTTAGGTCATTTTGGAAACGTTGCTTCAAATGTTGTGGGACATTTACCTGACATTGAGAGGAAATGACATCCCAAGCCCTGCTAACAAATGAAACCAATATTGATGGTCCGACTCGCACTACTTTGCCTTTGAAGTCTAAGACGTTCTGAGCAGTTTACCAGTACTCATGTGCGGTCGATCTCAGCTCTACGTGGAAGCACCATGCATGCAGCCATATCTATTTTTCCTAGCCCCGGGGTGGGGGGGGGGGGGGGGGGGGGGGGGCTCTCTGATTGAATCTTACCAAGATAACATAAAAGGCATGATTTTAACCCTTATCTTGCTGAATATTCATTTAAGCCACACCCATTTCTGTCTATCGACCTTTCATATTACTTGATGTAATTTATTGCTACAAATTCATAAACTGAATGCCAAAAAGTGTAGATCCTGATCAGATGGCTTCAGAAACCATCTTATCTGGATCTACACTGTTTGCAAAGATAGGGGTTGTCGTGAACAGCAAGATAAGGGTTTAATTACACGTTTCCCAAAATATTTGTTTTCTGGATCTATTGAAAGAATTCACGAGTTCGAACACGCCTACATAATTTTGACCCAATTTAATTCCACTTTTATATAGTAAAACTGAGGTCTACAGTGGTTCGGTATACATTACTTTTCATATTTCTGCTTGAAAAAATATCAGCATTTTTAATCTGAAAATTTACATTTTTGGTGCTAAAAGTTTTAATATATTTTGAATAGTCGTGTTTTCGCATCACAAGACCGGCCTTCATTATTTTGACCCCCTTGAACCCCACATTTATATGGTAAAACGGGGGTTTGCAGAGGTAATCCCTATTTTTCTTATTTCTCCTCTAAAATATAGATTGTTGGTACTCGTCAGAACCGCCACGACGAGGCGATTCTAACGAGTACCAACAATCTATATTTTGAGTAGAATTAAGAAAAATATCACAATTTTCACCTTAAAAGTTCGATTCTTTTGGTGATAAAGAGTACAATGTATTTGTATAGGCGTGTTTACGTAATGGCCATGGAAACGAGCCATGGATGTTCCAGCCATTCAAATGCTGATTTTAGTATCTTAAGTTTATGCAGTCGTATCTATTACCTAGGATATAAATTGAAATACGGAAGTACACCCCACCGTGCACTTTGCAACCAACAACGTTTGCACCCCATAATTGTTTAGGTAGTGTCTATTTGTTTAAGACTTTTACCCCTGTATAAAGCCCCTGTATATAGTAACTGTGAGTTACACATGCATGATTTATATTTTCCTTCAAAAGTAAAGTCAAAATTGTGGAGATCACCCCATAAAACTTTCGGCTGGACATTGTCCAACAATGGGCAGTGTCTGTATACAGTCTGGGCTGCACCCTTCAAATTTGGAAGCTAGTCCATTTAGCAAATTTGCAGTGAAAATAAAAACGTATGCATTATGGGGTGCAGCCCTCAATGCAAAATCGCCCACACAAGATACCATATTCTCTACCGACCATCCCACTATGTACTTCTTTTAAGAACGTATGAAATGAAAGCAATATTCTGGAATATAGAGTTTCTTTACACCTCCTATCCAAAGCACAAAAGGGAAAGATACACCGACACATAACAACTACAGCGTAATTAAGACGCCAAACAAACGGAAAGACAAAAGGAAAGTTCCTTTCACACAAGATGCCCTAACGGTTATGCAAAATAGAAAACATCACGTGAACAAGTCCGTGAAATGAACACCTCCTAAATAAGTTCTGAATAGTAAGATCCTTTGGAAGCAAAGAATACACCAAATAAACGAAAATAGCTCGGTTTTATTGGGTCTGTTCATGACCAGTACTGAAATGTGCTACACCGGCCACGCCCCCTAGCACCGGCTTAAGCAGAACTCTATTTTCAAAATGATTCTAAATGAACTCAATGATCCCAAAGGACCAGAAAATATAATCTGCACTATGATGGATGTACGGGGACACTTTTTACGGCCGCCACACGGCACAGCACCAGCTGCAGTGAAGATAAATAAGTTCTGAATATTAAGATCCTTTGGAAGCAAAGAATACACCAAATAAACGAAAATAGCAGACTCGGTTTTATTGAGTCTGTTCATGACCAGTACTGAAATGTGCTACACCGGCCACGCCCCCTAGCACCGGCTTAAGAAGAACTCTATTTTCAAAATGATTCTAAATGAACTCAATGATCCCAAAGGACCAGAAAATATAATCTGCACTATGATGGATGTACGGGAAGACTATTTACGGCCGCCACACGGCACAGCACCAGCTGCAGTGAATATAAATAAGTTCTGAATAGTTAGATCCTTTGGAAGCAAAGAATACACCAAATAAACAAAAATAGCCGACTCGGTTTTATTGAGTCTGTTCATGACCAGTACTGAAATGTGCTACACCGGTCACGCCCCCTAGCACCGGCTTAAGCAGAACTCTATTTTCAAAATGATTCTAAATGAACTCAATGATCCAAAAGGACCAGAAAATATAATCTGCACTATGATGGATGTACGGGGAGACTTTTTACGGCCGCCACACGGCACAGCACCAGCTGCTGTGAAGATAAATAAGTTCTGAATAGTTAGATCCTTTGGAAGCAAAGAATACACTAAATAAACGAAAATAGCAGACTCAGTTTTATTGAGTCTGTTCATGACCAGTACTGAAATGTGCTACACCGGCCACGCCCCCTAGCACCGGCTTAAGCAGAACTCTATTTTCAAAATGATTCTAAATGAACTCAATGATCCCAAAGGACCAGAAAATATAATCTGCACTATGATGGATGTACGGGGAGACTTTTTACGGCCGCCACACGGCACAGCACCAGCTGCAAACCCATATTTATAAAGAGAAAATTAGGGTTTACGGGGGTATACATTATTTTTCTTATTTCTGCTCCAAGACATAGGTTATGGGTACTCGTTAGAACCACCTCAACGAGGCGGTTCTAACGAGCACCCACAATCTATGTTTGCAGTATAAATAAGAAAAATATCACGGATTTTCAACATAGAAGTAGCTATTTTGGAGATGTGAAACAATGGACTTTGTCGCACGGCTATGTTATGGTAATGAGAAGAAGAAGTACATACGTGTACTTGTACTTGTAAAGACAGACAATAACACTAATAAACCACAACCGAAAAAAAAAAAAAAAAAAAAAAAAAAACGCCATGGAACGGTCAGTAAAAATACCGGGGGTAGTGGGGTGGGAGTGGAGTGGGGTGGGACGGGGTCTATGTTATAGAAAGGGTTATCTTTTGGAAGCAAGGAATCCATCACAGAACCATAAAATATGGAGTGTAAATGTTTTCTGTGTCAGACTAGCTACTGTCGGCCAATAAGGCCTCATCAGTGACCCTCAAATATTTTCAAAATTCCACAACAGAATCAATGATCCCAAAGGACAAGAAAATATAAAAGGGCAGGCATTACGGTAACACGCCTATACAAATACATTGCAAACTTAACTGCCGAAAAAACGAAAAATTTCAGATGAAAATGTGCGATATTTTTCTTATTTCTGCTCAAAATATAGATTGTGGCGGGCGGTTCATCGAGGCGGTTCTAACGAGTGCCAACAATTTATGTTTTAGAGCAGAAATACGAAAACTAAGGTTTACATGTACCCCTGTAGACCCCACTTTTACCATATAAAAGTGGAGTTCAAGGTGTCAAAATTATATAGGAGTGTTTTATTGATGAAAGGAAAACCAACGGTTGGACTCCGGTGGATCCGCAGTTATAAACATTTATTCATGCTTTCCTCAATGCGAATGGGCAATAATATATTTATTTAAAAAAAAAAAAAAAAAAAAAAAACAACAATGCCCGTCCTCATACATATTTAAATACAAACTTCGGCGCTATACCTGCTAACAGTGCAGCGACTTGTGTTTGCGCTGCTCAGAAAGTTTGAAATGCCAATAGTTTAGAGCTTATAAGCAGGACACAGTTCATGTTAGTTGAGCATGAATAAAGTTTTCTATTTTCAGCGGCCCTGTTTGCGAAACGGCATAAAAACGATCAGATGCATTATGCGCTAATGTAGACTGTCATTTTGGAATAATTTCAAAACTAATTGAAATAGAAGTGGAGGCAATGAAAGCCTGCAACATGACGTTTACAAGTCCGCGCAATGAACAGCCATATAAAGGGACAAGTGGGGTCATATATGTATTGGTAAAACGTAAAATAATATTCATTCACCAAGGTTATACATTATTGTCCTTACTTTTGCTGAAAAAAAAAAACAACAACATATGTTGTGGGTACTCGTCCAAAACGTGACACAATTTATGTTTGAACTAGAAATAAAAAAGTTACCAAAAATTATCATTTGAAAACTTCTAGTTTAGAGATAAGAAAGACATCACGTAAACACGTCTATACAATTTTAGCCCCCTTGAACCCCATTTTATATAGTAAAACTGGGGTTTACAGGTGTAAACCTTAGTTTTCTTGTTTCTGCTCTAAAATATTAAGTGTGGGTACTCGTTAGAGCCGCCTCATCCAGGCGGTTCTAACGACTACCCACAATCTATATTTTAAGCAGAAATAAGAAACATATCACAAATTTTCATCATAAAAGTTTCTGTTTCTCGGCGGTAAAGTTTACAATGCATTTGTATAGGCGTGATTTCTTAAAGAACGCCAATTTAGCAGACGCGTTTTGTATCACAGTAAAGTTCTGAGTTCAGTTTTCCAAAACATTGTTAGCTTAACGTGCTCGTTACATAACGCAAACTCGCCTATACAAATACATTGCCACCTTTATCGCCGAAAAAAAAAATGAAATTTTATGATGAAAAATTGTGATTTTTTTCTTAGTTCTGCTCAAAATATAGATTGTGGGCACTCGTTAGAACCGCCTCATCGAGGCGGTTCTAACGAGTACCCACATTCTATATTTTAGAGCAGAAATAAGAAAAAATAAGGTATACCCCCGGAAACCCAAGATTTACTATATACAAGTGGGGTTCAAGGGGGTCAAAATTGTATAGCCGTGTTTTCGTGATGAAATGGTCCTGTTAACTGTTCTTGCAAGTACAATATCTGATGCGCTGGTATTTTTGGTGCAAAAAGGAATGTGAAAAGCTTTTGCAATTGCAAAAGCTTCTCACTTTTTTCAACAAAATATTAGTAAAGTCAATGTATATTTGTCATACTAAATTAACAAAGTTTTAACAATACGATAACTAACGGCATCGTTAGTTTTGAACAACTGACCCCTGTTGTAAGGAGTCAACAGACGTCGTTAATACTAGAAATGTGACAGGTTTTAAATTTTTACCGGCTACGCATGCCCGCATCAGGTTGATCAAAATTGCTTATATATAATCGCAAGTTGCTTTCACACTAGGGACAAAGTTGGATGTTGGGGCCTCGTAAAACTGGTTTAAGCAGTCCCCACCCTAGCCGGCCCCCGCCCCGATAATTATTAATGCACCGTTCAAAGGTGGTACTTTCGTGCCCGTTCCATTTTTTTATATGCGGTTAAATGTTTTTGATTTATCACTTCCGTGTGTCAAAATTATTTAGTTCAGTAAGGTACCCGAGAGAAGCCTCCGTGGTGTAATAGTTAAGCTACTCGCGTCATAAACCAGGGGCCGTGGGTTTGATCACGGGCTTCTTCAGATTTTCGGATGAGTCTTTAAATCGAGGTCCCGTCTCCGTATGACTTTGTCTTTTGGTGAGACGTGCGAGAGATGTTCGAAAAGAATTGCCTATTTCTTTCTGGATAATTCAAATTTAAAGTTAGCCCAAAAGTCCCTCAAAGAACTCCCCGTGGCTAGAAATGAAAAGTTTCAGCCGATGTATCCACTTCTGGACGGCGTCACGGTACGCTGATTTTGGCACAGTAATAAGGTACTGATTTCGGTGGATTTTTGATGGACTCTACACCAGACTCATATTTCTTTTTTCACCGCTGAACTGTGTCATAAGACACACAAGAAGGTCCAAAAGCAGTAAACATTTCAGTCATCAGTTCTTCAAAGAACAACCAAGTTTTGAGTAAGCTTTGATGTAAGCCCGTATTTCCCCTTTTTAGTCGACGCTTCTACCAACCATTTTTTACTGCAGTGGTCAATGACTGCGTGTATTCAAAAGGCAAATTTGATGTCTTACACTTAGTCTAACATGTACATTTATACACCATTGTGTAGTCATCGAATAGCCCTATGAAAGTATGTGTTGGTTTTGATCGTGTCACACGTGGATATCGAGCTAGAGAACAATAAGCAATTCTTTTCGAACTTCTCTCGTACAACTCAAACTCATACAAATGTAACTGAGTTACCATCTGTTTGAGAAAGAGCTGCTACGTCGGCTTGTCGCATGTGGTTTTGTTGTTTGTTCAGATGTGTTTGTCCATCTTTCCCTATGACGTTTGGGAAAGAGCTGCTTACTCGGCTTGTCGCTTGTGGTTTTGTTGTTTGTTACGATGTGTTTGTCCATCTTTCTCTATGATGTTTTGGAAAAAGCTGCTTACTCGGCTTGTCGCTTGTGGTTTTGTTGTTTGTTAAGATGTGTTTGTCCATCTCTCTCTATGATGTTTGGGAAAGAGCTGCTTACTCGGCTTGTCGCATGTGGTTTTGTTGTTTGTTAAGATGTGTTTGTCCATCTTTCTCTATGATGTTTGGGAAAGAGCTGCTTACTCGGCTTGTCGCTTGTGGTTTTGTTGTTTGTTAAGATGTGTTTGTCCATCTTTCTCTATGATGTTTGGGAAAGAGCTGCTTACTCGGCTTGTCGCATGTGGTTTTGTTGTTTGTTAAGATGTGTTTGTCCATCTTTCTCTATGATGTTTGGGAAAGAGCTGCTTACTCGGCTTGTCGCATGTGGTTTTGTTGTTTGTTAAGATGTGTTTGTCCATCTTTCTCTATGATGTTTGGGAAAGAGCTGCTTACTCGGCTTGTCGCTTGTGGTTTTGTTGTTTGTTAAGATGTGTTTGTCCATCATTTCTTTTGATGTTTGGGAAAGGCTCTGGGTTCTGATTCGATTAGGTCCTGAAGTATCTTTACTCATTTAATTGGTCCCCAGTGTTGGTAGCTAATGTAAAACATCACGCAAACATGCCTACAGTTAAACTTCCATGGCTCGAACCCCTTTGGGACCATGAACATTTATTCGAGACAGCGGTAAGTCGAGCCACTGAAGGTTACCGCCAAGAGGCATAACGAGATACTTTTGAACATCTTTCGTTGTTATATAATGAAAATGTTTGCTGTGTGTACTCATTAGAATCGCCTCACCGAGGCGATTCTAATGAGTACACACAGCATACATTTGTAAGATAAAGGACTAAAATCTCCTTAATCCCCCACCATTTCTTATCTTGAGGATTTCCCTAGGGCTCAAGTATGAGTTCGACCCAGCCATGAGAAACGAGCCATCGGTGTTCGAGCCATCGAAGTTCTACTGTATATGGTTTTGACCCCCTTGAAGAACACACTTTAATATAGTGAAACTGGGGTTTACAGGGGTATACCTTATTTATCTAATTTTTGATCTGCAATAGAGATTGTGGGTACTCGTTAGAACCGCCTCGGTGAGGCGGTTCTAACTTGTGCCCACAATCTATATTTTGAGCTTTAATACGAAAAATATATCAATATTTCATCTGAAAATTTTCGTTTTTGCGGCGGTAAAATTTGCAATGTATTTGAATAGGCGTGTTTTCGTAATGGTTTTATCCATCTTTGCTTTTGATGTTTGGGATAGGCTTTGGGTTCTTATTCGATTAGGTCCTGAAGTATCTTTACTCATTTAATTGGTCCCCAGTGTTGGTAGCTAATGTAAAAGCAATTCGATCATCAGGCTTGATCAGCCTGACTCGGAACAGGTTAATTCGGGTTAAGTCTCTAGAGAGAACGCGGCCAACACTCGCACAAACAATAACAATCGTTACCGTCAGTTGTCATTGAAGTCATGGCGAGAAAGGTGGAGAGGTAGAGATTAAACGAGTTTACATTTTTCTCCGTTTTATGCATAAACGCATGAAATGTAGAGCCGACTCATTATATAATTCTGACCCCCTCGAGCCCCACTAAACTGGGGTTTACTGGGGTAAGCCTTATTTTTTTATTGTGCCTCTAAAGTAAAGATTGTGGGTGCTTGTTAGAGTATCCACAATCTATATTTTGGGCAGAAAAAAGAAAATTATCACAATTGTTCTTCTTAAAATTTTAGATTTTTGGCGGTAAAACTTACAATGTATTTGTATAGGCGTGTTTTCGCAATGCCATGAGAAGTTCTAACGAGCGCCGACACTCTCTATTTGCATCAGAAATGAGATATAGATTACACAATTTCATAAATTAGAGTCATGAAACACACGGTCGTGTTTTCCTACTGGTTCGTTTTTTGTTTGTATTGGAGTTTAACGGCCCAGTCGACACTGTTTAGGTCATTTTTGAGCCGGTCAGTTTTCCTATCCACACTTTTCCTTTGCAAGCCTAACCAGTACAGTGCATATTCTTTCGCCAGAAACTGACAACTGCCCGTCTTGAATCCGCGGAAGGGATATAATGACCTAAGAATAAATTTTATGTTCACTCTCCAAGAAAGAATGTTGCCGACCCCATCAAGTATCAAACCCGCGTCCTCCTGATCACTAGTCTGACGCGCATCCGACTGAGCTACCGAGGCTGACGTTTCCCAACTGGTCAAGTTCATGCAGCAGAGGCACCGATATCCTTAGATAAAGCTGGCTGATGTACTTTGCCCGATTCTTAGACGCTTGCAAAATTACAATACTTCAACTATATTGATACATGTCATTACGCAAACACGCCTATACAAATACATTGCCACCTTTATCGCCGAAAAAAATGAAAATTTTATGATGAAAAATTGTGATATGTTTCTTATTTCTGCTCGAAATATAGATTGTGTGCACTCGTTAGACCCGCCTCATCGAGGCGGTTCTAACGAGTACCCACAATCTATATTTTAGAGCAGAAATAAGAAAAATAAGGTTTACCCCCGGAAACCCCAGTTTTACTATATAAAAGTGGGGTTCAAGGGGGTCAGAATTATATAGGCATGTTTTCGTGATGTACAAGTACACTATTGGATATTTCTGTTAGTACGAAGATAATCATAAGCTATCGTAAACATCGAACCAAACTGCCGATTACTACATACTTGTAGCAGACTGATCCTGACCAAAGGTCGATACAGTCAGTTGTCATTAAAATTAAAGTTCGACCGAAAAGATACCGATATAGGAACGAAATCTATACATATCAAATACAGTGACATAGGAAGAAAATTAAACCATCAATCAGTCCGTCGTTGCAATTACTCCGTCAACAAAAACAAATAATTTTCAAGACAACTTGATGTCAAACTATAAGCGTATATCATGACGTTTTCGGCTCAGAAGTGGAACATAAAACGAAATCGACTTTGAAGTTATGATAAGGCAATTTGTAACGTTGGTTTGTATTGTTACGTAGGATTTTTTTCAGACTTAAGAAGTTAATTAGATGCAAGAAGAAGTCAGACAACAATTGAGCCTGCGCATGACAAAACCTACAATTAGACATGTGCGCCCAACGAAGACTCAGATCAGCCTGCGCATCCGCGCAGTCTGACCAGAGTCTTCGTTTTGCGCTCTAAGGTGAGCTAAGGTCCCAGTGCTTCTCCATACAGCAAGAGAAGTTTCTGGTTAGACTACATGGATGCGCAGGCTGATGTGAGTCTTCGATGGGCGCACATGTCTTATTGTAGGTTTTGTCGTGCGCTGGCTCAATTACAAATATCTAAGAACGCACAAGTACTCCCTGCACCTCACGTAGCACCTCATTATGTTACAAACTAGTAAGAAAAGGTCACCTTCAAAGAACGCAGCAATCTGAAGTCACCTAAAGAAAGTAAGTGACATTGAGGCACACACAAAACAGACAAAACATGAACCAACGACACAAAGCCAATAAACAAATAAGACGCTGCAAAAGAACGACTGCCATGGAACGGTCAGTTGTAAAATTAACGGATAACGAATATACACAAACCTTTTCGTATAGTTTGTGCGGCAATCATCGGGTTCCGTAGTCGACCCTCTTACAGTCGGAAAAAGAAGTGAATGCAATGGTCAGGATTGATACAGTTAACCCACAACTCCCATCAGAGACACAAAGGGAAAGAAACATTAACTAATTGGACCCTTATGGAACCATCGATAGCGGAAAGCCAAAAGGACAGTTACTTTCCCACAAATGGCCATTTGGCCACCCAAAACAAAACAAAACAAAACAAAACAAAAAAAACAGGCGTCTGAAAGACATACCGCAACAAAAATAAACCACAACAGAAGAACTGCCTTGCAACGGTCAATGAAACGATTTCCACTAGGGGGCTAAAATCGATTTTACGCGGCCGCAATCCTCGCCCTCACTTCCGCCGTAATTTAGACAAGTAATGTGTTCAGTCCGCATAAAGGCCTCCTAACTCAGCAGTGAAACATCTCCGAGAGCACAAAAAATCAAACAACCACAGAGATGAAACAACGGCGAGGACTCGGCAGCAAGAAACCACTGAAATGCTGGAGCAAAAGAAAACCAACAGTTAGACAACAACGGCTTCGACGGTAACCTTGATTCGCCTCGGTGTCTAGAATACGTAATGCAGAAATGGGTAATGAACTCAGAAACACAAGCATTGAGTGGCGTCCATGACTCAATTATATTATGGACAGTCACTTCAGTCTGGTGGTTTTTCTTTTGCTGTTTGTTATTGTTATAGTTGCATGTGTGTATTGCTAGTATCATTTTTCTTTTGGATTACTGTTTGGCCATTTTGTGCGAAAGTAACTCTCCTTATGGCTTTCCATTTGTGATGGTCTATATGGTGAAAAGTTAAAAGAGAAACGATCAGGAACCGACACAATCAGATCCGCAATCCTCCACACTATATTATTAGGGACAGAAGTCGAAACATGGAGTGACGACAGTAAACAAAGCAGACCACTGGGCAACCGAGCCACCAGCTATTCTCAGAAAATCTAAAAGTAACTAAAAAGGAACAACATACATAATGGAGAAATAATCAGAATCAACAACACAGGAGGGACAAACGTAACTACAAATGAACGACTTCTCTGTCTCTGGTCGGGCCCATCGGAGTCTAACTGTTGGTTTTCTTTTGCTCCAGCATTTCATATTTTTTTTTTTTTTTTTTTTTGCTGTAGAGTCCTCACCGTTGTCTCACCTCTGTGGTTCTTTGATTATTTGTGTTCACGGAGATGTTACACTGATGAGTCAGGAGGCCTTCATGCGGACTGAAAAAATTATTGTCTAAATCGCGACGGAAGTAAGGGCGAGGATTGTGGCCACGTAAAATCGATTAAAGCCCCCCCCCCCCCCCCCCCACACACACACAGTGGAATTCTTTCCACTGACCGTTTCAAGGTGGTTCCTCTGTGGCGGTTTATTTATGTTGTTGTGTTTGTTACTATTCCTTGTGTGTATCACTTGTGTCTTTTTATTTTGGATGGCCATTTGGACATTTTGTGGGAAAGTAACTGATCTTATGGCCATCCTTTGTTTATGTTTCCATTATGGTCTGGTCGCTTCATGTTTGTGTTTCTTTCCCTTTGGTGTCTTTGATGGGTGGAGTAAGTTAATTGTATCGATTCATGATCTTTGTTTTACTTCTACTTAGAAGGGAGAATAATCAGAATCACAAACATAACAGCACGCGTGATTAGGGAAAGAACCAGATATAAAACAGAAAGGAACCACAGCAAAAGCACCGACTTTGAACGGTCAGTAAAATTATTGCTGGTGTTATGTTGGTGTTTCTTTCCCTCCAGTATCTTGAATGGAAGATTCGGGGTAAATGTAATTGAATCGATTCCTGATCATTGCCTTCACTTCTATGTAATCATATAAATTCAAAACGTTTATTAAATCTGAATATGATCATTAGGCGTATCAATAGCTGGAGTCAGTTGCAAAACAAATAGTTAATTTTGAGAATTATTTAGACATTGAAAGAAGGTTTCGCAAACAGAGAAGTTACTGAATTGACACCACTTTCTGTGGTGATCTGCTACTTTATCTTGAGAATCGGTTAAATTACTGCAGCTCAACGGGTTATATGTCCCACCATGAGAACATCAGGAGATGGCATCCGTAAATTATTTGAAACTTGTATTAACTCCAGCATGTGAGACAACAATTGACTTAAAAAAGTAAGGGTTCCAGTTTGTTTTATTTATTTTTTTCTTTAAATGAGAAAATTTGTGATAGTGTTCTTGGATGTATTTATGCTCCGAACACAGACAGTTGGTGTTCGTGAGAACCGCCCCGAGCTCCCAGCCTCTATGTTTTGAGCCACAAAGTGTATTGCCCTTATTACATAACTTTTCTCTACATAAACTGGGGTTTTGGAGGGATACTCATAAAATGTATGTCTTATGTGATGGATTTTTGCCCAAACCATACATCGTAAGTGGTTCTGACGCGTATAGTGTCTATAGTATGAATAACGAAAATATTTTTTTCCCTCGGAAAAATCCAATTTTAAGCCATACGTTACGATAATACAGCCGCATGCCACACTTGGGTTTTTAAAGCTCCTCATTGAGGCGGTTCTAACGAGTACTCATACTTTGGTTTTTAGCAAAAAATAAAGAAAATATTGTATACCCATTGTAAACCCCACTTTTCACAACCTAATGTGGCGTTTACATGGGCATTTCATTACAATGATTTGTAAACATGATGAAAAGTAGCATTTTCTTTGGTATCATATAGGGATATTTAAGGGGAATAGGAACATCTTCAGGGGAGCCAGCTCCTGCAAAATTATTTTTGTCTCCCATGACAATAGGGGTCAACTCTTAAAGGAAAGAATTTGCTCCTCAGGAGCAAATTCTTTCCTTTAAGAGTAGACCTCTTTTAGCATTGGGACAGGGCTTATAGAAAAGCGAACAGGAAGTCCCGAAAGTTGTCTCCCTTTGAAAAATGGCGGAAAAATATGTCAGGTGTTCCATGTCACTTGGTAAAAAATAATTTAGTTATCCTCCTTATCTCAATCCCACCATCGGGTACGATAAAATGTCGTGAAATATGGATAACAGTTGTATAGAATACCGTGTGTCTCATCGTTTTGTTGTCGACGTTAAAATTACGCCATCACTTTATGGCGGACTTCATCGGCAGGAGCGATGCAAGTATCAAAGTTTGAAAATCAAAAGGTTTGCAAAAATATGTTCGGAACGGATAGAACGGTTCGTCCCTCGGATCACAACTCGTCATCACTCGAGATACATGTTACCTCATTAAACCGAATAATGATCCTTGGAGCAGATGTTTCTATCCGCCCTCATTGTGATGAAGGAGATTAATGACCACACATGAGTATGAAAGACATATCTTTTATATTTTATCAAAATCCGTTAAAGACAAACAGACAGTCTAGTACTGATAACAGCTGAATACCAGACACCTTCGATAGATTTTCAGTTTAACAGTTATGGACGTCATTTGATCATAATTTAGAAGGAACTTAGTGGAAATGTCCCCAAGGGAGCCGCCAATGTAAGCAACTCATCAATATGAATGAGAGTTAGCACGCATTACTGACTCGGAAATTATTATTTTCACCTCTAGCTGTGCATTATATAAGTTTTGGCCGCATAAGGGGTCCCGGAATACAATGAATGAGTTCGTATATTGATTTGTCAATATAAGTAACAGAGTTGTAAGTAAGAAGATAGAATTTTGGTGCGTTTCTTAATTACATTTTGGTGTTTTCCGTTTGTTTATTGGAATACATTCAACTCTGTTGAAAAGTACATACAGTATATATGGCAGTTAACCAAGCTTGGTGTGGTAATGTTTCTACGAGTTTGGCGTTCAGCTAAACCGAATATTCTATACAGTAAAATAGAAACGCAGGCAATAATCAGGAATCGATACAATCAACCCACAGATTCCATCAGACACACCAAAGGGAAAGAAAAACAAACATGAAATAACTACACCCTAATGTAAACATCAATAGCGAAAAGCCAAAACGACAGTTACTTTCCCACAAAATGACCAATTGGCTATCCAAAACAAAAAAATACAAGCGATACGCACACTCACAAAAATAAAGCGCGACAGAAGAACCGTCTTGGAACGGTCCGTGAAAAGATTTTCACTGGGGAGGGGGTGGGGGAGGGGCTCTTAATACCAAATTTAGATACATTTCTAACGACAGAACTCGTTAACACGATCATTTCAATGGAACACACCCATTGCTGGATATGAAAAGTATTAATGAAGATATACACGATGCTCGAAGGAAAAAAATGTTTTTGATATTTATTAGAATCGCCTCTGTCAGGCGATTCTAATAAATACCATGAACATTTGTTTCGTGGAGTAACTTACGGAAAATGTTCATTTAATATAGGAATGCTTCATACTAATAAAAATCAAAAACGAGTTCCTTTAAGAGCAATGAAAATATTCATATGAAAGAAGATGGGTCATACTACGTAGTTTCGGCTAACAAAGCCTCATCAGTGACCCTGATGAGTGATTTACCAGGGTTTACACAACAATAAAAACCACAAAATGATAATTCATTCCTTATAATTCCAACAATGCCATCGAAATATTAAAAATGCCACCAAAATGGTAATATTTTAGGAATTATTTCAAAAGCTTAAGAATGAGTAAACCGGTGGCCACTGCGGAATGATGTTTCATTGAGGAGCTGCCATCTTGAAAGAAACTAAAGCGAACAACAAAACGTCTAGTCTATAAAATCATTTTATTTGTCTTCTAGCATTTACGTTTTCAATAGTTTTCCATCTTTTAACCGAACGCTGTTGACGTCGTTTCTAACGACGTAAGGTGCGGGTTCTAAACGTGCTCTTTCACGTCACGTTATATTACTACCTGTCGATATGTGAAACGGATCTGAGATTCTTGCTCGTGGAGTTTATCGAGGTATACAACATTTATTTCAACCAATCAAATCGCTCGAAATTTACATAATGATGAAGAATTAGAGTTATTGAGATTCCTTATAGCGGCAACATCTACATGTATATTCTGACAAACTGTCAGGGATTGATTTTGTTTGGGTTTAACGATATGTAAATCCTTATAATTCATTTTGTGTTGTCTCTCGGGGGAAGGGAGAATAGAGATAGCAGAGATAGTAGAGATGTGGGACACAGGGGAGACAAAGATGAATAAATGGAAACGCAGAGACAAAAAAACAGTCTCCTTCTAGCAATACCTGCTGCAAGGACAGCAGACCATGCCCAACTGTAAGCCTCTTTCAGCTGGACACCTCACTGACGCATAAGGTTAGGGAGTACATGCAGATTATAACGTGGGTCACTTTATCTCACCTCCTGATATCAAAGCCTCGCAGATGGCTGGGCTTTCTTTACATAAATCTTCTAGGTTGTCCGCTAAAACTTTTCCACCAAACCATTTGGCCAGTAATACCAAACAAAGCCCAATCTGGCTCCAGGCTTGCATCACCGTCCTCTGATTGGGACCCTGGCACTGAAAAGATACAAGAAAATTATGGTGAATGATATTGGTCTGCTGATTTACCAATTCACTCGACGATAACTCGCTTAATTTAGACAAATGAGACGGCCCCAGCCCATCGGGGCTTGAAGAAATAGATGGGCTGCATGATGCTTCCAGGTAGAGCTGAAACCAACCGCACACGAGTACTGGTAAACCGCTTAGATGCAAAGCGGTGCGAGTCGGACCGTCCATGCTTTTAAACACTGTTGGTTTCGTTTGGCCACAGGGCTGGAGATTTCATTTCATCTCAATGTCGGGTAAAAGTCTCACAAAATTGAACGTCTCGAAATGACCTATACAATGTTGATGGGGACGATAAACCTCAAATTACACAATCAAATAGACAAAAGAGTACATAATTAATTCATCCAATTTTTGTCTCTATATACATCATCAAAGCTGACAGCACAGGTGAGTTGGCTGTGTATGGACTGGGAAATAGTCCTGAGCAGAAACTAAGCATTTAAATGCCAGGGCTCAGTTCTTCAAAGCATCGTTAGCTTAACGAGCTCGTTAGTGGTCAAATTATTAACTGTTCTAGCAAGAACAGTATCGAAAATTTTGGTATTTTTGCTGAAAAAATGTGAGCAGCTTTTGCAGATGCAAAAGCTGCTAACATTTTTTCAGCAAAAATTTTAGCATATTTGCCATATTTAATGATCAAAGTTTTAACTATATGTTAACTAACGATGTCGTTAGTTTTGAACAACTGGCCCCAGCAGTTTATCCAACAGTGTTGAGGAAACGGATTGTTTCCGTCCAAATCCTCTCCTATTATGTATGTATGTATGTATGTATGTATGTATGTATGTATGTATGTATGTATGTATGTATGTATGTATGTATGTATGTATGTATGTATGTATATATGTTGATTCGCTACTTCAGAATAAATATGTTTAGATCAATCAGTGTAGACGCTGATCAGACGCCGCACACTGTCTGCCGACGTCCCACTACACGAGCCCATTCCAGATTTTAGATATAACTAATCCTTTTAACAAAGCACTCTGACGTATCAAGGACAAGTTTAGCGCGGCTAAAAATAGTCATTAGCCAGATTATTGCGCGGTCCGTGATAGTCATGTGGACATCCGCGGCATAACTTTGGTTCATATAGTAATTTGGGTCGATTGCTTGACAGGACCCAGGGAGAACCATTTTTTTCGCGCAACCTGTACGTATAACCGATTCCAAATATGTAGATTAAAGAGAGTTTGTTTGTTTGTACTGGAGTTTAACGGCCCAGTCAACACTATTTAGGTCATTTTTGAGCCGGTCATTTTACCTATCCACACTTGCCTGGGCAGGCTTATACGTTAGCGGTTAACAGATTAAAGAGAGAAAGAGGGAGAGAAGAAAAGAGCATTCACAAACTACAGATTTTGCCCACATGTTTCTTGTTCCACTTGTTTTTGCTTGTTGCCTATGCAAAGGATAATACTTACGTATTCACTGAACATAGGCCTTAAGCAGGGTAGCTCATTAGAAACGCAATATTAAGACAATTTAAATGATACATGGGTCGATAATTGGAACGAGAAGGCTACAGTCAAAATACATGTTGCACTAATTTGTTTCAAAGTTGTGTGAAACAAATGACAGCCGACACGTGAACACGTCGAGTTTCCGATAGTGTATCGCAGAAAATACCGTAGTGCATGAGAATATTCCCCTTATATATCAATATCGCAAATGAAACACGTTTTCTTTTTTTTTTTTTTTCGTTAGCTAGAAACGTATCACGTGCATGTCGCTAAGGAGTAAAAAAATAGCTGTTTCCGCTAACGTGCTGAAAAAAAAAATTTTTTTTTGATAGGTAGGAGAATTTTTTTTTTATTATTAAAAAAAAAAAAAAAACAGGATCGGGCCTGTATTTTTTATGTGGTTTTGTTTTTGAACATGTGTTTTGTTAATAAAATTGTCATGCTGAGACTTGCACTGTATATCATAATTCGTTTTAGATGCTCAAAAAAGTCAGCTCTGTATTTTGGAAGTTTCTTAATACCCAAAACTACAAAACACATACTTAAAACCCGAAATTACTATGCGAAAATGCAAAGACGACACTGGGTAGGGTCGGAAATTGAAAATGGTGGAGTCGGTGTTTAATCTTTATTTTGTTCTTTTATTGATAGAAATAGTAGAGTCGGGGGATCTGAAGCAGGGTCGGTCGGGTAAGCGGAAACACGGCTATTTAAGGCCTAATCTGCAATAAATGCACAGCGGGCACTATCACATTTGAATCGGGCCGGTCCAAGTCCAGTGTGATAGTGACTGCTACGGAGATAACCGGATTTTTGTACGGACAATTGCGATTAATTTACTGGTTTTTATTTCTGGTTGTCGCTCCTTTGAATCCAGCGTCCTTCACTCTGAGGAAATTGTAAAATGCAAGTTATGTTCTTTCATTGGCATCATGTCTATACATGTGCATGCTATAGTTTTAGGGACAAATAGGCACACAGCAGATTTTACTGTAAACATCCTAATATCGGTACGGAATGGTCTGGACAATCAATGCTGACAATATTCAGATTGCTCAAATTTTACATTTATAACTGACAGTTGTCAATAAATGTTTAATATACAAAAGCAAAAGAAATCAAAGCCTCGGACACTTTCAAGGTTTTTGGACTGCCCTCGGGTCAGGGTCTGGATTGCCGGGTTTATATGGCCCGAGCCAAATGCTCGGGCCATATTAACCCGGCGGTGCAGGCCCTGGACCTTGGGCAGTCCATAAACCTTGAACATGCCCTCAGCTTAGGTTACCACTGCTTAATTAGTGCACAGCATTAGTTAAAGCACGTCAAGGGGCTGGTTGTTGCGGCCCTGAAATATGGGTTTTGAATCCAACTGATCTGGCTCTTTAACGTCCACTAAATAAACTCGTTACTATTTTGCGGCACATCACTTTATGCAATAATTATGAATAACAATTTCATTATGGATTCGGTGCATGAAACCCTTGTTACATGTAACAATAAACATACGCTCTCATTTTGCGTTTGTGTTCAAGCTGGAGTAAGAGCCGGAAGCTTTTGCAGTTTGACCAATGGAAATATCATTTAAAACTTTCATTACGAAAACACGCCTATATAAATACGATACATTGTACTCTTTGTCGTCGAAAAAATTGATAGTTTAAGAAGAAAATATGTGATATTTTTCTTATTTCTGCTCAAAATATGGATAATGGGAACTCGTTAAAACCGCCCCATCGAGGCGGTTCTAACGAGTACCCACAATCTATATTTTAGAGCAGAAATAAGAAAAATCGGGTATACCCCCGGAAACCCCAGTTTTACTATATAAAAGTGGGGTTCAAGGGGGTCAAAATTATATAGGCGTGTTTTGGTGATGGTATCTGTACGCCAGTCCTTATTTCTTCTGGGTTATGCAACAAGCAGTAAACTGTTTAACTATTTAATGGGTGATGTATTGAATATTAACTACAATAAATGCAACTATAATTCACAATATTATTCTCATAAGAATACTATGTTTTTTGTTTTTGGCAATGTTTCCTGTTTTAATTTGTCAATGTCCACATTAAGTCAATTAATTTGTTCCCCCGTCAGTCTTGTTTAAGCAATTATATGATTTCCTCAAAGAAGGCAAACATTGTCTATTGCTGCTATGTTCTTACTTGCAGTTGTTAATCGTTATGAATGTGGGAACTGGATCCATTACAATAACACCGCCGTTCGACATAGTGCATTTTTGTTTTCATTTTATCACATCTCATAAATGGCTACTTTTCTGATGAAAATACGTGATAGTTTTCTTATTTATACTGCAAACATATGTTATGGGTGCTCGTTAGAACCGCCTCATTAAGGCGGTTCTAACGAGTACCCACAACCTATGTCTTAAAGCAAAACTAAGGAAAATAATGTATACCCCCGTTAACCCAATTTTCTTTATATAAAGTGGGGCTTAGGGGGTGTGTTCATTTCACGGACTTGTTCACGTGATGATAGTATCTCGTAGAGTTTTTAGAAACAGCGGTACGACTACAGAGGATCTTCATTACATATATAACGACAGTATTTTGTTTCCTAACAAATACTGTCGTTATACATGTAATTGATATGCAGCAATAAGGAATCCCCAACAAGGGGACAGTATAGTATATTTTTTTTGTTCGAGTATACGGAGACAAGCTCTAGGTTGAAGCACTCAACCGGAAGTCTTGAGTAGCCCGGAATGGCTCTCTAGACCCTTGGCTATGAGGCGAAGCTTCACGCAAAAACGCCGATACAGTTTTGACCTCCTTGAACCCCACTTTTGTATTCTAAAACTTGGGTTTACAGAGGCGGTTCTAACGTGCACAATCTGTATTTTGAGCAGAAATAAGAAAAAATATTTCTGTTCAAAAATATAGAGTTTGGGTACACGTAAGAACCGCCTCGATGAGGCGGTTCTAACGCGTACCCTCAGTCTATATTTTAGCAGAAATAAGAAAAAAGCACAATGTTTCATCTGAAAAATTTTAATTTTAATTTTTCGGCTGTAAAATTTACAATGTAGTTGTATTGGCGTGTTTTCGTAATGTATGAGGCGAAACTTAGGTACATCTAGAATGACTATTATACCAACTGTGATAAACAAATATAGATATTTGTTAGAATCGCCTCGCAAATGGTTCTATCGATTGGCGTTATACATTGTACATGTAACTAGTTTTTCGTTTAATATCGAATGCGGTTTAAAGAGGATTGCTTATTTACGTCCTACAAACAACTTTGTACTTCAGTTAAAGGGGGAATGGATACACCTTCAGGGGAGGCAACTCATGCAAAAGTATTTTATCTCCCATGTCAATAGGGGTCAACATTTATAGAATAGAATAATTTCTGAGGAGCAAAGGAGCAAATTGTTTCCTTTAAACCCACTTTTCAGTGGGACAGGGCTAACAGAAAAGCGAACAGGAATTTTCGAAAGTTGTCTCTCTTTGAAAAAAGGCGGAAAATCTGCCAGGTGATCTTATTCCCCTTAACTCATAGATATTAGGTTATCCATCCATATTAGGGATTTTTAAAAGCAGTATAGCTCCAGGTTAGACATCTCATGTGTGTATGTGTGCATGCGGACGTGTGTTTGCGACATGGCGAGTATATGCGCGTCTATGCACGCGTACGCACGACAGATAACAAGAGACTTTAAAAATGAGTTACATATACATATGTACATTGTAATCAATTTTTAGACTGTTTCAGTCTCGAGTCTGTAAATCGAAAAAAAAAAAACAGCATCTGTTTCTGTGAAAGTTCTGAAGATGATACCAACTTGATTGAGAACTTGTATCCAGAACTGACAGCTAATTATAAGTCGTATCAGACGTTGAAAATAAAATAAAAATGGATTGTGTCCAGTCCTATTTTATCTTTCATAACTGGTACGTCATAACAGACTGAAACAGCTCACTAATTCAGATAGTTTCGTAATATGTCATTGTTTAATGGTTGTTGTCTGAGACATTTGCATCATAAGAGCCATTACAAAAACACGCCTATACAAATACGTTGTAAACTTTATCGCCGAAAAAACGGACATTTCAAGATGAAAATTTGTGATATTTTTCTTATTTCTGCTCAAAAATATAGATTGTGGAAACTCGTTAGAACCGCCTCATCGAGGCGGTTCTAACGAGTACCCACAATCAATGTTATTGAGCAGAAATACGAAAAATAATTTATACCCCTCTAAACCCCAGTTTAACTGTATAAAAGTGGGTTCAAGGGGTCTTAATTATATAGACGTGTTTTCATGATGAACGAAAAGGGAGTCCATTACAAAAACATACCTATTCAAATACATTGACAATTTTACAAGCACAAAATCAAAATTTTCTACGGAACCCGGGAAGGATAATATCTTGTGCGGACAACATATTATCTTGTTCGCACAACATATTATCTTGTGCGGACAACATAATATCTTGTTCGCACAAGATATTATCTTGTTTGCACAACATAGATCTTGGGAAGATGTGCGAACAAGATATTATCTTGTGCGGACAAGATATTATCTTGTTCGCACAACATATTATCTTGTAATATCTTGTTCGCAAAAGATATTATCTTGTTCGCACAACATATTATCTTGTGCGGACAAGATAATATCTTGTGCGCACAAGATAATATCTTGTCCGTAGAAGATAATATCTTGTTCGCACAAGATCTATCTTGTGCAGACAAGATATTATCTTGTGTGGACAAGATAATATCTTGTTCGAACAGCTTAATATCTTGTGCGGACAAGATAATATCTTGTCTGCACAAGATAATATGTTGTCCGCACAAGATAATATATTGTGCGCAAAAGATAATATGTTGTGCGGACAAGATAATATCTTGTTCGCACAACTTATAAAATAAAAAAAAATCATGTCCCTTCCCGGGTTCCGTAAAATTTTCAGATACTTTTTTATGTTTTTTCTACGGAACCCGGGAAGGGACATGATTTTTTATTTTTATTATGTTGTGCGAACAAGATAATATCTTGAGCGGACAAGATATTATCTTGTTCGGACAACATATTATCTTGTGCAGACAAGATAGTATCTTGTGCGGACAAGATATTATCTTGTTCGCACAACATATTATCTTGTGCAAACAAGATAATATCTTGTCCGCACAAGATAATATCTTGTCCGCACAACATATTATCTTGTTTGCACAACATAGATCTTGGGAAGTTGTGCGAACAAGATATTATCTTGTGCGGACAAGATATTATCTTGTTCGGACAACATATTATCTTGTGCGGACAAGATATTATCTTGTGCGGACAAGATAATATCTTGTGCGGACAAGATAATATCTTGTGCGCACAAGATAATATGTTGTCCGAACAAGATCTATGTTGTGCAGACAAGATATTATCTTGTGCGGACAAGATAATATCTTGTTCGCACAACTTAATATCTTGTGCGGACAAGATAATATCTTGTCTGCACAAGATAATATGTTGTCTGCACAAGATAATATCTTGTGCGCACAAGATAATATGTTGTCCGAACAAGATAATATCTTGTCCGCACAAGATATTATCTTGTGCACACAACTTATAAAATAAAAAAAAATCATGTCCCTTCCCGGGTTCCGTATTTTTCCTTTTTTCTTTTGAAAACAGAGATCGTGGATACTAAGCTGTTCTAACGAGTTTCCTCAATCTATTTTTGGAGCAGACATATGAAATAACATAATTGTGTATACATGTATCTGAAAATTTCCTGATTTTGTGATAAAATTTTCCAATATACTTGAATAGCCACGTTTTCGTAATGCGTGAGATAAAAACCAGACACATACAGTAAAATTCTTATAGTAAGACCACCTTTGGGACTGTTCAAAAGTGGTCTTCAAGACCACTTTTGAACAGTTTCAAAGGTGGTCCCTGACCAGAGGACACTGTGTGCAGAAAGCACAATGGAAGAATAACTGCACCCTTCTAAATAAGCCTTTTAAAGCAGAATTAGCCATAATTTTAGGTGGTCTTAAGAGCGGAATTTCACTGTGTATGACGAAATTTGGCCATCACGTTAACAGGTCCGTGTTAGGAATATCCTTCTAAACACCACTTCATAATAATAATAATAATAATAATAATAATAATAATAACAATAATAATAATAAACCTATTTTATAGAGGGAACCACATTTAGAACCATTACGAAAACACGCCTATACAAATACATTGTAAATTTTACCACCGAAAAAAAGAATATTTTCAGATGAAAAATTGTGATATTTTTCTTATTTCGGCTTAAAACATAGATTGTGGATACTCGTTAGAACCGCCACATCGAGGCGGTTCTAACGAGTACCCACAATCTATATTTTAGAGCGAAATAAGAAAAATAAGGTTTACCCCTGTAAACCCCAGTTTTACTGTATAAGTGGGATTCAAGGGGTTCAAAACTATATAGGCGTATTTTCGTGATGTAATTCTAATCTTCCATGTGCCCTCTTTTCCTGGGTAGGAACCGGTTCTAAGCAATGTGGATAAAGTCTCTTGCTCAAGGAAACAACACGTGGCGCTTGCGGGGATCGAACCGGCTTCCTCTCGATATCAAATCCGATGCTTTACCACTCACCACAGCGCTCCACTAAAAAAGGTAAACACTACTTTTTTCTTATTTCTGCTCAAAGACACAGGTATGTCTGACATTAAGTAAGAAAACAATAGTTACACATTTTAATCAGGAAAATAACCGTTTTGGTGATTTTGTTTGTTTGGTTGGAGGTTTATCGTCCCCGTCAACACTGTAAAGGTCATTTTAGAGACGTTGCTTCCACTTTTGTGGGACTTTTACCCGACATTGAGATGAAATGACATTTCAAGCCCTGCCGCCCAATGAAACCAATAGGGTTAATAAGCATGGCCGGGTCCGACTCGCACCGCTTTGCCTGTGCAGGCTTAGATCCTCTAAGCGGTTTACCAGTACTCGTGTGCGGGTCGGATTCAGCTCTGCGTGGAAGCACCATGCAGCCCATCCATTTCTTCAAGCCCCGATAGGCGGGGGCAGAACCGTTTTGGTGATGTGAAAGAATGCCCTATGTCACACGGATGTTTTATCGTAATGACGTACAATGTGCAGGACATATTTTCGCTTGATATGGCCGCATGTCATTGGATCAATTGTTTTGGGTTTAACGACACACCAACCCTTGTGGGTCATTTTGTGTCGTTTCCAAGAGAAAGCGAGAAAAGAGATAAAAGAGATCGTAGAGGAGATGAAAGTGAGAGACAGAGTAGAAAAAGACAAAGGAATGAAGGTGTAGAAACCGAATAAATTACAAAACTCTGCCTCTACCCTTATCTGCTGCAAGGAAAGTAGCCCTTTCCCAGCTGAAAGCCAAATCCGTTGCAGGCTCCAGTGACGCAAGATACACGTCAACTTTACCTCAACCAATAGGATCAATGAGTAAAGTGACTCACTAAGAGAACTCGCCTATATAATTTTGATCCCCTCATACCCCACTTTATATAGTAAAACTTGGGTTTAAGGGGGTATTCATTATTTTTCTTATTTCTGCTCAAAAAAATAGATTGTGGGTACCCGATAGAACCGCCTCGTCGAGGCGGTTCTATCGAGTCCCCGCAATCTATGTTTTGAGCAGAAATAAGAAAAATATCACAATTTTTCATCTTAAAAGTTCTAATTTTTGCCCAAAAATATTGGCAATGTATTTGTATAGGAGTGTTTGCGTAATGTGTAAGCCAAATCAGTTGCCGGCTCCAGTGACGCAAGATACACGTCACCTTTGCCACACCCTAAAGGTTCAATAAGTAAAGTGTCTGTTTAAATCAAACAGCCAATCGTTTCCATTTTTGTCAAAGAATGGACCGTATGAGCGCCGCCCAGAGAAAAACCTGTCGTCGGTTTAGGCGACCTTCTCAGCTACATATACCACTAAAATCTTACAATTTTAAATGTAGCATTCAAAGACACCAAATTTAGAATGCTATCTACTGAGCAGAAACTCTTCGGAAAAAATGTGCCCTTCAAAACTGGGTCATGCAAACTTACTGAAGTCTTAAACCATGAGCGCCCGGCGCAGACTCTGATCAGTGTGCGCTTTTGCGCACACTGATCAGAGTCTTCGCCGTGCGCTATATTGAATTTTTCCCTTTACACAATATGTGTGGTTGCGCAAGCTGTTCTAAGACTTCACTGTTCATCATATGGATTTCCAATCATTTCTCAATGAGGCAGGTCTAACGATCACCCACAACCTATGTTTGGTGTATAAATAAGGAAAATGGCACAGGGTTTCTGCCATTAAACTTTCCTAACCTTTGAGTCCAAGTGTAGTATAAGTTTCACTGAAGAAGGACTACAAACAATAAGGAAAATGCATTTTGAAATTTTGAAAACCTATCAAGGGACATAACTCATAAGAATCATTGGCCCTTGGTCACTATTCTCTGCTACACCTTCCATACCTTAGAGACCAGGTATAGTATAAGTTTCATTGGAGTAGGACCGCAAACATAAAAGCGATTAAGCCAAATGCGTATTTATTTTGCAGTCACGACATCACGGAATGACTGAATCACGGAATGCTGGAATCACGGAGTCACGGAATCACGAAAGGGCATGGCAAATCAAGTATAGCCCCACTTTTTCAAAGCGGTGCTAAAAATAGCTTCCAAAAATTATCCCTAACTGTTTCTTATTAGGAGCTCTAGGGACTCAACAAGCCACGTGAACAAGTCCGTTAACTGAACGTCCCGCCCACTAAATCCCAGTTTATTTAGAGAAAATTGGGATAAACGGTGGTAAACATTATTTTTCTTATTTCTGCCCCAAGACATAGGTTGTGGGTAATAAACGGTTTGAGGAAAAGGGATAAAATGCGATGTTTTGCAAAATTGTATGCCTTTTCCTCAACGAGTTCAATAAATTCAATAATACATGGGCACGAATGCAAGAATCATTTTATCATATGACATTTGAAACGCATTTAATTCAAGATTGTTTTTACAAAAAAGACGTCGTACATGTACATTCGACGTAACGGGGAGTATCTAACTAATTTGCATAATATTTAATCCACTAGTTGATTATCGAATTTATTACATGGCGTTATTTCATTCTCAGACGCGACGTCATATGATAAAGTAACATCATATTTGCCAGCGCATTTGATTTCTAGCAGGAAAAAAGGTTTTGCAAACATCACGAAACCCCACTTTTATATAGTAAAACTGGGATTTGCAGGGGTAAACCTTATTTTTCTTATTTCTGCTTTAAATATAGATTGTGGGTACTCGTTAGAACCGCCTCGATGAGGCGGGCGGTCCTAACGAGTACCCACAATCTATATTTTGAGCAGAAATAAGAAAAATATCACAATTTTTCCACTAAAAACTTTCATTTTTTCAGCGATAAAGGTTACAATGTATTTGTATAGGCGTGTTTTCGAAATGAAATGTCAAATGTAATATCTGCATTTCGGCAAACATGGTCGAATATTAATTCCAAAAGGTTGAAACGGGTCAAAACGGGCAAACAACAAAAATCCTCCGTCTTATTGATTGGGAAGGAACAACACAACTGGTAATAAACTACCATTTACAAACCCATACATAACTTTCAAAACTTCTTATACATCAATAATTTCTCCTAAAAACATCGTAAACGAAGCAAAAATTCTTTCCAATCAGCCGGTCTGGTATTTTTCAAACGCTTGGCGAAACAGAGGAATCCTGGCGGTAGAGCTATCGACCCTAACCAAATTGCTGCGTGTTGGAGGCATCCAATTAGTATAAGATGTTCGGTTCGTTGGCAAGTACAAGTGATTGAATGTGCATTCAGACTCTAAACAGAACCAGTTGCAAAGTTAACCTGCATTACTAAAACACACCCGTTTGACATAGCGCGCTTTTCAGATCTCACAAGCGGTTAGTTTTCTGACGAATTTTCTTATTTCCGGTCCAAACATAGATATGTTAACCCGCAATCTATGTTTGTGAGCAAAAATAAGGAAGATGCAGAAAAATCCCGCAAAGCCAATTTATTTATTTATTTATGTATTCATTTTATATAGAGGACTTCATTGTACGGACTTGTTAGCCTGACATCACGATAACAAGTCCGTGAAACGAAGACCCCTCTAAAGTAGAAGTAAAACAAAGATCAGGAATCGATACAATTAACTTACTCCACCCATCAAAGACACCAAAGGGAAAGAAACACAAACATTAAGCGACCAGACCACAATGGAAACCCAAACAAAGGAAGGCCACAAGGACAGCCACCCTCCCACAAAATGGCCACATGGCCATCCAAAACAAAAAGACACAAGTGATACACACAGTAAGTAACAAACAACACCATAAATAAACCGCCACAGAAGAACCGCCCTGGAACGGTCAGTGGAATGATTTCCACATTATATAGAGAAAAAGGGGTTTACGGGGTATACATTATCTGCCTTATTTTTGCTCAAAAACATAGATTGTGGGTACTAATGAGAACCGCCTCAATCAATGAGGCGGTTCTAACGAGCACCCACAATCTATGTTGAAAGCAGGAATAAGAAAAATGTTATCATATTTACTCCAAATTTGTCACTTCTGACACAATGTTGGACGCCAATATTTCACACAGACATGTTTTCCTTAAGATAATCGTGTTCTATTGTTGTTTCTTTTATCTATATTAATTTAGTTTTGGGATGTGCAATTTGTAAACCGGTTGGTGATGGCATACATGCGTGCGTGCGTGCGTGTGTGAATTCGCGTTTATGCATGTGTGTGCAGGGGGTGTTCAAATGAATTGGACAATTTTAAAGAAAACAACTTTGGTGTTAACAATCCAAGATTGCTTGATGATAACATTAAACCGCATATGACAAGTTTTTTTGTAAGTTATACAAAATGCCCGTACTTTAACATTGTAATTTGTTCTATAGAAAGGATTATCCTTTGGAAGCAACAGAAACGTATGGAGTGTACATGTACATGTTTGTCTGGGCTTCTGACAGTTAGGCCTCATCATTGACCCTCAAATACTTTCGAAACTCACACTGGAATCAATGATCACAAAGGGCAAGAAACTATAAACTACACCATGATGAGGGGCGGAAGACTGTTTAGAGTCGCCATATATTCCATTAATATCAGCTGTAGTGACGTTAAGCATGTTCTATAAAAGGGTTAGGCCTCAGATTCTATGACGGTTCCACGGCGTAAAGACTGACTGAGAATGAGAGAGAATCTAATTTTATGCAATGTTGGTTGGTGCCTGATGCTCTGTCTCTGGTCGGGCCCATCGGAGTCTGACTGTTGGTTTTCTTTTGCTCAAGCATTTCAGTGGTTTCTTGCTGTCGAGTCCTCACCCTTGTTTCATCGCTGTGGCTGTTTGATTCACGGGAATATTGCACTGATGCATTGAGGCCTTCATGCGGACTGAACAAAGTGTTTGTCTAAATCGCGACGGAAGTAAGGGCGAGGAATGTGGACACGTGAATTCGATTTAAGTCCCACAGTGGAATTCGTTTCACTGACCGTTCCAAGACTGTTCTTCTGTCGCGGTTTATTTTTGTTATGGCTTGTCTTTTAGTGTGTGTATCGCTTATATTATTTCGTTTTGGATAGCCAGTTGGCCATTTTATGGGAATGTAACTGTCCTTTTGGCTTTCCGCTATGGATGTTTCCATTAGGGTCTAGTTGTTTCATGTGTGTGTTTCTTTCCCTTTGGTGTCTCTGATGGGCGCTGTGGGTTAATTGTATCGATTCCTGATCATTGCCTTCACTTCTATTTTAATCTTTGAAAGCAACGCTAAAACGTTTGGAGTGGACAAGTTTTTCTTGCACACCAGACAAGGAAATCCGTGATTTTACCCTGGGATAGAAATCTATGTTCTGACCCTGTCGTTCCAACCCCAAATCGAATATAATCGCGTGTTTGATAAATGCACTGGTTGATTACAACCTCATGCGCGGCGTGTCATGCGTGACGTCACCAAATATTCCTGTTGTGTCATCATAAAATGGCGGACGTCGGTAACCGAAGTGACAGCAGCATTAAAAAATTGCAATAGAAATGGAAGGTATGCAAGAAAAAGAATCCTATATGGGTGTGAGGGGTGGATAGAAAAATCCGTCCCTCGGGATCACTGTCCGGCATCACTCGGCAAGCCTCGTGATGCCGGACAGTGACCCTTGGGACGGATTTTTCTATCCACCCCTCACACCCATATACGATTTTATATTCTTGGCCAGACCAATGATCCAGGAATGCACTGCTTGCTGGTGTATTCTATTTTCTGAAAGCGGGAATAATTTAACAGTCTTGTCAGTGACGACGTCACGACATTGACCTCCAGTAACCAAGTGCTTTATATTTTGTAGACATACGTTTTTTTTTTTTTTTTTTTTTGTTTTTTTTTTTTTAATGAAATGATGTTACGACATTGACATCACATAAAACAGCGACGTGAAAAGAAACACTTTCGACAGTATTTGGTGTATGATTATCATTTGACGTGTCTTTGTTTGCTTGTTTGCATTAGGAGAACATGTCCGCGTGAATAATGGCGTCCAACGTGGTGTCAGAAATGACAAATATTAGATACAAAGCGTAACATCTTTCTTATTTCTGCTTTCAACATAGATTGTGGGTACACATTAGAACCACCTCAACGAGTACCCACAATCGATGTTATAGAGCAAACATAAAGCAGATAATGTATACCGCCGTAAACCCCACTTTTCTCTATATAAAGTGGGGTTAAGAGGGGTCTTCATTTCACGGACTTGTTATCGTGATGTTCGTTTGTTTTTGATTTCAACGGCCCAGTCAACACTTTTAGGTCATTTTTGAGCTTGTCAGTTTACCTATACACTCTTTTTATGCGTAAGCAGTTAACCAGTACAGTGCACATTATTTCGTCAGAAACTGACACGGTCCTTCTTGAATAGCGGAAGGGAGAGAATGAGCGTAGAAAAGATTTCTTGATCAATGTTGCCGAACCCGGCAGGTATCGAATCCGTGGCGAAATTTAAGTCGTTCTCTTGTTATGTGTAGCACATTAGATTGGTGTTTTCATACACTGGCCGATAAGCAGTATACTGTATAAACTTTATTTGCGATTCTCTTAAGAAATTAACAAGTCTTTTTACACTTAAAATATGCAAATCTATCTTTTGGTGAGTCCCAAGATGAAACACTTGATCTTAATAAACAACTCAGCTGCATTTTAAGACCCTTAATTTATGACAGAGCCTGTTAAAAGTTTAAAATTAAAGTCTGGAGCAGCAGTAGATCGTGTTCAACTTTGAATATTCGCTAAACAAAAATGATACACAAATGTTCACAGATTTTGAGTGTTCTGAATCCGACAAACAGGCAAACTCCTGAATACATGTAGAGCAAGAGCACACAGAGAGACACTTCTAGTTAAATGCAATTTTAAACGTCCAGCAAATTAAATGCATGTCAGTTGTTTGATAACTGATTTCTACTGAAACCGGGAAGTACGGAACCCGGGAAAGAGACATTCAATTTTATTTTAAATATGTTGTGCGAACAAGATATTTTGTTGTGTGAACAAGATATTATCTTGTGCGCACAAGATGATATTTTTTGTTTGTTTGATTTGAGGTTTAACGTCCCCGTCAACACTGTATATGTCATTTTGGAGACGTTGCTTCCAATTTTGTGGGATTTTTACCCGACATTGAGATGAAATGACAACTCAAGCCTTACGCCTGATGAAACCTATAGGGCTTATTAACATGGACGGTCCGAAGATAATATGTTGTGCGTACAAGGTATAAGCATGTACGGACAACATAATCGTATGCGGACAACATATTATCTTGTGCGCACAAGATAATATCTTGTTCGTACAACTTAATATTTTGTGCGCACAAAAAATTATCTTGTTCGCACAACATATTATCTTGTTTGCGCAACATAGATTTTGGGAAATTCTGCGAACAAGATATTATTATTTTGTTCGCACAATATATAAAGTTGTCCGCATAAGATATTAAGTTGTGCAAACAAGATAATATCTTGTGCGCACAAGATATTATGTTGTCTGCAAAAGATCTGTGTTGTTCAAACAAGATAAAATGTTGTGCGAACAAGATAATATTTTGTGCGCACAATACAATATATTGTGCGCACAAAATATTTTGTTGTGCGAACAAGATAATAAAAAGTTTTGCGCACAAGATATTATGTTGTCCGCACAAGATCTGTGTTGTGCAAACAAGAAAATATGTTGTGCGAACAAGATAATAACATGTGCGCACAAGGCATTGTGTTGTGCGAAAAAGATATAAGTTGAGCAATTAAGATATTATGTTGTCCAAACAAGATCTATGTTTTGCAAACAAGTTAGTAGCTTGTGCAATCAAGATATTAAGTTATGCGAACAAGATATTATCTTGTGCGCTCAAGATAAATGTAATTACTTGTGCGCACAACATATTATCTTGTTCGCACAAGATGATATCTTTTGCGCGAAAAATATTATCTTGTTCGCACAACATATAAAAAATTAATTGCATGTCCCTTCCAACGTTTATGTGATGGAAAAAAAACGTGCAATGTATGACAGATGCATCGCTGTTCATCACCATGAGAAAGACAATAGAATTATCGAATTTAACGTACATTTAAATTTAACAAAGACGTATCGATCACAGGGGAAACGTGAAAGTATGTTTGCAGTTGTGCAATCAATCAGTTTCAAGTTTGATAAAGATCATTTTTATTGAATTATTACCTCTGCCAAAATATCTGCCACTGGAGAGTGCAGCAAATTGGACAGGACAATGCTACCCATTACGATAGTACACCCGTGCGAAAAAGAGCATTTTCACATCTCAAAAGGGTTTCTATTCAAATTAAAATCCGTGATATTTTCTTATATATACTGCAAACATAGGGTGTGGACGCTCGTTAGAACCGCCTCATTGAGGCGGTTCTAACGAGTGCCAGCAACCTATGGCTTAGAGCAGAAATAAAAGAATAGTGTAGGTCCCCTTAAACTCAAGTTTTCTCCATTTATCATATGACGTCGCGTCTGAGAGTGAAATAACGCCATGTTATATTTTCGATAATCCACTAGTGGATTAAATATGCAAATTAGCTAGATACGTCCCGTAAACTTACATGTACGGCGTCCTTAACGACGTCGCGTTCACTAACGGTGGAATATTGACATTTTTGTAAACAATCGTGAATAAAATGCGTTTTAAATGTCATATGATAAATAGAATCTTGCATTCGTGCTCATGTATTATTGAATTTATTTAACTCGTCGAGGAAAAAGGATAAAATGCTCGGCAAAGCCTCGCATTTTATCCCTTTTCCTCAACTCGTTTAATAAATTCAATAATACATGAACACTCATGTAAGATCCTCTATATAAAGTGGGGTATAGGCGGTGTACATCCTGCAGACTCAATTACAAACACGCCTGTAATTACGCATTATGTCCGTGTGATGAAAACCCCTCTAAATCCCGCTTTATAAACCAAAATGTGGTGTTCACTTGCTGTACAGTATTTTCTTATTTTTGCGTAAAATATGGATTATGTGTACTGTATATTATTTTCTTTATTTTACACCACTGCCCATCGGGGCATGGAGAAATATATTGGGTTGCGGAAAGCTAAAACCGACCGCGCACATAAGTAGGTCTAAGCCTGCCCAGCAAAAGTGGTGCGTTTCGGACCGTCCATGCATGCAAAGCATTTCGGTTTCAATGGGCGGCAGGGCTTGAGATGCCATTTCATCTCAATATAGGATAAATGTCGAACAGAATTGGAAGAAACGTTTTCAAAATGCCCTGATATAGTGTTGACGTGGACGTTAAACCCCAAATCAAAAATTTCTTTATTTTTGCGCGGAAACATATATTACGTGCACTTGTTAGAACGAGCATCCAAAATCTACATGTATGTTTGAACGAGCTGGAAGAAAAATATACAAAACAAATCATCCCAAAATGCTACTTCTAAGCAAAAGAAATACGCCATTTTAAAACATGGATTTGTTAATGTAGTGCCTCATTATACAGAGAAAAATGATGTTTGAAAGAGTAAAAACTATTTATTATCTTACGGGTATATAACGAAAACATGCCTCTTCAAATACCATTGCGCTAACACAACCCATGCGACATAGTGCATTTTTTCACATCTCCAAAAGAGCTTCTTATATGATGAAAATCCATGATAATTTATTTTTACTTCAAATATTGGTTGTGGGTAATCGTTAGAATCGCCTCAATGAGGCGGTTCTAACGAGTACCCACAACCTATGTCTTGAAAAACAATACATACCCCCGTAAACCCCACGTTTCTCTAAATAAAGTGGGGTTTGGGGTGTTCATTTCACGGACATGTTCACGTGATGCTTAGTAAATTTTACCGCCGAAAAAAAGAACGATCAAAATATAGATAGTGGGTACACGTTAGAACCTCCTCATCGAGGCGGTCCGGTTTTCCACGCATGCGCACTGATGAGCACTCTTTAAAATGGAGGTAGCAGTGTTCGTTTTTGATTGGCTGTTTATGGATTTGCCTAACGTTGACCCTTGCCGTAGGTATGATGTAGGAAACTGGAGCAGTAACCAAAGTAGTCAAAGGTAGCCATTAACTCCAGGTGAAGTCGGCCTATGGCTGACTGGCTGACCCTGTCTGAGTGGTTCCCAGTTTTCCACCCCCCCCCCCCCCCCCGAAGAACAGCAAATTACTAGAACCAGTAATTTTGTTTTGTTCGCATCGACAGGTAGTCTCTTCTACAGGAGTGTAAAATCTAACAAAAGAGTCAGTTTAGTTACATGTAACACTCGAACTCATTATAGAACTGTCTCAGCGAAGGGGTTCTTATATACACCATCAAAGTATGTATGCAGTATGTGCAAAGAACAGTATCAATCATTTTTTCCGGGAGCAAAACAAGTTCATGTCTCATTACGATAACGCACCCGTGCGACAGAGCATTTTCTCACATCTCCAAAATGGCTACTTTCCTGTTGAAAATCTGTGATATTTTTCTTAATTATACTTCAAACATAGGTTGTGGGTGCTCGTTAGAACCGCCTCATAGAGGCGGTTCTAACGAGTACCTACAACCTATGTATTGGAGCAGAAATAAGAAAATAATGTATAACCCCGTAAACCCCAGTTTTCTCTGTATAAAGTGGGGTTTAGGGGTTCTTCATTTCAAGGACTTTTTCACGTGATGTGGAAAAATATAATAATAATATATATATATATATTTATCTCGAATGGTTCTTTTGTTTAACAGGAGTCTTCTAAAATGATTTTTTATCAATGCGCTCTCAGTGCCAGAAGAGATGATGCTATCGACATTTCTAGTTCAAAACGGGTCTCCGTGGATTTAAATGCTCACTTTACATTTGCTATCTAAGTGAATAGATAAATTGTCATATGTAGTGAAACATGTACTTAGAAGTCGACGAAACAATATAACCCCCTGTGACCATTACATTTTAAAGGAAATCCAATATCATTGCAAGAGTGTACGATCAGCAAACAACGTAATGGAATGGCACGGTATTACACTGCTATGTCTGGCACAGCGACGGGTTTCATTTAATGCCCGCTACACATATTTATTATAGGGCTCGCGCCCATCGTAGCTTGGAGAAATAGATTGGGATGTATGGTGGTTGCACGCAGAGATGAAACTGACCGCACATGAGTATTGAACTATTGGTAACGGAAGCTTAGAAGGGCTAAGCCTGCCAAGGCAAAATTGTGCGAGTCGGAGAGCCAAATGCAAAAAGGCCCCATTGGTTTCATTGGGTGGCAGGGCTTGAGATGTCATTTCATCTCAGTGTCTGTAAAAGTCTCACAAAACTGCAAGCATCGTCTCCAAAATGACCTAAATACTGTTTTCTCATTTTTCTCATTAGAACCGACAATCTATGTTAGCCGCTTACGAATAAGCCTACCCAGGAAAAGTGTGGATAGGTATAAAACTGATCGGCTCATAAATGGGTTTAACTCCAGTACAATCAAAACCAAATTATGTTTCAGCAGAAATAAGAAAAATAATACCTCTTTAAACCCTAGTTTCAATATATAAAAGTGGGGTTTAAAGGATCAAAATTATATAGAGATGTTTTCGTGATTATACAAGCAACATACTATCGAACTTCAATAGCACGAACACTTTTAGAACCATAAAACCATACAAAAGTTGCCTGAGGTAGGTTTGTTTGTTTGTGTTGGAGTTCCACGGCCAAGTCAACATTATTTAGACCATGTTTAAGCCGGCCTCGGTGGCTTAGTCGGATGCGCGCCTAACAGGTGATCAGGAGGAGGCGGGTCCGATTCCCGCCGTGGTCGGCAACATTCTTTCGTGGAGATTGAACATGAAATCTTTTCTACGGTCATTCTCTCCCTTCCGCTGATCCAAGAAGGGTAGTTGTCAGTTTCTGGCGAAAGAATGTGCACTGAACTGGTTAACTGCTTACGTATAAGCCTGCCCAGGAAAAGTGTGGATAGGAAAACTGATCGGCTCAAAAATGACCTAAAATAGTGTTGACTGGGCCGTTAAACTCCAAACAAACAAACAAGACCATGTTTGAGCCGGTCAGTGTACCTATCCACACTTTTCCTGGGCAGGCTTACTTATACGTAAGCGGTTGATCAGTACAGTGTACATTTTTTCGTCAGAAACTGACGCAGAGGTAATTCGGACCACTAAAGGTTAGGGCTTACGTACCCGTTAACGCTATTTATGTCGTTTTGGAGACGTTGCTTCCAATTTTCTGGAGTTTTACCCGACATGGAAATGAAATGGTATCTCAAGCCCTGTTGGGTTACATCACGAAAACACGCCTATATAATTTTGACCCTCTTGAACCCCACTTTAATATAGTAAAACTGGGGTTTCCGGGGGTATACCTTATTTTCCTTATTTCTGCTCTAAAATATAGATTGTGGGTACTCGTAAGAACCGCCTCGATCAGGCGGTTCTAACGAGTGCCCACGATCTATATTTGGAGCAGAAATAAGAAAAATATCACAATTTTTCATCATAAAATTTTCATTTTTATCGGCGATAAAGGTAGCAATGTATTTGTATAGGCGTGTTTGCGTAATGACTACTGAAGACTGCAAGAGGAGCTGCAGAGACAAGACTTACTGTTGATAAAATGGCTTAAACTGGCAAAGGCCATAACTCTGGCATAAATCATTCGAGCATGACCTGGATAAAATATGATCAGCATCAGGTACATGTAATGGGAACAATAACTGAAAGGTTTAATCAAAACCCCTTGCGAAATGTAGGAGGAAATGCGGAGACAAGAAGTTTTATTGATAAAATGGCAAAAACTGACAAAGGGCCATAAGTCTGGTAAACAACGGTCGAGCATAACCTCGATAAAATATGATCATCTTCAGGTTATGGAAACAATTACTGAATGGTTTCACCACAATCTCTTGAGAAATGAGTTACGATGACAAGAAGTTCTATTGATAGAATGGTAAAAACAGACAAAGGTCCATAACCCTAGTAAAATCAATCGAGCATGACCTCGATAAAACCTGATCATCTTCAGGTCATGATAACAATAACTGGAAAATTTCATCAAAATCCTTTGAGAAATGCACGAGGAGCTGCGGAGACAAGAAGTTCTATTGATACCCGTCAACACTGTAAAGATCATTCTGGAGACTTTGCTTCAAATTATGTGGGACTTTTACCCGACATTGAGATGAAATGACATCTCAAGCCCTGCCGCCCAATGAAACCAATAGGGTTTATAAGCATGGATGGTCCGACTCGCACCACTCTGCCTGAGCAGGCTTAGATCCTCTAAGCGGATTACCAGTACTCGTGTGCGGGTCGGGTTCAGCTCTGCACGGAAGCATCATGCAGCCAATCTATTCTTTCAAGCCCCGTTGGGCGGGAGCCAGATGTGCGGGGGCCAAATGGGCAGGAAGGACTATCTAACGATTCCATTATTACATCAAATGGACATATGAATACAAAGCGTTGTCGGGCCATGTGTCAACGTTTTTAACAAGATAAAGAGCTAAAATTAGATAGGTGTGTTACCATGCTACGTAATTACAACCTCGAAGTATAATGTGAGCACACAACGTAAAGCTAAGGGCCCAATACTTCTTTAGGCAGCCAGAGACGACTCTGATCAGACTGCGCGGCTCCGCAGGTTGATCCGAGACTTTGCTGCCTGCACGTGAAATTATAGCAATTGCTTTGTTAATGAATTGAGGTATGTCTCAGCATATATATATATATAACACTCAAACCTCTCCTTTTCGCATGATGTGATTTAGAAATGCTAGATGCATTTGACTTTGCATAAAGAAAATTTTGGTATAATTTGATTGTATCTGTTGGAATGCAATAAGTGGAAACGTGTTTGTCTTATAAGGAACTGTACTGGTCAGTTGTCCTATACAGGGCCTCTTAACTTGGATTTCAACCAAGGCCTTGCAGACTACCTCGTTTCAATTGGCGCTTTTTGAATAATGTAGTATACAACGGTGCTGTGTGACGTTAATACTTTTGATGTCTCCAAGTTTATTCAACGAAATTTGATAATGGATCATTTAGCGCAATACATACAACGCCTGCTTCAAAGTAATTCCGTTAAAGGATTGGTTTAATTGCCCTCAACTCAACCCGTCTTTATTCAAGCTCAGGCTATAAGAGTAACCCCAATGTCCTAATGTCAAAGTAGATTTGGGTGTGGTCTCGGACATTAGGATGTCTGAGACATAATTTGGATTTCGCCCCTATGCCGACAAAGACTTTTGCAGAAAAAAATGGTTGAGTATGCATCACTTTGGCAACTGTATGTTAAAACTCAGATTCAGCAGCTAAGAATTTTTACAAGACGGCTGCTCGATGGACCTGCCGGCGATTGCGGAACAAAATTAATGTAGGTTATATGCTTAGTGAGCTGGAGTGTCCATCCCTGGAGGCCTGTCGTGTGCAGTCCTCTAAAACTTTCTATTACAAGATACTCTGAGAGAGTGTTTCCTCATAAAGGTAGATACTTGACCTCTATGACAGGCGCAACCCAATCAAAGGCGTCAAAATTAAATAGAACGCAATACCGTAGGTACATGTACCAGGCATATTATGATGCCCTTATGAATTGTTCTTTCATTACGAAAATACGCCTAATTAAATATGTTGGAAAATTTTACCACAAAAAAAAAAAAAAAATCTAATATAAATTCTGATATGTTTCTTATTTCTGCTCAAAAACATAAATTGTGGGCACTCGTGACGAGTGTACATGTACCAACAAACAATACATATTTTTGAGCAGAAACAAGAGAAATAACATACACCTGTAAACCCGTTTTACTATATAAAAGTGGGGTTTAAGTGGGTCAAAATTATATAGGCGCGTTTACGTGATGCCTAGAACTACATGTATTCAAAAACAGTGGAATTTTCTGGGTTTAAGGGTAACCAAGACGCAAGGTCCTCCTAATTTTAATATGAAAAGTCATTCATGACAGATTGGTATTAATAGTAGCCGATTGCCTACGGACACTGATAATTTTTCGGCAATTTTTGGTGAACTATTTTTTGTGCCAAGTGACTGCATGGATACGTTAACGTGATACGCTTGTACCAATACACCAACTGAGGCATTTAGTTGAGTATTTTTATGTTAAATCACCGGATGATTTTCAGACATGAGACACAGTGCATTATATCATATTCCAAAACTGACATGATTTTACTGAACCCTGGAAAGTACATGCAATTTATTTTAATATGTTGTGCGCACAAGTAATTGTCTTATTCTTGCTGTGAGGTCAGATTGTTGTGTAAGCATGTGCTTGTCTTGACAAATAGTGGAGGCCCAGATCAGACACCGCTGTTTGCTTTACATTAATTTATGGGTTAAACGAAACAGCCTACGAGGTCCTCGTTTAGGAGCATTTCTCCACCATACACTCAGAGACAATCGACCAAGCAGTGGTGTCAGTGCTTTGATTTCTTCCAAGTAGCACCTAACCATCTTGTCTTTTTTCCTACCATCACGATAACACGCCTATAATTTGACCCCCTTAAACCCCACTTTTATATAGTAAAACGGGGGTTTTCGGGGGTATACCTTATTTTTCTTATTTCTGCTCTACAATATAGAGTGTGGGTACTCGTTAGAACCGCCTCGATGGGGTGGTTCTAACGAGTGCCCACAATGTATATTTTGGGCAGAAATAAGAAAAATATCACAATTTTTCATTATAAATTTTTTATTTTTTCGGCGATAAATGTGGCAATGTATTTCGATAGGCGTGTTTACGTAATGCCCTGCTGCAAACTGTGGGTCATTACGATAACACACACGTGCGACATAGTGCATTATTTACATCTCCAAAATGGCTACTTTTCTGATGAAAATCTGTTATAATTTTCTTATTTATACTGCAAACATAGGTTTTGGGTGCTCGTTAGAACCGCCTCATTGAGGCGGTTCTAACGAGTACCCACAACCTATGTTTTGGAGTAGAAATAAGAAAAATATTTTACCCCCCCCTAAACCCCATTTTTCTCTATATAAAATGGGGGTTAGGGGGTGTTCATTTTACGGACTTGTTCACGTGATATTCTAGTTCGAACAGTACCCACAATCAAGGGTTTAAAGTAATAAAGTATACCCCTTGAACACCCAATATTGCTCTTTATAGATAGGCGTGTATCGTTCCCCGCCCATCGGGGCTTGAAGAAACTGATGGGCTGCATGATGCTTCCACGCAGAGCTGAAACCGATCCGCACACGAGTACTGGTAAACCGCTTAGAGGATCTAAACCTACCCAGACACAGCGGTGCGAGTCGGCCCGTCCATGCTTATAAACACTATTGGTTTCATTGGGCGGCAGGGTTTGAGATGTCATTTCATTTCAATATCGGGTAAAAGTCTCACAGAATTGGAAACAATGTCTCTAAAATGACCGATACAGTATTGATGGGGACGTTAAACTCCAAATCAAACAAACAAACAAAATAGGGGTGTTCAAGGGTATAAATTACAAGGACTTGTTAACTTGACGCTGCTCAGAAACTTGTATTACTTTTCCATGTTCGGCACACGCAGTTTTTACTCCAATATCGACGAAGATATCTTGTCAGTAAACACGTGATTGACTTCAAAATTTTGTTTGTTGAGAAGGATTATTTTATTGATATCGATTACTATTAGAGGAAACAAATCGCATCACTTCTCATAGATGTTAAAGTCGTACTTCCCGGAACCAGTCCCGGGAGATTAAGCGTATGGTCCATTCCATTTTAGATAAATAGATCCGTGTGGCATTTTCTCCAATACTATTTTTTTTTTTAAATTAAAATATGAAATAGTCTTTGTTATCTCTGCTGTTACATGTAACGAGGATTGTAGGCGCTTTTTAAGACCGCCAATTAGGGATAACTGTACTTAAAATTGTCATTTGGGGAGGTAAATCGGAGGTTTTACGGTCGGAAATTTCGTTTTACGGCGACGCGTTAGCGGAGCCGTAAAACGTAATTTGCGACCGTAAAACCGACAATTTTCCTCCCCAAATGACAATTTTCAATACAGTTATCCCCATTCTAATGCACTTATTTGGTTGTTAAGTTAAAAATTGTGCTATTTTGCACAAGGCGGCAAGCTCGGTGAGCTGCGTAAAACCAAATGGCAACCAATGAAAAGCTACGTTACATGATGACGTCGAATTTCCGACAGTATATCGCAGAATATACTGTCGCAAATTTTTGACGTTATCCAATCAGACGTCGCGTTACATACGTAAGTGCATTAGAATGAGATTTCAAATTCACAGGCATCACATAAACAAGTCCGTGAAATGAACATCCCCCTAAACCCCTTTTAATATGAAGGCAAATGGGGATTACGGCGTCGGACATTATTTTTCTTATTTCTGCTCCAAGACATGTATGTAGGTTGTGGGTACTCGTTAGTACCGCCTCAATGCGACGCTTCTAATGAGCACAACCTATGTTTAAAGTATGAATAAGAAAAAAATAAAACAAATTGTCGTCAGAAAAAAAATGACAGTTTTGTGGGTATGAAACACTGCAATATGTCGCACGGTAGTGTTATCGTAACGGGATATTCATCACGTGAACAAGTCCGTGAAATAAACACCCCCTTATACCCCACTTTATATAGAGAAAACTGGGGTTTACGGGAGGTATACATTATTTTCTTATTTTTGCTCCAAGACATAGGTTGTGGGTACTCGTTAGATCCGCCTTGACAAGCCGGTTCTAACGAGCACCCACAATTTATGTTACCAGTCTAAAAAGGAAAATATCATCAATTTTCTTCAGAAAAATAACCATTTTGGTGATGTAAAAAAATGCACGGGTTTGTTATCGTAATGAATGCTTTCATGTGTAAACCCCATATTTCTTAAATAAGGTGGGGTTTACAAGGATGTTCAATGCACGGTCTTAACTGGATTAGTAATGATCATATTTAAGCTTTTCGCATATCGTAAATTGTTGCTCTTTGGACTTTGACTTGTCAATTACAAATAACAATAACAAAGTAATTCCCTTTGCAAGTCGAATTTATGATATCTTTGAACAATGTTTCATGTTTTGGACAATCAATATTTGCTAACGATAATGACCCAGAAATTGCGTTTAAAACACGGCACTCATGTAGAAGTTAAAGCGGTTGAGTTGGCAGCGAAAGTTCTTGCGAGAATGCGAGCATGTGCCAAAGAACGGCCCACAGAGGAGACAGGCAGGCGGATCAGACCTGACTTTTTTCAATTTCTGCTTAAAAGATAGGACATTTATCTTTACGGTTTAGTATAACCCTTTAAACCTTATTGACTGGTACATATACGTATACCTATGGAAACACTGTTGACGTCGCATAAGCCATCTCATTTGCATCATGCTACATGTAACAGGTTTGTGAAACGAAAGTCCCTCTAAACCCAGCTTTATATAGAGCAAACAGGGGTTTACAGGGTTATCGGAGTCAGTGTAAGCCCTCAGGTTTGTTTCATCTCTGTGATTGTTTGGTTTTTGTGTTCATGGAGATGTTGCACTGATCAGTTCGTAAGCCTTCATGCGGACTGAAAAAAGATTTGTCTAAACCGCGACTGAAATAAGGGCGAGGATTGCGGCCGCGTGAAGTCGATATTAGCCCCTTCTGTCGCGGTTCAATTTTGTTATAGTTTATCTTAGAATGTGTGTTAGTTTTGGATAGACAATTGGACATTTTGTGGGAAAGTAACTGTCCTTTTGGCTTTCTGCTATTGATGTTTGCATTAGGGTCTAGTTATTTCATGTTTGTGTTTCTTTACCTTTGGCGTCTCTGATGGAAGCCTGGGAGGTGTGGGTTAATTGTATCGATTTCTGATCATTGCCTTCACTTTATTTTATATAGTACTTTGCTTATTTTTGTTCAAAGACATAGGTTGTGTTCTAACGAGCACCCACAACCATGGGGCGGATCTAACGAGTACTCACAACCTAGGTTCGGAGTAAAAATAAGAAAATATCGCAAGTTTTCTGCGGAAAAGTAGCCATTTTGGAGAAATGAAAGAATGCACTATATATGTCACACGGGTGTGTTATCGTAATGAGTCTGCATCTCATGCCATTTTGTTAATAATTATTGACCAAACTGAACAATAAACAGAACGGGTGTGTTCGATTTCAAAGGATAACATGTACATGTACACTCCTGAATGTCATTGGTCAAAGGAATACTTAAAAATGAGGAATGATATACACGTGTGATAAAGATTCTCTGACTGAACTCCCTGAGGCAGTTCTGAAGAGTGCCCACCGTTTATAGAACACAATACGTTTGCCCTTGAGGCGTGGGGTACTGGTCCTTCCGCGTGACAGTGCATATACTGATGACTGATACTGAGAAATATCATTCAGAAATAAGCATCATTAACCCATGTCCTGCTGAATATATTAATCTGTCACACCCACTTCCGATTATCAACCAATCAGATTACTTGATGCAAATTATTGCAACACATTCACAATCTAAATGACAATGTAGATCCTGATCAGATGGCTTCTTTAGAAGCCATCTGATCTGGTTCTGCATTGTTTCAATCGTAAGGCATAGCCCGGCGCAGCAGGACAAGGGTTAAAAAATAATTGATAATACTGCGGACCGTTCTGTTATAGGGAAGACATCAGATTTCGATGTCTGGGTTACCAATTTTTTGGTTTGCATTGTCGAGATATTGCAATACTGAATGTTGAAATATGTGTAATCAGAATGACTTGAAAGAATATTTTGTTATGTTTTGCTCACGAAGTACGACATTTATCTCTGGGCACCGGTTTCCTACACCATGCAAGCCCACATTACACCAAAATCAACTTAAATGAATTCGTGTGGCCTTTCCGAGCAATCGAAGGTTAAAATAAGAGTTATCATTTAAGCTCATCCGACTCGCCTTTTTGTGGATTCCTGCAATGGTCCGACTCACTGATTGTTGCATGGCAATTTCTTCACAACGTATTTCAGATGTTTTGTTTTAGAGATTAATATGTTCTGTTCCCAAGTGACATTGATGGGAATAAAGTCGAAATTCAATTATTGTGTTAAGACATCGCGACTGCTGATCAAGAAATGTTTAAATCAGAATTCTAACACAGCGCGCCTATATAGGCAATGGAAAACAACTGTGTTTTATTCTACAACAAATCACGGCTAGGAAGAGCGTGACAAGTGACGTCATTAAAAACTGCCAATTGATGACGTCACTAGTCGATTTCCTTGACGTTAGACGGTGTAACGTCATTTTCTCGCATCGAAAACGTTAGAAAAGGATGTAAATGCATGTGTTTCAGTCGTTAATTTTAGCGCGATTTCTTCTAACAATGGCGAAAAGTTGTGAGATTTTGAAGGAAACAACAACAGTATTGCCGATTTTCAGCGTGTTAGAATCGAAATAGATCAGCTCTTGTCTGTGATTTGTTGAGTAATAAATCACAGTTTGTCGGTCAGTTGTAAGTAGACAAATCACGCGCGCTACGCGCTCGTGATTTGTCTACTTTACAACTGACCTCCAAACTGTGATTTATTACTCAACAAATCACAGCTAGAGCTGATCTATTCTTAAATAAACGTTTGCACACGGACTTGATTCGAAAGCCATGGCGTTGCCCAATTGGACAAAACCAATAAACTGAAACTGTGCACACGAACAGGTACATCTAATTATACATAGCGTTAACATATCCGTGGGATATAAATAGCTCTTTTACAGGCCTGGAATTAACAGGTTTCAGGCGATATATAGACAAATGTAAGGGTTTACAAGGGATTGATTTATCGACGGAGTACATGATGTACTATGGGTCCCCGACAATCAGAGCCTGTGGAAATATATTGTGCGGCATGATGCTTCCAAGCAGAGCTGAAACCGTTTGCACATGAACATTGGTAAACAGCGTAGAGGGCCTAAGCCTGCCCAGACAAAGTGGTGCGAGTCCGACCGTCCCTACATATAGAACATGTGACAGTGTCCGACAAAGTCCCACAAAATTGGAAGCAACGTCTCGGAAATGGCCTAAAACGTGTTTTGGGGACGTAAAATCTCAATTCAAACAAACAAAACAGACGTCCTATTTTGTTTGCTTGGTTTGAAGTTTAACCTCCCGTCAACATTGTATAGGTCATTCTGGAGACGTTGCTTCCAATTTTGTTGGACTTTCACCGGACATTTAGATGAAATGACCTCTCAAGCCCTGTCGCCCAATGAAACCGCTTTGCCTGAACAGGCTTAGATCCTCTAAGCAGTTTAACAGTACTCGTGTGCGGTTGGTTTCAGCTCTGCGTGGAAGCACCATGCAGCCCATTTATTTCTTCAAGCCCCAATGGCCGTGGGCTACGTGACGTCATATACAAAAAGTACACATCAACTATATTATATCCTGTTCCTGTGAATGATAACAGTGGCTATGATAAGAATTTTATCTTATCAGTGGACATGACAGAATCCACAGACGGCAAAGACCGACAAAAAAGAGAAAAAAAAAAATGCGGATACGCACAACACCACTAACAAACACCGGGTATTAAAGTTCGTGCTTCATTATACCGAGATGGTTATCACCATGATCTTTGCCGTTTCGAACACGAATAACGTATAAAATATGTGAAAAACTTTTTCATCTGGTTAATGCCACTATCACAGGCACCTTAGAAAGCACTCCTTTGCAATGCTATTTTAGAATAAACTGAAAGCAAGGTGCATTCTTGCACCTATTTGTCACTTTTTTATTTTAACAACTGATGGAAGGAACGTTCTTTGTATTTGGCATGCGATACAAAAAATGCGTAGTTTATTTCGCGAGATGACAATAACCACTATCAAGTTTGGGCTCAACCAGAAGTGTGTCATCACGGTAACAAGTCCGTGAAATAAAGACCCCCCTAAACCCCTCTTTATATAGAGAAAACTGGGGTTTAAGGGGGTAAACATTATTTTTCTTATTTCTGCTCCAAGACATAGGTTATGGTACTCGGAAGAACCACCTCAATGAGGCGCTTCTAACGAGCAACCAAAACATAGCATAGGTTATGGATACTCGTTAGAACCGCCTGAATGAGGCGCTTCTAACGAGCACGAACAACCTATTTTTTGAGTATAAATAAGAATAATATCATAAATTTTCTTCAGAAAGTTTACCGTTTTGGAGATGTAAAATGCACTATTACCCACGGGTGTGACGTAATGTTACGATAACACACCCGCGTACTAAAATGTCATCTGCCTCACTTATAGAACTACCTGTCATGTTTTCAGATGAAAATGTGTAATGTTTTTAATATCTATTTCTAGTCACATGCTGTTTGTAGTTGTTAAAATCAAGACGGTTTTTATGAGTATTATACGTTTCTAACGAGTACCAAAAATCTACGTTTTTGAGCAAAAATAAGGACACTTATATTACACACGGGATGAGGAAATCTGTATTTTTGTTTGGGATAGAAATTCTTTCCATGGTGTCCTCATCCAGGTTAACTACATAAGTATTATGCGCGAAAAATTAAACGATATATAAGGTAAAATGAAAATTTTCGGTAGTGTTGTGCCTGAAAAAAGAATCTAATATTGGGTTCTGTTGTAGATAGGCATTTCCAACACTCGGGATGATCGTGCTGACCGGATCCTCGGCGAAGCCTCGGCTGGACTCAGCACGGTCACCCCTCAGACTGGACACGCCCATGTATATAGAAATGTATCCCATGTATCAGATCAATTATAAATACCCTAGTAAATCCCCATTTGGGGGCGTGTTTTCACGGACTACTAACTTGATGGATAAAAATTACATACTCTTCTGCTCTAATATATATATATTGCATGTAACTTGTATAATTTCAATTATAGTTGAAAAATGATTAATTGATGATGATTTCGTGTTTAACGACGCTTCAACTCTCGTTGTGGGTCATAAGCGTCAAGCGGTTAATGGTTAAACGGCATGAAGAATTATGAGGATTTTAAAAGTAAACTAGAGCCAGTGTTTATGAAACACAATGCCCCCAACTGCTTGACCCTAACACTGCTTGGTCCTAACACTGCTTGCCTCTAATAGTAATTGAGATATCCTTTTTTATTTGGCTGCAAAAATTTCGGATTTTTTTCAAAAGTTAATCAGTTCATCTGCTCATCATCCTGAACCAGCCTGTAAAGTTTCAGGGCTATAACTCAAACAGTTTTTGAGATATCTTGCTTACAACTTAAAACGCGCAAAATTTCAAAGGAGCATACCTCAAGAAAATCAAAAATTGGATTTTTGTCAAAAGTTAATCATTTCATCTACTCATCATTCCAAACCAGTCGGTAAAGTTTCAGGGCAAAAGCTAATACAATTTTTGAGACATCTTGCTCACAAGATTTCAAAGTATTTTGCAAATGGGCATAAATCAAGACAGGGGCATAATCCTTCGGATTTTTTTCAAAAGTTAATCAGTTCATCTACTCATCAGCCTGAACCAGCCTGTAAAGTTTCAGGGCAATAGCTCAAACAGTTATTGAGATGTCTTGCTTACAAGCTAAAAACGCACAAAATTTCAAAGGGGCATAACTCAAGAACAAAATTGGATTTTTGTCAAAAATTAATCAGTTCATCTTCTTATCATCCCCCAACCATTCTGTAAAGTTTCAGGGCAGTAGCTCAAACAGTTTTTAGTTATCTTGCTCACAAGCTTAAAACGCAAAAAAAATCAAAGGGCCATAACTCAAGAAAAAAAATTCTTTTTTTTTTTTCAAAAGTTAATCAGTTCATCTACTCATCATCCGAAACCAATCTGTAAATCTGATCAGGGCAAAAGCTCAAACAGTTTTTGAGATAACTTGCTTACAAGATTTCAAAGTATTTTTTTTGCAAAGGGGCATAACTCAAGAACAAAATTGGATTTTTGTCAAAAGTTAATCAGTTCATCTTCTCATCATCCCCCAACCATTCTGTAAAGTTTCAGGGCAGTAGCTCAAACAGTTTTTTAGTTACCTTGCTCACAAGCTTAAAACGCAAAAAAATCAAAGGGCCATAACTCAAGAAAAAAAATTCGGATTTTTTCAAAAAGTAATCAGTTCATCTACTCATCATCCCAAACCAGTCTGTAAAGTTTCAGGGCAAAACCTCAAACAGTTTTTGAGATATCTTGCTTACAAGATTTCAAAGTATTTTTTGCAAAGAGTATTTTTTGCAAAGGGGCATTACTCAAGAAAGGGGCATAATCCTGATGAGAAAAAAAACACGGGTCAATTACTTTTTCATAAGGAATCCATATATGAAATTTCAAAAACCTAGCACCCATGGATTTTAAGTTATGCTATGCAATAAAATAGCGGAACGGACGGAAGGACGGACGGACGAACAGGGCAAAACCAATATGCCCCCACAACTTCTTCGAAGTGTGGGGCATAAAAAAGTTAGTATGATATGTATAAAAATCTGAAACAGTTAAATCTTATGAAAAAGTCTAATTTCTTTTAAGAATAAAATTATATTATCAAGATGTACATCTTGAAACAATCGTTGCAAGGTGTCAGCTTTGAAATATAAGTTCCGCGAGGGTGAAAAGTCAACACAGGCAATTAAGATATAATTTACAGTGAAAAGTAGAAGTAAAACAAAGATCAGGAATCGATACAATTAACTTACTCCGTCCACCAAAGACACCAAAGGGAAAGAAACACAAATATTAAGCGACCAGACCATAATGGAAACCCAAACAAAGGAAGGCCATAAGGACAGTTACTTTCCCACAAAATGGCCACATGGCCATCCAAAACAAAAAGACACAAGTGACACACACAGTAAGTAACAAACAAACAACATAAATAAATCGCCACAGAAGAACCGCCTTGGAACGGTCAGTGGACAGATTTCCACTGGGGGGCTTAAATCGATTTCACGCGGCCACATTCCCCGCCCCCACCTCCGTCGCTATTGTTCAGTCCGCATGAAGGCCTCCTAACTCATCAGTGCAACATCTCCGTGAACACAAACAATCAAAGAACCACAGAGGTGAGACAACGGTGAGGACTCGACAGCAAGAAACCACTGAAATGCTGGAGCAAAAGAAAACCAACAGTTAGACTCCGATTGGCCCGACCAGAGACAGAGCATCAGGCACCAAACCAACATTACCTTGAATTAGATCTCTCTAATTCTCAATAAGCCTTTAGGTTGGAACCGTCATAGAATCTGAGGGCTGACCCACCGGCATGCAATTAAAGAGGGAAGCAAAGTTGCCAACCGTGATTGGGTTAACTACCATGCATGCAGTCTGTCGTATAACATCCATGTTGTACCCAATTTTTTTATATCGAAGAATGATTTTACGAAATATGGTGCTGAAGTCATTGCGGTTATACATTTTTCTGAATTTATATACGAAGTCACCACTAAATTCGTGTTCCGATAGACCTTGTTGCAGAAGAGATTTAAGTACGATATTGAATTTTGAAATTAAATCAGAATGGCGTCTATAAAATTTTGAAAAGGCTTTGCGGAGTTTATGGTGACGATAACCCTGATTAAGAAGTTTAGCCGTTAATAATTTATTACGAGTGTTGAAGTCAGTTACATGACTACACACTCTAGCAAATCGAATTAATTGCGAAATATAAACGCCATAGGATGGCGCACGAGGAACATCATTATCCAAAAATGGAAAATTTACAATCTCAAAATCAAAGTCATCACGTTTATCATAAATTTTGCACGAAACAAACCCATCTACAATAGATAGATGTAAATACAAAAACGGGACCTCTGTATCAGAATAATTTGCTTTATTTAACTGAAGTTCTGGGGGGGGGGTGCAAATCTGAAAAAGGCTTATCACAGCTTACACAAGTAAGTCGATCATCACCATTTAAAATATAAGAGTGAGTAACTCTAGTATGGTCAATGCGCAATCACGTTAATACTCGTTGTAACACCCTCCTTCCTGGAAAACTGTGGAAGAGAGCATTTTGTCCCAACCCCAGGTTTAAGGGCATGAAGATAGTTATCTATTGCACTGAAAAATGATTAAGCAAAAAGGTTGATTATACGACGTTATACGACAGACAACGTTTCGGTTTTGCGGACCAGTTGATAATTTTGCAACACTTTCTGGTGGCATATTTCTGCCATGTTCGACAAAGGAGACAATTATTATTTGGGAAGTCCAGTCAAAAGGTCACAAAACATACGTCGCACAAAGAAGAAGGGCAAGGAAGCGATGAAAAGAAAAAAACAATGACAAAATGCTTCTTCAGTTGGCATTGTAGTTTTCTGGCTCTTGTGCCTTATCTGTCTAATATTTGCCATATCATCTCAAATAATCATAGAGCAGACACTCTGGTCACGTCTTTCCGATACTATTTGTTGTAATTAACACTTGAATAAGACAGAACAAAGAATAGACGTTATCAAATTAGAAAACGGATATTACTGACTGTTATACGTGCCAATACATTGCAAGATGCCAAATATGGATACTATGGATGAGGAGCACACAACAAAAGACTGTTTTATAGTGATATATACACTGCAGTCACCGTACATTATTGTTATGTCTGGTATAATGTTCCAATCAAACACAATTCATCGATGTCTTTAGGGATATGCCTGGGTCTTTAAACTATCCGAACAGCACTATATTATATAGCATTTGCTGTCATCTTTGGCAAACCAAATGCAAGGTGGGACACATCCTCCCGTTTTCGCTGTAAGCCGATCCGCTGAATCTTTAACTGCTGACTTGACAGTTCTTCAAATACTGATCCGAGCGAGCCTCGAATTCGCAACCTGCTGCACTGCTGTCAGGCGGTCTAGCCAATTATCAATTCTTATAAACTAATTTGCTTTTCAGTTTCCTTTGTGTTAGCTTTGTCGAAAATATGTTGGAACGTCCTTACACGTGTTGTCATGGTGATCGTCATGGCTGCTAGTCGTGCATGTTGCAAGGAACTGAAGCACTCGCCTCAAGGAAGATTTCAACTTCCCTCGCCGCCAAGCCCCATGTTCTTTCAACTTAAGACCGTGTTTGACGTTTCTGGACAAACAAGGTCATGAAAACTGATATTAGCCAGAAAATATGTTTCTGACAATCAAAGACGGACACGCAGATTTAGGTGGATTAGATAATACATTTGTGAACTGGGGAAAAGGTGTTGGTCTTTGATGAAAGTTTAAAAATCTTGCAATTTTGACCTAGGAAAAAGACACATTTTTCGTACAGTAAAATTAAACCAAGTTAAAATTAAGACCCAGTTGTACCTTAAAACACAAGTTAATTTATACGTTTTCAACTGCTCTTTCTTCGTAATCTACACATAGTTTCTATTAGTAAGAGACCACCTTTTGGACTGTTCAAAATTGGATTCAATATAGGATTGCTACTGTACTTCGCCTGATATTAGTTCTCTTGTGAAGCTCATTAACATCTTATTGATCAGGCACATTTCGAAAACACGCAAAATATAGATTGTGGATACTCGTTAGAACCGCCTCGATGAGGCGGTTCTAACGAGTACCCACAATCTATAGTTTAGAGCAGATAGAATAAGGTTTATCCCTTTAAACCCCAGTTTTACTATATAGAACTAGGGTTCAAGGAGGTCAAAATTATATAGGCATGTGATGAGAAAATAACTGACATGAAGGCCCACACAAAAGCAGGCGAAACATAAACCAACGACCCAAAGCCAATTAACAAATAAGACACTGCAAAAGAACGACCGCCTTGGGACAGTCAGTAGAAAAACTACTGGGGTGGGGGGTGGGGGGGGGGGTGAGGTGGTAGGGCCTCAACTCGAAAGTTTATGGGATTTCAGCCCTCGCCTTCAGTTCCAGTGCCGTATTAAACATAATAACAAAAAAAAAAAAAAATGATCCGCGTGGAGGCTTTCTAGCTCAACAATGAGCTGTATCTGTAAATTTTATATTTGGCCGTAGATTTTTCAATATATTTTTGTTATGGCTTGTCTTTGAGTGTGTGTATCGCTTATATTATTTTGTTTTGGATAGCCAATTGGCCATTTTGTGGGAAAGTAACTGTCATTTTGGCTTTCCGCTAGTGATGTTTCCATTAGGGTCTCGTTGTTTTTTGTTTGTCTTTCTCTCCCTTTGTGTCTCTGATTAGAGCTGTTGGTGAATTGTATCGATTCCTGATCATTGGCGTCCCTTCTATTTTTCATAATTATATTTGGACTTCAGAAAAAAAATGTCAGTGTTGCCACTATGAAATAACGCATTTTGTCGCACGACTGTGATACATTAATCCTAATGCAGAGAAATTTGATAGCATTCAGCTAGAAGTTGCATTTGATTCCGGTATTAAAATATTTCTGAAATTTGCTTTAATTAAGACAATTAACACCCACACTTAACGTTTTCAATCAGAAATGAAAATTTTATCATTCTTTTAATTCGGGAGTTCAAAGAAATAATACCTGTTCTTAAATAGCATATATCTGTGAACACACTATATTTCCGTAGTGTAACTGTTGGAGGCCTATGCATCACGAAAACACGACTCGGCGTGGTGCAGCCCCTCCGTCACGTTTACAATGTTTAAAGAGAAAATTAGGATCAGCTCACCAGGGTAAATATTTTAATTTTATTTACAATGGCAAATAATGTGTTTTTATTCTGCAGATCCTGCAATCACTGGCCATTTCAATGACTTTAAATACCGGCCTGAAAGAGGGACGGTGCCCACTTCCTGAGGACGTGTGATTATAAAAGACATCTATACACTGCCTGGCAATGTCTGGCAATGTGCAGCATGAAATCTTGTTACTCAAGGCTCAACAACTCGATGATGTATGAAACAGACATCTGAAATCTAATTTTACGACGCAAGTTTAGATTTTGTTCAATGAAAAGGACTTAATATTATTACATTACACGCATCATAATTATATGAGACGCCGATACGTGAACCTGTTGTTTGAAATCGATGCTCATCAAAGAAGTAAAATAGCCATTCGTCGCTATAGTGCAATAATGCTATATAGTCGTTTGGACTTCAATGAAATAAACCCCCGAAAATACCACTTTATATGTAGAGAAAAATGGGGTTTACGGGTGTATACAGCAAATACATGGTTAGTGTCTTTAATAATAAAATATAATCGTTGAGCCTTAGACAGTTTTATAGGGGCGAACTTTAGCGAGCCCCTATAAAATTTTCGCGGCGAACTGATTATATTTTATTATTGAAGACACTAAGCATGTATTTAGTTTATACCGCAATTTAAAACACTCAAGGGGTTTTGCAATAATTTAGCAAATTTAAGCCAAAAAGACAGCAGACAGTGTGGTATGTTAAACGACATTTAGTGCCATGGCGCGCACACGTAGTATAACGTGACGTCAACGAGTGCAAACTTTCTGACGTCACCGCGCCACAAAGACGTAGGAAACAACATGGACGCACGAATAAAAGTTTCTCAGCGCTATACATTCTGCATGAAAATCTGCCAATAAATAGTTTATTTAACCTTTAGAAATTATTGCCGAGGTTGAGACGCATTTGCAGTAGCAGTGCGCAGTTATTCCAATGGGCTATTCAAACCAGGAAGGGCCGAGAAGGTAAGCTGAAATGTCTGAAAATCTGTTCAAATAAATATTCCAAAGATTTTAACGCGCAGTTTCGTTGTTTTCCCATGTATAAACGTTGCATGTTGTTGTTTATACTTGTAGATTAGTGACCTGAAAAGTAGGTCCGGTCTATAAACGGTCACTTGAAGTGTTATAGGTCAGTAGAAGGTATTATAGGTCAATACCGATTATAGCGTGCAGTTATTCGACCCCCTTTATTAGGTTACTAGAATGCCTGATTGTGGTGTAAACATTTTTTCTTATTTCTGCTTAAAAACATAGGTTGTAGGTACTTGTTAGAACCGCCTCAATGAGACGGGTCTAACGAGCACCCTACACCCATGTTTGGAGTGAAATTAAGAAAATACCAGAAATTTTCATCGGAAAAAGTTCGTTCTTGAGATACGAAAAACACACTTTGTCACACGAGTGTGTTATCGTAATGAAGCGCGAGGCATGAAAACATAATGGGAATAATTAAGGCATAGTGTTTCTATGCTCTACAAAATAAAAATGTTACAAGAAAAGGGGTCATCCTTTGGAAGCAAGGAACTGAAAACTGAATACCGTAGTGCGAACACTTATTTTCTGGGCCATATTAGCTGGTTTCGGCCAATTATGCCTTATCAGTGACCTTATCAAATTTCCGCAGTGACATCAATTAATCTCAAAGGACTAGAAAATAAAACCCGCATTATGATGAAGGGCAGGGAGACACACATTCCCTTAACACCAGTTTTGGTGACGTTAAACTGTTTTATAAAACACGATTCGAATATGCACACACAAATAAAAGAAAATCACCCATGTTATTCCTCACTATTTTTTGTCTAGAGCTAGTGAAAGAACTCCATAAGCCACACATACGGGTTTGGTTCAGCCATGGTAAATGAGCTGTCAGGTTCGCGTCACTGTGGTTTTACAGTACCCGTAATTTGCAATAATCGTAAACATTAGAAACTGCCTATCAACAGCAGCACTCAAACATCAAGGCCCAGTTATTTCTCTCCTTCTATTTATCTTTCTACTGTTACTGCGATCGGTCACAGTTGACCATTACTCGCAAGTGTACAAGTTTGCAGGATGAAAGCCTACATTACGGTAGGGATCTACAACCTGCACAGGGAATAATGCTCCATGCACTGTGGGTCTCCAGTTAACGTCCCGATCCGAAGGACGGTGCTCTTCCAGCAAATGATGCCAGTAGAGCTCATTTGGAAACCGCGACTTTATTACCGCTGCCGGTAATCGAACCTGGGGCGTTGTCACGTCTCTTGCATGATTCAAGATCTTACGCATAACACTCGACGCTACGCGTGGACCGGTCTCGGTAGCTCAGTCGGATGCGCGTCTGACTGGTGATCTGGTGGACGCGGGTTCGATACCTGCGGCGGTAGGCAACATTCTGTCGTGGAGATTGATAATGGAATCTTTTCTACGGTCATTATCTCCCTTTCGCTGATTGAAGAAGGGCAGTTGTCAGTTTCTGGCGAAAGAATGCCCACTGTACTGGTTAACCGCTTACGTATAAGCCTGCTCAGGAAAAGTGTGGATAGTTAAACTGACCATTTTAAAAATGTTGAATGGGCCGTTAATAAAATGTTATTAATCAAATAATTTCGTATTGGCCCAGTTACAGGTCCGAGGTCAGCTGTATTGGCCTCGGCCTTCGGCCTCGTGCCAATACAGCAGACCTCGGACCTGTAACTGGGACAATACGAAATTACTTGATTAATGCCAATTTTATTAATTGACGCAATTAAAACATGATTTATTATTTTTGAATATTGGTTGACCTTGTGTAATATAGGATAATCAATTAATAAATTCCAATACAAACGAAACAAACGCATCTCGTGCAATACGTAGATCTGGGAACAACCCCTGAACGTGATACAATGCGGCAGATCAAGTAACAGTACGAGTGTCCCTTGTTAGGATATTGAAAAGTAGAAGTAAAACAAAGATCAGGAATCGATACAATTAACTTACTCCACCCACCAAAGACACCAAAGGGAAAGAAACACAAACATTAAGCGACCAGACCATAATGGAAACCTAACCAACCGAAGGCCATAAGGACAGTTACTTTCCCACAAAATGGCCATATGGCCATCCAAAATAAAAAGACACAAGTGATACACACAGAAAGTAACAAACAACAACATACATAAATCGCCACAGAAGAACCGCCTTGGAACGGTCAGTGGAAAGATTTCCATTGGGGGCTTAAATCGATTTTACGTGGCCACAATCCTCACATGATTCCGTCGAAATCCATACTCCGGACAAAATTCACTTATATCAGTGCAATGGCCATTTTGTATTACTCGTATTAGGTATTTTATGTTAGGTATAAGACTTTTTGAGCAGATAATTTCATGCTTAGGTGACTTTGAAAACAACTTTTCAACCCCAGGCACTGGAGTCAGACTAGCCTTTCCGATGGCTGACAAACTCTAGTCTTATCCATCTACTCCTTGAACTGAAAAAAAAAGTTACTAAACATTGTAACTCGCGTATAGCCGCCTTATTTGATACAATTGAAAATGTTCGGTGTATGGTCTAGCCATTTAGTCATTTATGAGCCATTTCCTATAGCCTGCCTTTATCATATAGAGCTAGACAATTTCAATATCCTCGAGAAAGTTCTTCGTTTTCATTATAAAAGTCGCCTTTTTCCCGCTAGAGTTATGATCAGTATTTGTCTGATTTAGTTTAATGAATACTCCGAATGCGCCAATGTTTATTGTAATAACATGTAACACCCCTGTAACTCCCACTCTACATAAGAAGACTTGGAGGTTACAATCATGGTAAATACATTTTAAGTATTTTTGTTCCAACCATATATTGTGGATGCTGGTTGAAACCGCTCAATGAGGCGGTTCTTACAAACATCAAGAACCTTTGTTTGAAGCGTAAATAAGAGAAAAAAATCACTTGGTTTCGTCATAAGAATAATGTTTTTACAAGAAAACATTAAACATGTATGACATGGTCGTTTTAAGAGGGACGTTCATTTAATGTTCTACAGGGTGCGTTTTAATTCCATTCACATTTCGTTTTCTTAAACCCTTCAAAGTATTCTCCCTTGTCGGAAAAACACTTTCCAAGTCTCGAAATTCATTCTGTAAAGACCGTTTTTGGTATAAACTGAAGACACTGGATAATTGCACTACCAAGTGAACTTCGGGATACATAACGATGACCAGAGAATGGTTTTCTTCAGTGAAGGAAACAGGAAAAAGTTGCAGCGACTGAGTCTGGCGAATAAGGTGGCTGAGAGAGCTGAACTACCTTTTCCTCTATCAAGATGTCTTGGACAAGAACACACTTGGGAGCAAGTGCGCTGTCATGGATGAGACACAGAAGTCATAAACCGGTTGCAGGTTTGCGTTTCCAAAGTGTGCCTTTACTTTTGACAACACATCATTCTTATAAAATTTACCTGTGTTTGTCTTGCCATTTGGGACGAGAATTTGAACAATGGTCCCATCGCAATTGAAAACAATACCGGATAGAAGATTTTTGCCGCGCGTTTAGTTCTTTTGGCAATGACCGGGCTTGCTTGGTGTTCATCACGAAAACACGCCTATTTAATTATGACCCCCTCGAACCCCACTTTTATATAGTAAAACTGTGGTTTGCAGGGGTAAACCTTATTTTTCTTATTTCTGCTCTAAAATATAGATTGTGGGTACTCTTTAGAACCGCCTCGAACCGCCTCGATGAGGCGGTTCTAACGAGTACCCACAACCTATATTTTGAGCAGAAAAAAGAAAAATATCACAATTTTTCATCTTAAAATTTTCATTTTTTCGGAGATAAAGGTGACAATGTATTTGTATAGGCGTGTTTTCGTAATGTTTCGCAGCCACTGCTTATTATTGATGCGTCTCTGCGAATCAAAATAATAAACCCAGGTTTCATCACCCGTAAACAGCTCCGAAATTCTACATAAATTTTGTCAAATGATTTTTTTCACGGTTGGTCTTTTGTTCTTTGATCAAGGGACTCGGGATCCATCGGGCACAAACCTTTATAAGTTTTAACTTCTGAGTCAAAATCTTATGAACTGTCCCCGATGAAAAACCAACAAGATCAGCAATTTCTTTCACCATGAACCTTGCATCCTGTTTGATCATATCTACACAGCGACAAAATTAGTTCTTGTAACAGCTATTCTTGGGTGGCCGGGATGGGGGGTAATCTTTCAGGTCAATTTTACCACATTTATTTATTTATTTATTTATTTATTTATTAATTTTGCTACCTGAAAAGTGACCTTTCAGAGACAACAGATGTTCCATGTTTCTGACACAGTTCACTATATAAGAAACATTCAGACCAACGCGACCTTTAAAGAGACTCTAACTTCAAAGCTTCTTTGTTTTTCATTTCGCATAAGGGTTGAGTGTATATTCCTGAACCAAATTTTACTTCCAATAACTTTTGAAAGACTGAACGGATTGGAACAAAATTACATCCTCCCATAAAAACACCACATCCCGTGAAATCACCACAGTTTCTACCTGCTCTTACCCTGCTAGCATTCTACATAAATCTACAGCGGGCCGTTAGCGGCCCGTCAGCTACCCTGACGGGCCGCTAACGGCCCGCTGTAGATTTATGTAGAATGCTTACTGGGTACATGTAACTGCCATGCGGTATGGTTGGCCATTGGTAACACAATTAGTATCCTCTAGGTGACAAACAGTGAATCAGTCTAAAGCCAATTGTAACTTACAAGTGAGCCCCGCCAAGCGAATTTGGGTCTTCGAGCATTCCGTCATGACAAATTTTAATTGCGCATGCCCAGCCATTCAGAGGGGCTAGGGATATGGCTTTCTGTCTGAAGGTTCCTCGTAATTCACTGCTTGTATAAGCGAGCAGCGAAGGTTCTGGCGAGACTGCGCGGATGCGCAGGTTCGCCTGAACCTTCGCTGCTCGCATAGGCGATAAGTACCAAAATCGCTTGGCGGGGCCCAAGTAATACACTTACAAAAATAGAAGAAGAAAAATAGCTCTTCCAAATTTTATTTCTTTCTATCAAAATGGGTTCAGTCTTAGAGGAAAGAATTCGCTAATGCGGGGCAAAGTATTCCCATGCTCAGACCTTTTTAGAGATATTGAGTATACACATCACGAAATCACGTGTATATAAGTTTAAACCCACGTTTATACAGTACAATGTGGGTTTTCTACGTTATATTGGTTACCTAAACTTCATAAAAGACCGTACAAAGCATGGTTTATTGCAAATTCAAGCTCTTGTACCACCACTGAACTCTCCAAATTACCAACTTCATGTTTTACTGCCATCAAAAACATGTGATAAAATATTGCGACAAAGTTTTTGAAAGATCAGGTAGAAATCTGTTTTGGTCTATAAAAATCTAATGAAGTTTTAACTAAATTACAATCCAGGCGCTTTCGTGCTTCAATGCTGTCTACTTATAATGTTTCCACCCTTTACACTACACTTCCTCATAATCTTATAAAATAAAAACTTAATGATTTAACTGAATGGACATTTCACAGGGAAGACTCCCTGTATCTTGCATGTAATGTAAGAAATGCCTTTTTCACTTCTGAAGAGCATAAAAATTATACTTTATGGTCATGTCAGAAAGTGTGTGAAGCTCTCACATTTCTACTTGACAACATAAAATTTGGTACTAAGTTATTTAATTAAGTTGTGGGTATTCAGATGGGTACTAATTGCGCACCACTTGTGGCTGATCTGTTTTTGTTCTGTTATTAGAGAGACTTCATGATGTCCCTTTCTGCTGAAAACCAGTCTGAAATCATTGAAGCTTTTACCTCCACTTCTAGATGTTTGGATAATTTATTTAATATTGATAATACCCATTTCGATGGTTTGATCAGTCAAATTTACCCCCCAGAACTTCAGTTGAATAAAGCAAATTCTTCTGATACAGAAGCCCCGTTTTGGGATTTCATCTATCTATTGTAGATGGGTTTGTTTCTTGCAAAATGTATGATAAACGTGATGATTTTGATTTTGAGATTGTAAATTTTCCATTTGTGGATGGTGATGTTCCTCGTGCGCCATCCTATGGCGTTTATATTTCGCAAATAATTCGATTTGCTAGAGTGTGTTGTCATGTAACTGACTTCAACATTCGTAATAAATTGTTAACGGCTAAACTTCTTTATCAGGGTTATCGGTGCCATAAACTATGAAAAGCCTTTTCAAAATTTTACAGACGTCATTCTGATTTAATTTCAAAAGTCAATATTGGACTTAAATCTCTTCTGCAACAAGGTCCATCGGAACCCGAATTTTATGGTTACTTAGCATATAAACGCAGAAAAATATATAACCGTAATGACTTCAGCACCCAATTTCGTAAAATCATGCTTCGATATAAAATGATTGGGTTCAATATAAATGTTATACGACAGACTGCATGCATTGTAGTTAACCAGATCACGGTTGACAACTTTGCTTCCCTCTTTAAATGCACTCCGGTGGGACAGGCCTCAGATTCATGACGTTTCCAACGTAAAGGTTTATGTTGGTTGGTACCTGATGCTCTGTCTTTGGTCGGGCTTGGCTTTCTTTTGCCAGCATTTCAGTGGTTTCTTGCTTTCGAGTCCTCACCGTTGTTTTATCTCTGTGGTTGTTTGATTTTTGTGTTCACGTAGATGTTGCACTGATGAGTTAGGGAGCCTTCATGCGGACTAAACAAATTATTTGTGTTAATCGCAACGGAAGTAAGGGCGAGGATTGTGTCCACGTAAAATCCATTTAAGTCCCCCAGTGGATTTCGTTTCCGCTGACCGTTCCAAGGCGGTTCTTCTGTAGCGGTTTAGTTTTGTTATGATTTGTCTTTGGGTGTTTGTGTCGCTTATATTATTTTATTTTGGATAGACTATTGGCCTTTTTGTGGGAAAGTAACTGTCCTTTTGGCTTTCCGCTATTGATGTTTCCATTAAGGTCTATTGTTTCATGTTTGTTTTTCCTTCTCTTTGGTGTCTCTGATGGGAGCTGTGAGTTAATTGTACTGATTCCTGATCATTGCCTCCACTTCCACTTTACAGCGGTGCATGTATATATTGTATGTCTAATTCTGCTATAAACATAGATTGTGGGTACAAGTACTCGTTATGACCCCGTTCAACGAGTGCCCACCATCTATGTTTTGAGCAGAAATATATAAAAACAAATATCAGAATATCTTACCTAAACATGTTCATTTTTGATGGTAAAATTTTCAGTATATTTGAATAGCCGTGTTTTCATACTGAGAAAAACAAAAAGGCAGGCACGGAAGTTGTCTCTTTTGTACAGAATATGGAAATATGTAAGTTTTTTTTCCATTACCTTAGATGACTTGGCCCTTTTCTGCTCGTCCGACAAGGACGAAAACGTCTGAGACTTCATGCTCACTATCATCACAATTACACATCCGTGCGAAATTATGTATTCTTTCTAAACTCCCAAGCGTGTTAGCATTGCTCTCACACTCAGCATCAAAATGACTGAGGTAGTCTATCAATTAGCATCTGGCAAGTCTTACAAAGAGCCCGTCATCACAGTCAAAGGTCAAAGAGTGCAAGTGACAGACAAGATCACCTACCTTGGGGGCACAAGAGCCGTGCAAATTGATGATGAAGTCAGTGCCAGGATCGCTAAAGCTAGTGCATCATTTGGCCGACTACGTGGTTGTGTCTCGAATCGAAGTGGAATCAGATTTGACACCAAACTGAAAGTCTACAGAGGTGTGGTGCTGCCAACACTATTGTATGCATGTGTAACAATGACAGTTTACCAACGGCATGCCAAAAGACTGAATCACTCTTAGAAAACTCTTAAAGATTAAGTGACATGACATGATTCCATGCATGGAAGTCATAAACAGGGCAGGGAACAAAAGTGTGAGTGAGTGAGTGAGTGTTTCAGTTTTACGTCCCACCAACAGCTAAGGTCATACGGAGACGGGACCTCGGTTTAAAGACTCATCCGAAAGTCTGGAGAAGCCCGGGATCGAACCTGCGACCCCTGGTTTACAAGGCGAGTAGCGTAACCAGGAACAAAAGTGTACATATTCTTCTGAAATTAGCATAGTTAAGATGGATAGACCATGTTACCAGAATGCCTGAGGAAGGTTTCCAAATGAAATATTCTCGATGGAGAACTAGAAATGGGCAAACGCTCCTAAGGCGGTCAGAAGAGGCAATACTAATATCTACGACATACATGTTCATGTATATCAATCTAATCGAAGGCAAACGGATTTCTGATAAAAAAAAATTCATAGAACATATCACATGTATCTAAAAAGTCAAAGTTTTGCCCTCAGAAATACAATCCTATCGACATTAGAGACAAAATATTTCGAAAGCGTTCTCTTCCCCGCAGATCAGATCGAAGTGAAGGCAATGGTAAGGAATCGCTATACAGTAGAACTTTGATGGATCGAACACCGATGGCTCGTTTACCATGGCTGAGTCGAACCCGTTTTTGAGTCCCTAGGTAATTCCTGTACATAAGAAATAGGGAGGGTAAAAGTTAGGATATTTTCATCTTTTATCTTGCAAATGTATGTTGTGTGTACTCATTAGAATCGCCTCGCTGAGGCGATTCTAATGAGTACACACACCATACATTTTCATTATAGAACACCGAAAAGATGTTTAAAAGTATTTCTCATGCCTCCTGGGAGTAACCCTCGGTGGCTCGAACTACCCCTGTCTCGAACAGATTTTCGAGGTCCCAAAGGTGTTCGAGCCATTGAAGTTCGACTGTAATTACTTTATAACTCCATTTCAAGACAACAAAGGAAAAGTAACATCATCATAACCACAGCAGAAGGGCCGCCTTGCAATGATCAGTAAAATAATTACTGCAGGGGTTAAATCGATTTTACATTGTCATAATCCACACCTATGGTTGTGCCGTGGTTAGGTAAATAATTTGTTCAGTCCGCGTGAAGTGGCATCTACATTAACAGCCAGCAATTACAGAGCTGAAACAACGATGAGGACTCGACAGTATTGGATCAGAGGAAAACTAACAGTTGATCTCTGGTGGGCCTTACCAGATCTAGAGCACCAGGCACCAACCGACATAATTTAAAAAGTTAATTTTTACATGTAGGCCGAATTCGTCATGGAGTCTGAAGCCCGACCCGCCGGCTAGCAATCAAATTTGTCAACCTCCAAGTCTGGTTCTTTAGAGCGAATTAATAAGAGTGCAACTTTTTGAATTTCGGTTTTATGTATACAGTCCTGTAGACGAAGACGTAGGGATTACCGTTGTTTCTTTGTTTCTTTCTTTCTTTCTACTGATACTGCGTCGGTCACATTTGACCATTACTCGCAGGTATACATTAGATACACTCATGGTTTGCAGGATGAAAGCCTACACAGTAATCATGTAATTACGACAGGGATCTTTAACCTGCACAGGGGATGGTTCTCCCTTCACATGGGGCCTCCAGTTAACGTCCCCTTATAACATACCTGAAAATGATGCCAATGGAGCGTGTTCGGACACCGAAACTTTATCGCTCCTGCTGGGAATCGAACCCAGGACCTCTAGCATCAGAGGCAAGTGCACTAGCCACTGAGCTATCACGCTCCAATAGGGGAAAAGCTTAAGGGAAAAATTTGCAATGTAACTAAAGCGTAAACATAGAAATTCTCCCGAACTTAATTAGCAAGAAGAGAAAAAACTCGTGATGAATAACTGTTTAAACTTGACATTGACTGAATTATGCTCTATGGGTGGCCAATTGCAATCAATTTGTCAAAGTCGTTGTAAACACAATTCATTTTCCTTCTCATGCAGCTTGTCAATCAGATGAGTTTCTTACACGACTCGTCATGTTTACAGTTCCCTGCAATGACCACCGCTGTAAACCCTACTTTATATTGAATTACTGGGACTTACTCTTGGATGGGCGGTTTATGGTTTCTATTTTGTAAGTTGCTGAAAACTTATTTTTCGTAAAACACACTTTCAGCAACAGCTACACGTAGACTTACATTCTTGATATTTAGTAGACATGTTGGGTGAGACAAGTTAAATTATTAAAGAACCAATAGGGACTGAAGGGGCCATTCGCCCGTATGTTGCTTTATAACGTTATTCCATCAAACATTTTTCAAGAACAACTTGTTCTATTATTTGATTTATTTATATATTTATTTGTTTGTTTTGCCTTTTTGCCCTTCCGGTGTATTTATGCATCAAATTGGCAATACAATTTGTTGATGCTGCAGTCGAGGTATCACGACAATACGTCTATATAATTTTGACCCCCTTTTTATATCGCAAAACTGGGGTTTATAGGTGTAACCCTTGATTGTAGGTACTCGTTAGAACCGCCTCAATGAGGCGGTTCTTACGAGTACCTACAATCTATACTTTGAACAGAAATAAGAAAAATATCACAATTTTTCATCTTAAAATTTTCATTTTTCGGCAATTAAGGTTACACTGTATTTGTATAGGCGTGTTTTCGTAATGTATTAATCAGACGAGTTTCACACACGACTCATAATGTAAACAGTACCCTGCAATGACTTCCGCTGTAAACCCCACTTTACAGTGAAATTCCGCTATTAAGACCACCTAAAACTAAGACTAAATTCTGCTTTAAAAAGCTTATTTTGAAGGCTTCACTTTATTTGTCTTTGTGCTTTCTGTCCATAGTGTCCTCTGGTCATGGGCCACCTTTGGTACTGTTCAAAAGTGGTCTTAAAGACCACTTTTTAACAGTCCCAAAGGTGGTCTTAATATAGGAATTGTACTGTATATTGAAATACTGGGACTTACTCTTGAATGAGCGGTGTAAGGTTATTGTAACGATTCCAGAGCACAATTGTCTTCACTTTTATTTTGCGTGGCCACAATCCTCGCCCTTACTTCCGTCGCATTTTGCACAAATAATTTGTTCAGTCCGCATGAAGTCCTCCCAACTCATCAGTGCAACATCTCCGTGAACACAAAAAATCAAACAACCAAAGAGATGAAACAACGGTGAGGACTCGACATTAACCCCACTTTGTATTGAAATACAGGGACTAACTCTTGGATGGGTGGTGTATGGTTATTGGTTCGATTCCAGAGCATCATTATCTTCAATTCTATTTAGTAAGTTGCTGAAAACTTATTTCTCGTCAAAAATACTTTCAGTAATAGCTAGACCTATATTCTTGAAATTTAGTAGACATGTATACGGCGCCCTTTTACTATTTATTCCCTATTTATAGATATCCATAATAATTTATGGATATCCATAATTCGAATTATGAATATCCATAATTATTACTGGATATCCATAATTATTTATGCATATACATAATTCGAATTAATGATATCCATAATTCGAATTTTGGATATCCACAAATCGATCTGAATTATGGATATCCATAAATCGAATTGTGGATATCCATTATTCGATTTATGGATATCCATAATTATCCCCACGCTTTTAAAGAAAGCGTTGTGGGATATTGTGAACCCCTCCGTCCGTCTCTCCGTTCGTCCGTCTGACCGTCCGACCGTCTAGCTATCTCCTCCTTAACCACTGGGCGGAATGCAACCATATTTGCTACATGACTTCCTTACATAGTGAGGGCGTGCGAGAGGGACGTTATAGTTGGCTCCGCCCAAAGGGGCCATCTCAAGGGGTCAAAAGGTCACGTCTGCTATGTGGCAAAAGCGTGTGGATTTGCGATGGCTTGCCATCGACTGCTCGCTCTAGTTTGAATTATGGATATCCATAAATCAGGCGAATTATGGATATCCATAATTCGAATTATATATATCCATAAATCAAATAATGGATGGATATCAATAATTCGAATTATGGATATCATTAATTCGAATGATGTATATCAATAATTCGGTCCATTTATGGATATCCATAATTCGATTTATGGATATCCATAATTCGTCTTGGCAAATAAATACAATAAATAATGACTGAAACCAAGGGCTCTTGCGATGAATTATGGATATCCATAATTCGAAATATGGATATCCATAATTCAACACGATTTATCTATATCCATAATTCGATTTATGGATATGCATAATTCGTTATGGATATCCATTATTCGGCTTATTTATGGATATCCATAATTCGATTTATGGATATTCATGAATCGAAATATGGATATCTATAAATATGGATTAAATAGTAAAACGGCACCCCATAGAATTGTTGGGCGAGACAAGTTAAATTATTAAAGAATCAATAGGGACTGCAGGGGCCATTCGCCCGTATTTTGCTTAATAACTTTATTCCATCAAATATTTTTCAGGAACAACTAGTCTTATCATTTTATTTATCTATTTATTCATTTATTTATTTGTTTGTTTGAATTGCCTTTTTGCCCTTCCGGTGTATTTATGCATCAACTTGGCAATGCAATTTGTTGATGCTCCAGCCTTGGTATCACGAAAACACGTCTATTTAATTTTGACCCCCCTTCAGCCACACTTTTATATCGTAAAACTGGGGTATACAGGGGTAAAACTTATTTTTCTTATTTCTGCTCTAAAATATAGATTGTGCAGAAGTAAGAAAAAATATCACAATTTTTCATTTTAAAAGTTTTCGGCGGTAAAATTTACAATGTATTTGTACAGGCGTGTTTTCGTAATGCGTGCGCTAACATTGCGCCTTTCATATCTCTTGAAATATCATTTTTCGCATGAATTTATTCCTTTAATATTATTTCTAGTTCACTTAAAGGTTGTGGTGCTCGTTAGAACCGCCTCATTGAGGCGGATCTAACGTGTATTCACAATACAGTAGAACTTCGATGGCTCGAACACCGATGGCTCGTTTCCCATGGCTGGGTCGAACACGTACTTGAGCCCCTAGGGAAATCCTCAAGATAAGAAATGGTGGGGATGATAAAAGAGATTTTAGTCTTTTATCTTGGAAATGTGTGTTGTGTGTACTCATTAGAATCGCCTCGGTGAGGCGATTCTAATGAGTACACACAGCAAACATTTTCATTATCTAACATCGAAAGATGTTCAAAAGTATCTCGTTATGCCTCTTGGTAGTAACCTTCAGTGGCTCGAACTACCGCTGTCTCGAATAAAATTTCATGGTCCCAAAGGGGTTCGAGCCATCGAAGTTCGACTGTATATGTTTTTGAACTCAAGTAAGGCAAATAACGAATGACCCTGTAAATCCCACTTTTTTCTATATAAATATTTGTGTACAGGGGTCTTCATTTCACGGACTTATTAACCTAATAATGTGTCCGTGTCATGTGACAGGGTGATAGAGAAAAAGGTAAGTACAGCAGAACACTGTTTACAGCGGAGGCAACTTTATCATCAATGGGATGAGAACCGTGTCTACCAGTATAACAAAATGACTACTGCACAAGCTCTCTTGCTTACTATTATCAAATCGTTAATGCATATCATAATTTCAATTTTTCTTGTCTGTTTATCAAACCAATCATCACGAAAACAGGCCTATATAATTTTGACCCCTTGAATCCCTCTTTTATATAGAAAAACTGGGGTTTACAAGTGTAATCATTTTTCTTTTTTCTGCTCTAAAACACATATTGTGGGTACTCGTTAGAACCGCCTCTAAGAGAGAGGCGGTTCTAACGAGTACTCACAATATATCTTTTAGAGCAGAAATAAGCAAAAAATATCGCAATTTTTCATCTTAAAATTTTCTCTTTTTTCCGCATTAAATTTTACACTGTATTTGTATAGGCGCGTTTTCGTAACGATTGAGGAAAAAAATGAAGTCTGGCATATGAACGTTGGCATACTAAGTAGAAAAAAGCCTGTTCCATTCATTTTGTCTTGTGAATTGACAAAGAAATATTAAGAAGCATAAAAAAATATTTGAAGTCTGACAGGCTCATGTCGTTGTTATAACCCTTGTAACAACAACAATCGGGCTTTTTAATCAAATATTTTATAAACAAACCAGAAATGCTCAAATTTTACACTAGAGTATAATGTTGCTTTGCTTTATGGCATTTCTAATGACGGAACGCATATAAAAATTACAAACAGACGATTAAGGAATTGGATAAACAGATAATGGAGTCAGTTTCTTCAGGCTGTGGAATTCGGCAGTACAACAAACAAACAATTTGGTTCAGTCCGTACATTTTAGCAAACAAAAATGTTTCTCGCTTGTCAAAAATAAAAGTGAAGCCAAGGACCGGGAATCGATGCAATTACCTCACACCTCCCATCAAAGACACCAAAGATTCATGCATCGGGGAGAAATTAAAATCAGTCCATACATCCGACCGATTCTATTACCCTACCATACATTTTATGGAGAATTCCAAGCAGATTCTTTATGATGTACATGCAGTCGTTTTATATAACTACGACTATAGAACATGGCCTAGCTACCGAGGTGGAGTAACGAGAAATTACTTTTGATAATTTCCATAGTTCGTTTCTCCTTCAAAGCCTACATTTTGAGAACATGCAGTCAACGACGTCATACATCACCTCTTGCTTGCAACGATGGTGTTTAAAGTACATAAATATTTGTGCGAAACCGTCTGATATGTTCTTTAGAAGGGTTATCCTTTAGAAGAAAAGAAGACACCGAAGAACTGAAAAGTAATGAGTGTACAAGTATTTCTGAACCAGACTAGCTAGTTTCGGCCAATTTGGGCTCATCAGAATCTCCCGACAAAACCATTTTTATTTAATTACATGTATGTATTTATTTATCTATTTATTTCCAAATGTGTCTTTCTATATTGTATTGCTTTTACCAGGTGCATAATGAAATTGTTAGTGTAACCGTAACTGATGTTGAGAGAAACTGTGGCCCAACCACGATGCTTACTATTATATGCAATAAAATGTGATTAGACTAAACTAAGCAAAGAAGACAACCGAGGCCACTCGTTCAAAACTAACAATGTAGTTGGTTAACGTATCATTAAAAATTTGATCATTTATTATGGCAAATATGCTATATTTTTGCTAAAGAAATGAGCAGCTTTTGGAATCCACAAAAGCTGCTCACATTTTGTTTTTCAGAAAAAAAAAAACACACACAACAATTTAAATATTAAACTTGCTAGAACAGTTAACAATATGGCCACTAACGAGCTCGTTAAGCTAACGATGCTCTGAACAACTGGCCCCTGAAGTACAGAAAAGTATGGAATATACAAGTATTTCTGAGCCAGACTAGCTAGTTTCGCCCGATTAAGCCTCACCAGTGACCCTCAAATATTTTTTTTTTCAAAATGTCGCAATGGAATCAATTGATTCCAAAGGACACGTAAATACAAACTACTCTACGAAGAAGGGCAAGAAAACGTTTTAAAGCCGCCACACATTCCCTTAACACCAGCTATACTGACGATAGATATGGTCTGTAAAAAGGTTATCCTTCGGAAGAAAAGAAGACACAGAAAAACTGAAAGTATGGAGTGTACAAGTATGTTTGGACCAGGCTAGCTAGTTTCGGCCAAATATGCCTCATCAGTGACCAGCCTGGATGGGTTCGGGACCACATTACAAAAACGACTCCTATTCAAATCTACTGAAAATTTTACCACAAAAAGAAATAACAAAAATTGATAAAAATACAGATGTTTTGTCATATCTGCTGAAAACAATGATAGTGGGTACATGTACTTGTTATAACCGCCTCAGCGAGACGGTTCTTACTAGTACACACAAACTTTATTTTAGAGCAGAAATAAGAAAAATAAGGTTTACACCTACAAAGTTCAGTTTTACTTGATGAAAATGGAGTTAAATAGGGTCAAAATAATGTAGGCGTGTTTTCGTGTTGAGTATTTACTGCCCGCATCATGCTAACACTACCGTATGGTAGGGAATACAGTAAAATTTCTATATTAAAACCACCTTTGGGACTGTTCAAAAGTGGTCTTTAAGACCACTTTTGAACAGTCCCAAAGGTGGTCTGTGCCCAGAGGATATAATATGCAGAAAAAACTGAGAATGAATATCTTCGGCCTACTAAATAAGTTTGTCTTATTTTTCGGTGGTCTTAAAAGCGGAATTTCACTTATATTGTCTCCAAAATCTGAGATGTTTCTGACGAAATTTAAGATACTTATTTTTTAAACTGAAAATCCATTATCCAAAAGTCTTGGCGCATGATTTAAACTCGTGGTCCATGATTTATAAATACCCACAGCGAATAGGATTGTCAGGGACACGGGCGTCATGACGTTAGGCGGCTGTAACCATGTCTTATAATACGTGTGGTCATATGAGTTTTATGACTATACCATACCAATGTTTTATGGTAAAATCGAAATATGGCGCGTCTGCTATTTGAACCGCTATAGTTGTCATTAGAGATTTATCAGAAATTTGTCAGTGCTTCTAAAATATGATTGTTTTTTTTTTTCTGTTGGAAAATAGTGGAGAGTTTTTATTTTGCTCCAAATACATTTCGTCGGTTTTTGCTAGAATGGCCTGACTTTAGCATTTCAAACAGGTACCAACAATCGACGTGTGAATGTGGAGCGCTCTGTGGTTGTTGCACTTGCCTATTATATTAGAGGCCCCGTTTCGATTCCCGGCAGCGGAAATGAAATCGAGGTGTCCGAGCATGCTCCCCTGGGATGAATGCCACAAAGTGCACCGGCCTTCGGAACGGGACGTCATTACGCAAACACGCCTATACAAATACATTGCCACCTTTATCGCCGAAAAAAGGAACATTTTATGCTGAAAAATTGTGATATTTTTCTTTTTTCTGCTCCAAATATAGATTGTGGGCACTCGTTAGATCCGCTTCCTCGAGGCGGTTCTAACGAGTACCCACAATCTATATTGTAGAGCAGAAATATGAAAAAATAAGGTATACCCCCGGAAACCCCAGTTTTACTTTATAAAAGTGGGGTTCAAGGGGGTCAGAATTATATAGGCGTGTTTTTGTAATGGTAAACTGGATGCCTCCTGTGATGGGAGAATCATCCCCTGTGCAGGTAAAAGATCCCTACCGTAATTATATTACTGTGTAAGCTTTCATCCTTCAAACCTGGAGTGTATGTAATGTACACCTGCACGTAATCCTCGTGAGGGGGTGTTGCAGTATATATAGAAAGAAAACAAAGAAATAATTCGAAATGGGAAAATAATGAAAACTAGTACATGTATAAATTTGCAAATTCTATTTTGCGCTTTAGATCTTGCGTTTTTCAAGGGAATTCATGACCGATGTGACCTCATCTTGGTAATAAATGTTAGACCAGTCGCAAAACTGAATCTTGTTTAAAACATCATGTCATTACGCAAACACGCCTATACAAATACATTGCCACCTTTATCGACGAAAAAAAAATGAAAGTTTTATGATGAAAAATTGTGATATTTTTCTTTTTTCTGCTCAAAATATAGATTGTGGGCACTCGTTTGAACCGCCTCATCGAGGCGGTTTTAACGAGTACCCACAATCTTTATTTTAGAGCAGAAATAAGAAAAATAAGGCATACCTCCGGAAACCCCAGTTTTACTATATAAAAGTGGGGTTCAAGGGGGTCAAAAGTATATAGGCGTGTTTTCGGGATGTGGTGATGTATTATTTAAAATGCAGATTTGCGATTGGTCAAAAATTCATTTTTGTTATTTCGAAAAAAAATATTGATAAGAAGAAAATATGATATTCCAAAATTTCATTCTAAAAGCGATCATAGGCAGTTTTAAACTTAAAACAAAAAAGCACAAGCATTCGATATTTGATGTAGAAGCCTCCGTGGTGAAGTGGGTATGCTACGATCCCGGCTTCTCCAGAATTTCGGATGAGTTTTTAAAGCGAGGCCCCGTCGCCGTTTGACCTTAGCTGTTGGTGAGACGTAAAACTCAAACACACTCAGTATTTGATGTTGCGTCCCAATATATTATTCATATGAAGTTAAAGCGGCTGTAACATCATGACGTATAGTGTCAGCGTGCGTCGACGTATGAGAAATTTGGCAAACACGCTGTTGTACTTCTTGAATTAGTAATGGGTAAGTTTCAAACAAGTGTCGAGCACGCTGAAATACGAAGTCATAAGTTGACATACGCCTAATACTACCAAATATTTTGCGCATGCATAAATATTTTCACCGTACGCCGATGCATTGCTTATGCGTTAGTCATAAATCAGATGCACGCGGCAGTTAGTTCTGCAAAAGATCGTGCACGTTACACCCAAGTTACTCATGTATTGAAATATGTCGAAATACGACTAATCAACCAGCTGCGTAAGCGTAACGTTTTCCTAACCTACAGACAACATACTTCCAACTTATGTCTAACTGATACCGGACATATTTAGACTTTAGAACGTATTGAACTTAAAAAACTTGGTGTTGGCCCCTTTCTGTGGCCATCGCTTTCCTGCAACTTCTTGGAGTTAGCCCTTTGCTGTTAGCGTCGGTCTCTTGCTTGGGACATTTTAGGGTTGGCCGCTCGCTTGCGTCGGCCCCTTCCTGCAACTGTTTGAGATTTTTTTAAGATCCGCGTCCACTTAAATAATGACATAGGCTTTGTCTGATTGATTTAAGGCTACAGGGCACCGAAGCGCACATAGGGACTTTGCGTAGTTTAGAACCATAGCATTTTATATCATCGTCGCAATACGCTACAACACGCTATGCGAAAGCTCGGTATAAGTTCGACCAACGTCGTGCATTAAGTTACTCCTACATGTAAGCAAAGAGCGCTAGAGACACCCTCGGCACATGTGTAAGTTATGTATTCGCTTAGGCGTTACTCTCAGGTTCAACATAGGTTGAGCTCGTTAGCAGTACGCAATGCATACGCCAAAAACAAAGCGGCCCCCACTGGAATTCTATCATTCTGCTTCAGCGTATTCCGGCATATTAGCTTTTATTTCATACATGTACGTCGGAATGCTTTCGTGTGACAGGGCCTTAAGGAAATTATATACGCGCTCGGTTCATAGTTCCAATATGGCTGGAGTGCTCTTCCTCTGCATCGTGTTTTTGCCATTCGACCCAGTGTGTTTCGAAAGTAAAAAAAAAACTTTACTGATATAGATACAGTAAAATTCCTGTAATGAGACCACCTTTGGGACTGTTAAAATGTGGTCTTTAAGACCACTTTTGTGCAGTCCCAAAGGTGGTATCTTTCTAGAAGACTCTGAGTGCAGAAACACACAGAAAGAATGACTGACACATTCCAAATATGCTTTTTAAAGGTGAATTTGTCATAATTTCAGTTAGTCTTAATAACGGAATTTCACTGTAGGTATTTGTTTGTATGTTTGTTTGCATTGAGGTTCTACGTCCCCGTCAACATTATGTGAAGGTCATTCTGGAGGCGTTGTCTCCGATTTGTGGGACTTTTACTCGAAATTAAGATGAACTGACATCTCAAGTCTACCATCCATAGAAACCGCTAGGTTTTAAGGAACGTTCCGACTCGCACCACTTTGCCTGGGCAGGCTTAGACCTTCTAAGCGTTTACCAGTACTCGAAATCGGTCGTCTTCAGCTCTGCACAGAAGCACCATGCAGCCCAAATAAGTTCCCCGTGCCCCGATGGGCGCGGCGTTCCGTGTGACAAAATATATCATTTTAAATCTCCAAAATGATTATTTTTCTAATGAACTATTTTTTGTTCTATAGAACTTGATTGCTCGTTAGATGCTCGTTAGTGCCGCCTCTTATTGGCGGTTCTAACGAATACCCACAACCTAGAAAAAAAATGAATAATGTTAACTCCAGCTTTCTATATATAAAGTGGGGTTTATGGGTCTTTCATTGCAGGTACTTTTAACATGATGGATGTATTTGCTTATCAGCAATTAACTGCAAGCTATGCTCGCTGCATGAATTAAAATTGGTACTACATGTACAAACAATGTCACCATTGAATAAAGTAAGAAGTTTGAATTATAAGTCTCGTAAGCATGAAATCGGTGGAACGTAATATACTCCACCTCACGTCAAAAAGTCCGTGGAATGAAGACACCTGCAAACCATATTTTTTTTTCGAAAAAAAAAAAAAAAACTAAGTCGGTTTCAACGAGCACTTAAGACTTATGTTTTGAGTTGAAATAAGGGCAATGTTACAATTATGAGGGTTGTGAGTGCTCGATAGGACTGCCTCAATATAGAGTACTAATGGGAACAGACGATCACTTTCAGGGCATAAATAACTAACATAACAATATTTGCATATAAATATTGCATATACATGTATCAGGGCTAGGAGAAATAGTTCGGGCTGCATGGTGCTTCCACGAGTGCTGGGAAATCGCTTAGATATATGGTGCGAGCCGCCCATGCATATAAACACTATCGATTGCACTGGGCTGCAGGGCTTGGGGTGTCATTTCATCTCAGAGTTGGGTCGGAAAATTGGAAACAACGTATTCAAAATGACCTAAATAGTATTGACGGGGACGTTAATCCTAACATCAAACAAATCTAATTTCCATCTAAACTTAAAAAGTAAAACATTGGACCATGAAATGTAAGTAGAAAAATTAAATAGAAAAAAAAAGATAATAAAACAATAATAAAAGATCTACAATATTTATTGAAGCTTCACTTACCTTAGTAAAGTTAAAGCCTTTAAATGAAACTAAACTCAATGTCTTGTTTTTCCTTAAATGTCTCTTTAACTAATCTTTTATTGGTTCTTCTTAAATTAGTTTAGTTCCCCTTCCAACTCTCGTTCACGTTTATCCGCGATCTTAACTTTCTGTTGGCTTTAAGTAGCTTTCGGTCACGTGACATTTGGGTAACGGAATCATGGACTCCCACACGGTTATAGATAATTATGAATATTCAAAATTCTGTTGAATCACGCAAGTAACTGACCAATGCAGCTTAGCAAAGCAAATATCGAATGCCATAGGGAATATTTTGGCATTATTGTTAAACATTAGCGGAAAACAATAGAATTATCATCGCTAGGAGAAACAGACTGGCTGTCCTCCGGGGACTTAACGGCATGCATCTGTCATGCAATAGACGCTGAGCCGGTCTTTGAGTTCGGTCTTATTTAAGAAGAATTTACTCACATTAAAGGACGCATGGTCACAATACAAGTGCAATATGCGCGAAATATGAAAACATATACATAAACATTTTAATGCATTACGAAAAGACGCCCATACAGTGTAAATTTTTCTACGCAAAAACGAAATTTTAAGATGAAAAAATCCGATAATTTTCTTATTTCTGTTCAAAACATAGATTGTGGGTATTGGTTAGAACCGCCTCATTGAGGCGGTTCTAACGACTACTCACAATCTATGTTTTAGAAAGAAATAATAAAAAAAAGGTTTACCCCCTGTAAACCCCAGTTTTACTATATAAAAGTGTGATTCAAGGGGGTCAGAAATATATAGGCGTGTTTTCGTTAGTCATTATTGTGATATTATCATTACTAGTACTACAAACATAGATTGTGGGTGTTCGCTTGAACCACATCAGTGAGAATATTCTAACTGCCTTATAGGGGTGTTCCAGCCGCCACTTTTATGCGTTTCTAATGAAAACGCACAGACACCGATCAAGCGAAAATGAGGAAAATAATACATGTATATGTTCTATTTGCAAAGGAAACAATTTTCGTCACTTCCTATTACCTTTCAGGCCCCCGCCCGTTGGGGCTTGAAGAAATAGATGGCCTCCATGATGCTTCCACACAGAGCTGAATCCGACCGCACACGAGTACTGGTAAAATAAAAGTAGATGCAATGATCAGGAGTCGATACAATCAACCCACAGCTCCCATTAGAGACACCAAAGGGTATTTGCGATACTCATTTTTGTTTAAAGGGGCGATACCGTCCAAACTAAAGCGATATTCATACCGGTATTAAGATAAACAGTATACGGAAGAACTGTAAATTAGAGGATCTAAGCCTGCTAAGGCTAAGCGGAACGAGTCGGACTGACAATACTTATAAACTCTATTGGTTTCATTTGGCGACAGGACTTTAGATGTCATTTCTTCTCAATGTCGGGTAAAAGTCCCGCAAAATTGGAAGCAACGTCTCCAAAATGGCATATACAGCATAGACGGGGACGTTAAACCTAAATCAACCAACCAACCAAATATTACCTTTCTCAAAATATGTGCCCCTCTATAAAAACAAGTTTCTGCTTTTAGCTGAAAACAGTTCTTTCTTCTTCTGTTGATAAATGTGATAAAACTGTGTTTCAAAGTGTTGCTGACCCTAGATGTGTAAATGTAGCCATCCGCCGTATAGAGATGGACATACTCCTGCCTATCACCGAAGCAATGTTGTAACGTCATTATACATATATAAATATTTGCCGCATGTAACGTTTAGCATTGTGTAGCAACGACCATGGTATCACGTAAACAAGTATATGAATGAGCATCCCCTAAACCCCACTTTATATAAAGAAAAACTGGTGTTTATGGAAGTTTACATTATTTTTCTTATTTCTGCTCCAACACATATGTGATCCCCGCCCGTCGGGGCTTGAAGAAATAGATGGCCTGCATGATGCTTCCACGCAGAGCTGTAACCCACTGCATACGAGTACTGGTAAACCTCTAAGAGGATCTAAGCCTGCCCGGTCAAAGCGGTGCGAGTCGGACCGTCCATGCTTACAAACCCTATTGGTTTTATTGGGCGACAAGGTTGGCATGAGAAATGTCGGGAATTAGAAGCAACGTCTCCAGAATGACCTATACAATGTTAACGGGGACATTAAACATCAAATCAATCATAACCAAGACATATGTTGTGGGTGCTCGTAGGAACCGCGGTTGTAACGAGTATCCACAACCTATGTATTCAGTATAAATAACAAAATAATATCACGGCTTATCATCAGAAAAGTAGCCATGTTCATGCGGACTGAACAAATTATTTCTCTAAATCGCGACGGAAGTAAGGGCGAGGATTGTGGCCACGTAAAATCGATTTACCCCCATTTGGAATTCGTTTCCGCTGACCGTTCCAAGGCGGTTCTTCTGTCGCGGTTTATTTTGCTGTGGTTTGTCTTTGGGTGTTTGTGTCGCTTATGTTATTTTATTTTGCATTACGAGAACACGCCTATACTAACCGACTGTAAACTTTACCGCCTTAAAAACGAAAATTTCAGATGAACGACTGTGATATTTTTCTTATTTCTGCTCAAAATATAGATTGTGGGTACTCGTTAGAACCGCCTCATCGAGGCGGTTCTAACGAGTAGCCACAATCTATATTTTAGAGCAGATATAAGAAAAATATGGTTTACCCCTGTATACCCCAGTTTTACTATATAAAAGTGGGGTCAAACTTTTATAGGCGTGTTTTCGTGATGGGATAGCCTATTGGTCATTTTGTGGGAAAGTAAATGTCCTTTTTGGCTTTCCGCTAATGGTGTTTCCATTAGGATCTGTTGTTTCATGTTTGTGTTTCTTTCCCTTTGGTGTCTCTGGTGGGAGCTGTGGGTTGATTGTATCGATTCCTGATCATTGCCTCCACTTCTATTTTGAGATGTGAAACAATGCATTATGTCGCACGAATGTGTAGTCGTAACGCCAACCACATGCCTTCTGTCGTAGCTATTCCAACGTGTCTTCAAAGCAAATAGACAGAACATAATTATATCAAATTTTTAAAGATGAAAAATTGTGATATTTTTTTTTATTTCTGCTCAAAATATAGAAATAAGAAAACTAAGGCTTACCCTTGTAAACCCCAGGTTTGCTATATAAATGTGGGGTTCAAGGGATCAAAATTACAGACGTGTTTTCGTGATTTATACTTATTTTTGCTTTTGTAGCCGTCTCAGTGAGGCGGCTCATATGTTATGAGTACTTGTCATTTTATATCTGCCTCAATTATAAGGAAACTAACGCAAAATCTCATCAAGTGATGCAGTCCATGTAATGATCAACCCTCTTACCCAACTTTATATATAGAAAACTGGGGCTTAGAGGGATTAACAATATTGTTCTCATTTCTCATGATGTTAACAAGTCCATGTAATGAACATCTCTGTAAACCCCGCTTCCTATAGAGAAAACTGGGGTTTACAGGGGTATATATTATTTTTCTTATTTTGCTCCAAGACATAGGTCGTGGGTGCTCGTTTGAACCGCCTCACTAACGAAGCCATACAACCTATGATTTGAGTAAACACAAGAACAAATATTACACATTTTCATCTCAAATGATCCGAGTTAATGCACTTGTTTTCATAATGTGCTCCAAGAAATGGCTACTCGTAGAAGGCAAGCTGACCTATTTCTTTTCTTCCCGTAGATTTTGCGGTAAAACACGTGGCATCAAATGACGTCACGTGCAGGCAAGATGGCCTATTTCTTTTCTTACCGTAGATTTTGTCGTAAAACACGTATAAACACGTGATGTCAAATGACGTCACGTGAAGGCAAGCTGACCTATTTTTTTTCTTACCGTAAATTTTGTCGTAAAACACGTTTAAAAACTTGATGCCAAATGACGTCACACATTTGTCATGAAAACTAACTATGATTAACACTCAGTGACTCATACTACCCCTCTCTAAAACAAATGTTAATATCACGACAACACATCTGTGTGGCATAGTGCATAAAAAACGGACACGTTTCTGATGGACATGTGTGATATTTTTTCTTATCTTATTTTTACCCCAAACATAGATTGAGGGTGCTCGTTAGAACCGGTTCTAACGAGTATAAATAACCTATATCCTGGAGCAGAAATAAACAAAATGATATATACCTATGCAAACCCACATTTCTCTATATAAACTGGGGTTTAGAGGGGTATTCATCTCGCGGATTTGTTTGCGTGATGATGCACCAAAGACGTTCGAACCATTGAGGTTCAACTGTATGTATATATGTACAGAAGACCATACATACGAACGATCATTTTCAATAAAATATATCAAACTATGTGATATTATATATATAGTTTAATATGATGGCCAGGATGTTTGATTGATTTTATTTGAAAACTACCGTAATCAAACTAATTGCCGTTCAATAGATTTGTACTGTATGTAAATTGCTTTGTACCCAGTCCAGAAAGGCCGAGATGTTGTTGTAAATTATTCATGAATTCTCAGATTTACAATAGGTTTATAGTTTGACGTATTAAAATCAACCAGTGCACCGTTGCATCAATTAGATGCACCTAATAATTATCTCTCTAAGCTCATTATTAGGGAATCGACTTGTCATTACAATAGCACAGCCGTGTGATATAGTGCATTTTTCATACCTCAAGATTTTTTTTTCTGATGAAAGTTGTGATATTTTTTCTTATTTATACACAGAATATAGTTTTTTTGTGCTCGTTAGAACCGCCATCTTGAGGCGGTTCTAACGAGTACCCACAACCTATGTCTTGGAGCAGAAATAAGGAAGATAATATTACCACCCCCCTTAAACCCCAGTTTTCTCCATATAAGGTGGGGTTTAGGGGGGTCTTTATTTCACGGACTTGTTCACGTGATGTCATCATGAAACGCGCTTATATAATTGTGAATCCTTTAAACCCCACGTTTATATTTAAACGTTTATATTTACAGGGTAAACCATTTTTTCTTATTTCTGCTCAATGACACCGATTGACATCCCCTCCCCCCATCGGGGCTTTTGTTTGTTTGTTTGATTTGAGGTTTAACGTTCCCGTCAACACTGTAAAGGTCATTTTGGAGACGTTGCTTCAATTTTGTGGGACTTTTACCCGACATTGAGATGAAATGACATCTCAAGCCCTGCCGCCCAATGAAACCATTAGGGTTTAGAAACATGGACGGGCCGACTCGCACCGCTTTGCCTGGGCAAGCTTAGATCCTCTAAGCAGATTACCAGTACTCGTGTGCGGGTCGGGTTCAGCTCTGCGTGATGGCTGCATGCTGCTTCCACGCAGAACTGAAACCGACTGCAAATAAGTACGGTAAACCGCCTAGGTATTATCCTGCCCCGGCAAAGCGTTGCAAGTCAAACCGTCCATGCATATACACCTTTTTGATTTCATTATGCGGCATGGCTTGAGACGCCATTCCATCTCAATATCGGGCAAAAGTTCCACAAAATTGAAAGCAATGTCTCTAAAAGGACCCAAATTGTCTTTACGGCGACGTTAAACTTCAATTCAAACAACCGAGGCGGTTCTAATGAGTACCCACAGTTTATGTTTTACGCACACACCATGATAACAAGTCCGCTAAATGAACACCACTCTAAAGAGACAAATGGGGTTTGCTGGAGTGTATACATTAGTTTGCTTATTGCTGCTCCTATATATAGGTTGTGGGTACTCGCTAGAACCCCCTCAATGACCACAAACAGTTCTTACTAGAATCAACAACCTATGTTTGTTGTATAAAAAGGAAAAGTACCACAAATTTTCATCGGAAAATTTGCCATTTTGAAGCTGTGAAAAAATAAACTATCAGAATTTATATCTGATTTTTTTTCAGATTTTCTTGTGGTTAATTTTTATGTACAGTAAAATACCTATATAAGGTGGTCTCTGACCAGAGGACATCGTATGCAGAAAACACAAAGAAATAATGACTGCAACCTACTAAATAAGCTTTTTATAGCAGAATTAGTCTCTATTTTAGGCGGTCTTAATAGCGGAATTTTGCTTTATTTGAATATTCAATGTCTCAAACTCCTACTGGTTATTTACTATGGCCGATTACAACTCGTTCATAATAGAAGTGAAGGCAATGACCAGGAATCGATACAATTAACACACACAGCTCCCACCAGGAACACCAAAGGAAAAGAAACACAAACATGAAATAACTACACCAAGCTAACGGGCCTCCGTGACCTAGCGGATAAGAGCACTGACTCTTAATCATTAGTTCTCTTACCGCTGTGGTTCGAGCCTGGCTCGGGTCACATGCGAGACGCCAAGTTCTGCAACGGAAGGTCAGGTGGTTTTTCTCCAAGTACTCCGATTTTCGCCCACCTTCGATTAACGATCGACTCGATATGAGTGAAATAATCTTGAAAGGGTCGTAAAACCAAACCCCCACCCCCTCCCCCCAAAAATAGCTACACCAAGCTAGAAACATAAATAGCGAAAAGCCAAAAGGACAGTTACTTTCCGACAAAATGGTAAATTTGCTATCCGAAACAAAAAAAAAAAAAAAAAAAAAAAAAACAACAACAACAAAAAAAAAAAAACCCACAAAAAAAGGAAAACAAAAAGATATTGGAACGGGCAGTGAAACGAATTTCACTGGTGTGTGTGTGTGTGGGGGGGGGGGGGTGTCTAGGGTTGTGGGGTTTAAATCAAATATACGCGGCCGCAATCCTCGCGCTTACTTCCGTCGCGATTAAGACAAATTATTTGTTCATCCGCATGAAAGCCTCCTAACTCATCCGAGAACACAAAAAGAGATGAAAATACGGTGAGGACTCAACGACAAGACACCACCGAAATACTGAAGCAAAGGAAAACCAACAGCCAGACTCTTAAATCTGAATTTACGAATTCCATAATACACACGTGTGCTGAAATAATCTTATCACTTGAACAAGTCTCTGTGAAATGAAGAGCCCCGTAAAGCCCATTTTCATAGAGAAAACTGGTGTTTACGGCGGTATACATTATTTTTCTTATTTCTGCTTCAAAACATAGGTTGAGGGTGCTCGTCAGAACCCCCTCAGTTAGAACCGCCTCACTTAGGCGGTTCTAACGAACACCCTCAACCTATGTTTTAAGAATTTCTAAGAAAAATATCAAGGATTTTCATCAGAAAAGTAGCCAATTTGGAGATATGAAATATGCACTATGCCGCACGGGTGTGTTATCGTTATGTTCTCCGATCGCTAGAGCTAGCATGTTTTAGATGAAAATGTTTGATTATGTCTTATTTCACGTTCAAATATAAATTGTGAGTGCTCGTAAGAACGGCCTCAACGAGGCGATTCTAACGAGTACGCACAATCTATATTTTTGAGCTTAAAAAGCAAGTAATGAATACCCGATAAACAACGCTTGTCTCTGTATAAAGTGGGTTTTTATTACACGGACTAGTTAACGTGGTGGTATGAAATTCATCCTGCATCTTTTTATACATTTACATTATTTAGGAGGGAATACATGTACTTTAATACCATTTTTCTTAATTTATCGTGAAAATGCTTGTTTGTTTGTGTCCATTCACCATCCGATTTCCCAGAAATTGCCTCAGATTTATCTTAGTACATGTAGTTTGTCGATATTGGAACAGGTACTCATTTCGAAAACACGCCTATACAAATACATTGAAAACGTTACCGCCGAAAAAAACAAAAAACAAAAAAACAAAAAAAAACACGAAAATTTAAAGTGGAAAAAAAATCATGATAATTTTTTTTTATTTCTGCTCAAAATATAGCTGGCGGGTACCACGTTCTTGCATGAATATCTATGCGCATGGCTGTTTGAAGCCATTGTCAAATGAACCGAAAGCCGTGCCCAAACAAAAAAAATGTTCAAATCATGAAATTTCGCGTGTTGTTTGAACTTGGATTTTGAGCTTTTGATATTGCAAGACTGGCCTTGCTTTGTTTACGTGACGTTGAGCGTCGTAACGTTGTCGCCCTGAACGTATCGTGTTAGGGTTCCATGATGACGTCAGATGGTTACTGCGTAACAACATCTCTGTCATTATAAACAACATTCTGAACTGATCGCCATGTTGGTTCACCGGTCGCATTTGAAGACTTTATATGGAGCTTTTGGGCGTTTTCGTCAAAATTTGCTGTCGGAATCGTAAGTTATGCAAGAACAACGATCACACATGGTTATTTCATTGCATTAACATTTGCCGGATCCCTCGGAAGATATTTGAACATTCGGCCTGGCGGCCTCCTATTCAAATAGCTTCCTCGGGACCCGGCGAATGTTAATGCATGAAAAACCATGGTTGATCCCTATATTCAAACACAATTAAAAACTAACTTCAAAATAGTTAAGATGGGGTTACAGGGATATACATTGTTTTTCTTATTTTCTGCTCAAAAACTTAGATTGTAGGTACTGGTTAGCCCTGGGTGAAGCAGTTCTTACGGATATATATATATAAAAAACATTTCTATGCCTAAATTCTGAATATTTTTGGCGTGGTTTCGTAATGGGCAAAGAAGCCTCCGTGGCGTAGTGGTTACGCTACTCGCCTTTTTAATCAGGGATCGCAGGATTGATCCAGGGCTTCTCCAGACTTCGGATGATTTAAACCGAGGTTCCGTCTCCGTATGACCTTAGCTGTTGGTGGGACGTAAACCTCAAACACTCACTCACTCGTAATGGGCAACGACTACTACAAAATATCTCAATTTGATATGTGTAAGGTTTTGGAAATTTATTGCTGTAACAATTTAATATACCTTGTCACAACATATGATACCTTGACCACAGGGAATATATCCATCTGTTGATAACCGGGAATTAATATATAATCTTAAAGCGTTAAGCGCGACCACAATAGACGGGATCTTAACTACTTGTATCTGATGTTGTGGGGATTTTAAATACCTATCTGACTGTGTGTAGAAAATGAGGCTTGGCATTACAAGTGAACTGTCTGTCCTCATAAGAAATGTTTAGCCTGATTTTCTCTCAAAACCCTTTTTTGCAGCCCAAACATGCCTGGAGCATTGTTTCGCTTGACGCGGCCTAATATTTCAATATATTTTCTTATGAATTACAGGGTTGGGGCAATCTTAATGACCGACAAGAAATTTTATTTTCTTTTAAAAATCACGGAGGCAGACAAAACCCACCGGGTCAAAGGCCCGCTGTAAAAATCCCAATGGACAAACTCTCACTGCTTGACATAGAGGATATAAGCCCACTGCTTCTATAAAGGTGCAATCAAATTATTTCATGCGATGTATTCGTTTAATTCACAAACTGCATAATCAGCAGTGTGTGTACCCATCTGGTCTGGAACTACACTGTTTGCAAAAGTAGGGCTTAGCATGTCCAGCAGAATAAACGTTCAGTGCATACACATGTATTCTTGTTTTATAGTGCTGCCACACTGAAGTATCATGTCCCAGACACATTCTATGATAACACACCCAGTCACATTATCCTGACACTGGGTCGACCAGTCCTAGCTCTACCCCGTAAATCTGAGTGCCAAGCGAGGATCAGCTAGTACCATTCTTAACTGACGACTTTGGTATGTCGCGGCCCGGGATCGAATCCGTGACCTCCCGTTCCCCGGAGCGGACACTCTGCCAACTGAGCTATCGGGGCCGGTGTATAAGCTGGCTATTGGAATTATAAATATTAGACTATATTCATTTTCCTATTTTTCAGCTACTGGTTGCATTTATTATGAAATATTCTCGGTTGTTGGTTGGGGGTAAAACTCAAACACAAATACAAAGTTACGTCTAGTAACAAAATGGTGACTGTTGTTTTTCTTTTCCTCCAACATTTCAGTTGTTTCTTGCTGTCGAGTCATCACCGTTGTTTCATCTCTGTGGTTGTTTGATTTTCATGTTCACGGAGATGTTGCTCTGATGAGTTAGGAGGCCTTCATGCGGACTGAACAAACAAATTGTCTTAATCTCGACGGAAGTAAGGGGGAGGATGGTGGCCACGTATAATCGATTTAACCCCCCTCCCCCCCCCCAGTGGAATTCATTTCCGCTGACCCTTCCAAGGCGGTTGTTCTGTCGCGGTATATTTTTGTTATGGTTTGTCTTTGGGTGTTTGTGTCGCTTATATCATTTTATTTTGGTCATTTTGTAGGAAAGCTGCTGTTCTTTCCGCTGTTGGTATTTTCGTTAGGGTCTGTTGCTTCATTGTTGTGTTTCTTTCCTTTGGTGTCTCTGATGGGAGCTGTGGGTTCATTGAACCGATTCCTGACCATTGCCTCCATTTCTATTTTTATCCTAGTGGGCTACTGTCCCAGAGGGATTCTGTCCTAGTGGGCTTTTGTCCTACACTAAAACATCATTGCATCTGATGTGCATCATGTTATATTAACACGTGCAAGTGACATTTCGAAAATACGCCTATAAAAATACATTGTAAATTTTACCGAAATTTTAACGCCGAAAAAACTAAATTTTTGGATGAAAAATTGTGATATTTTGCTTATTTCTGTTCAAAGTATAGATTGTAGTACTCGTCTAACGAGTACCCACAATCTATATTTTAGTGTTGAAATAAGAAAAATAGTGTTTACCCCGGTCAATCCCAGTTTTTCTATATACAATTGGGGTTCGAGAGGGGCAAAATTATACAGTTAACGTGATGTAAATTTTCCTCCAAACGCATTTCCGTATACAGGGCTTTGAATATACAAATACAATTATGGCTATTGCTATATATTGACACCCAGGGGTCAACTGAAATTTTGGATAGACCCACACACATAGATTGTAGGTACACTTTAGCGAACTCTATCAGTCTATGTTTCGACCTAAAATATGAAAAGTGTCATTTTTCCCTGAAAACTTTCATTTCTGGTAGTAGTAAAGTTTTTTTTTTATTTATTCAAAATTTTATGACATATACATACATCTGTACTACAAATATACATAAAAATGTCAAAGGATTGGATGTAGGCACAGCCTATATTTATCCTCTCCTTTATTGGTGTAAATAAATAAAAAGTAGTAAAGTTTTCAATACCTTCAAATAGGCGTGTTTTCCGAATGAAATTATCATCGAAAAAGTCACTCTTCAAAACCTTGTATGATAACATTCTTATCACATGTGCGCTATCTATCTATCTATCTATCTATCTATCTATCTATCTATCTATCTATCTATCTATCTATCTATCTATCTATCTATCTATCTATCTATCTACATGTAACTACATGTATCTATATAAATAATTAAATATAGAGGATCTTACATGAGTGTTCATGTATTACTGAATTTATTAAACGAGTTAGGAAAATGAATAAACTGTGAGGCTTCACCTTTTCCTCATCGAGTTTAAATAAATCCACATTATAAATGGACACGAATGCAAAATTCTATTTATCATATGATATTTGAAACGCATTTTTATTCACGATTGTTTTACAAGATATCGAAATTCCGCCATTAGTAAACGCGACGGCGTTAATGACGCCGTACATGTAACGCTACGGGGCGTATCTTTCTAAATTGCATATTTAACCCACTAGTTGATTATTAGAGATTATCACATGGGGTTTTAGTTATCGCCCGCAGTATCAAGCCGCTGATAATGGTCGAGGGTTTATACTGCGGGCGAAAACCCCATGTTATAATCTGTTTATCACATCTCGTTTCTATATTTTAACGGCGGATCGCGATAGCTTCGCGAAAATGTTGTTGCTTTATGTAAATTCGGTATTGTGTTTACTCGTAACCAAGGTCACAAAATAGGGTATGTCACTGTGAAGATGTTTGACATCCCCGGTCGTGTCTCTTTCATTCAATGTTTACATTTTTCATGTCTTCCACAAATGTGTATTTTCTCAAGTGAAACCTCTCTGAAACGTCTTCATTGCCTTCACTTCTATTTCTCTCTCTTCGACCGTGCTTTACCACAGCTAGGTTCTCGTTTCATACAAAATGATACTATGGTGGGGGTTCATATTTTTTATGACACAAGTGGCTGTGTACTGTCTGGAGCTAACATTGTGATAGTAATTATAACATCCGTTCAACTGGCTGTTGTTGCTGAGCGTTCATTTTGGAGGTCGTTGGGCGAAGCGAAGATGCCGTTTATCTTGCTTCACTCGGGAGTCCAACTGATATTGGCTCACATCTGCAGCAGGTAAAGGTAGAGGGGGGAGGGGGTGGGTGTGGGGAGGTTGTTTTTTCTTCTGTTTCTACACTTCCATTCATTTTCCTCTGTCTCCCGTGTGCCTCATTTTCATCTCCTCTACTGTTTCTTCTGTCTCTTGTCTCCCTTTCTCTGGGAGACGACACGAGATGACACACAAGGGTGCGGACTAAACAAAATTAGTGTATACCGCGACAGAGGTAAGGGCGAGGATTATGGCCATGTAAAATCGATTTAAGCCCCCCCCCCCCCCACCCCAGTGGAATTCTTTCCACTGACCGTTCCAAGGCGGTTCTTCTGTTGCGGTTTATTTATATTGTTCTTTGTTACTTATTGCGAGTATCACTTGTGTCTTTTCATTTTGGATGGCCATTTTGCCATTTTGTGGGAAAGAAACTGTCCTCATGGCCTGCCTTTGTTCAGGTATCAATTATGGTCTGGTCGCTTCATGTTTGTGTTTCTTTCCCTTTGGTGTCTTTGATGGATGGAGTAAGTTAATTTTATCGATTCCTGATCTTTGTTTTACTTCTACTTTGATAAGTCGTTAAACCCCAACACAATCAATTGATCCATTTGACAGATTACGCTAGAATGTTTACCTCAGGTGATGACGTAGTTGTTAGTGATGACGTAGTTGTTAGCAATGACGGTGTTACTGATGATTTTTAAAGTAGGTAAATTGATTTTTAGGTTTAACACTCTAGAAGTATATTAACCGGGCACGATAACCGCTCTTAATGTAAAAATACATTACTTCCGTTTACCAGCCCAGGTGGGCAAAACCTGGTTATCAGGGGCAGTGCCAATATTCTTCGGTAAGTTGAGCTGTTATCGCATATGCAAAATTGAGGTTACGGATGTTAATTTAGAAACAAGTATGTCATAATTAGAGATTATCACATTGGATTTTGGTTATCGCCCGAGGTATCAACCCGAGACCCCATTATCTGCCCGAAGGCTTTAGCCTGAGGGCAGATAATGGTCGGAGTTGATACAGAGGGAGATAACCAAAACCCCATGTTATAATTTGTTTATCACATATTCAGATCCTATTCTTACTGTGTTTGACGTTCATAAATTGAAAAAAAAAAAATGTGATAAAAAGCGTGATTCAAGCAAAAAAGCGCGTAACGTCACGCCTAACTATTCGCGTTACGTCATGTAATTTGCAACGCCACAATAACGTCATGAGTGTGCTGATAACCGCTGTCCGTTCAAAATACACTGTTTCCGGTTATCAGACCGGGCGGGCTGATAACCGGAAATGGAAACAAGCATTATCACACATGCAAAACATGGGTTATCATGTTAAATATAGTACTGAATACGTGATAATCGAATTTATTACATGGCGTTATTACAGTCCCAGACGCGACGTCATATGATAAAAAATAAATAAATGCCAACGAAAAGGACTACGTCTAATTGTTTTGAAGTACATTTTGATAACAGAATAATAAGGAAACGGAGACCAACAAGAAGTCAATAACTTGACAATTATTGGTATGGTGTCATATTCTTCTTCTCAAGAGCGCGTATTATTGCTGTCTCGAGGCGATATCAAACTATGACACTTAATCCTGTCAAAACAGGTAACAAGCGTGCTTACTCTTTCAGACATAAGAAATCGCCGATTCGGCCAATAATTAAGGTTATCGTTCTTTATGATCTTCATTGCAGAAATTCTTGCAGCAAAGAGTTATAATGTCAAACAGTGATCCAAAACGACCGGTTTTTCAATTTACATCATCACGTGTACAAGTCCGTGTAATGAGCACCCTTGAAACCACCCTTTTGTCAAGCATTACGAAAACACGCCTATACAAAAACATTGTAAATTTTATCGCCGAAAAAACAAAAATTACAGACGAAAAATTGTGATATTCTTCTCATTTCGGCTCAAAATATAGATTGTGGGTACTAACGAGTACCCACAATCTATATTTTAGAGCAGAAATAAGAAAAATAAGGTATACACCTGTAAACCCCAGTTTTACTATATAAAACAGGAGTTCAAGGGGGTCAAAATTATATAGGCGTGTTTTCGTGATGGATTGTTGAGTTTGAGATTTATTTTGTTAGTCGGCTGAAGTTAGAATCAAAGTTCATAAGGCAGTTCAAACGAGCACCAACATACTATTTAGGGAGCATAAAGGAGAACCACACATATATATATAAAAAAAAGAGGATGATAAAATGCGGAACATTTTATCAAAATACAAAATCATCAAGAGCAAACGACAGCCGTACAGTCTAAAGCGTTTGCTAACAAGGGCTAACTTCACGTCACATAGCAATGCAGAAGTAAAAAAAAATGCAACAGACCGAACTGCGGCCTCTGCATTCATTTGTTAGAAGGACGTTCATTCACCTTCAACTGTGGAACTAACTTTAAAATCCACGAACACATGTCATGTGATGTGAAAAATGTAGTTATTTCATAAAATGCAGTGGCTGCGGGGAGGACTATATTGGTGAAACTGGAAACCTATTAAGGCAGAGGGTAACAGTTCACAATCAACAAATCCGTGACCCGAGAACAAGGATACTTAAAGTCAGTGAACACATAGCATTTTTTTTTTTTTTTTTTTTTTTTTTCATATGGAAAATGCCAAACTTACAGACTCTGAAGGCAAATATTGTATTGCACTGATATGTTATCGTAATGCAGAGTATTCTTTTGATTGTTTGTTTGAGTGTTTGTGTTAAGGTTTTACGTCCCCGTCAACAATATTCCTGTCATTTTGGAGACTTTTACCAGATATTGAGATGAAATGGCATCTCAATGCCTGCCGCCCAATGAATTAAAATGACTTATATACATGGACGGTCCTACTGGCACAACTTTGCCTGGGCAGGCTTAGACTTTCTAAGCGGTTTATCAAGTACTCATGTGCGGTCGGATTCAACTCTGCGTGGTAGCGCCATACCATCCTTGTCGGGGAGTATGTGATCATACTCTCCGCCTGAAAGCGATGTGTATCCGAGCCTATAGGCGAGGGCAAATGTCTCTTTCAGGCGAGCATGTGATCCAATTTTCCCCGACAAGCATGATGCTTCCACGCTATTGGCTCGGGCAGATATCGCTTTCACGCGGGGTGTGTGATCCAATATTCCCCGAAAAGTATGGTGCTTCCAGGCAGAGTGGAAACCGACCGCAAAGGAGTGATCCCATGTTCCCCGTGGAGAATCAAAATAAGGATTTTCTTACATGCTTTCAATGAAATATAGAGATTTATCAGTGAGAACGAAATCGATATTGTCAAAGTGACAATACGAGTTGGTGTCTTTTATGGATGGAGTAAGTTAATTGTATCAATTCCTGATCTTTGTTTTACTTCTACTTTTATTTTTACACTATTTAAGGATTTTGATGTATCATCGAAAAATAACATACATTTTCTGTTTATTAGATATCAATTAGCTAAACGTTAATAGTGTGTCAGAAATTACGTCACGCACTTTGTCACGTCATTAAGACGTTAATGACGTCACTTTTAGCACCCACGCAACGTTAATAATGCATGCGACGCCAGCTTCGGACATTATTTAAATTCAAATTTCCAGTGAACCGTTTGATAAAGCTTTCCAAGCTGTTTTCCAGGTGCAAACTTTCAGTTAAATAAAGCAAATTCTTCTGATACCGAGGCCCCATTTTTTGGTTTACATTTATCTATTGTAGATGGGTTTGTTTCATGCACAATTAATGATCAACACGATCATTTTGACTTTCACATTGTAAGTTTTCCTTTCTTGGATGGTGGTGTTCCTCTTGCGACATCCTATGGCGTTTATATTTCGCAATTAATTCGATTTGCTAGAGTGTCTAGTCATGTAACTGACTACAACACTCGTGCTAAATTGTTAACTTTAAACTTCTTAATGAGGGTTATCGGTATAATATACTACGCAAAGCCTATTTTTAAATCATATATCCGTCATTCCGATTTAATTTCAAAATTCAATTTTGGACTTTTTCTTCTGCAAAAAGGTCTATTGGAACCCGAAGTTTATAGTGACTGAGTAAATAAATTCAGAAAAGAATATATACTTGCAATGGCTTCAGCACCAAATTTCGTAAAATCATTCTTCGATATAAAAAGATTGGTTCAACATAAATGTTATACGACGAACTGCCTGCATGGTAGTCAACCCAATCACGGTTGATAAGTTTGCTTCCCTCTTTAATTGCAAGCCGAAGGGACAGGCCTCAGATTCTATGACGGTACCAGCGTAAAGGCTTACTGAGAATTAGAATTTAACTTTAAGTACTGTTGGTTGGTGCCTGATGTTCTGTCTCTGGCTGGGCCCATCGGAGTCTAACTGTTGGTTTTCTTTTGCTCCAGCATTTCAGTGGATTCTTGTTGTCGAGTCCTCGCCGCTGTTTCATCTGTGTGCTTGTTTGATTTTTGTGTTCTCGGAGATGTTCCACTGATGAGTTAGTAGCCCCCCCCCCCCCCCACCCCCCCACTATACCCAACATTTTATACAGTCAAAAACGTGGTTTGCAGGGGTAAACATTGTTTTTCTCAGTTATTACTACTCCATTGCAATGCACATAGATTGTGGGTACTCAATGAGGCGTTTCTAACCACATGAGCTTACGTAGGGAGAAGCCCATTATAATTTATTACATCTTCAAGTTCATGTGGTTCTAACGATCACCAACTACATACGAGTATGTTTGAAGTATAGATAAAAGTATCACGAACTTTCATTAGCAAATAAACCGTCATATTGGTAATAAATAATGTTACACGGATTTATTACCGTGATATGATGACGTCTACCGGTAATGACACCACGCGAAAATATTGCTTCGCACGCGAACATATTCTGTCAAAACGCGTATGTAGATTTTTGTCGGGCATGTTTTTTTATTTATTTATTTTTTATATACACAGATGTTAAGTACTACCTAATCATTGCGCATGACTATTATAAGAATAAAATGATTACCTCAACATTTTTCTACATAACATGTTATTTTTGCAAGATTTTTCTTTTCCTAGATTTAATGGTTTATTAAAAAGTTTTACTCGGTTTCTTCCGTAATTGTCAAAAAAACGACAGAAAATGAAAAACGGAAGTTGCACAGCCAAGTTGGAAGACAAAAAGGCGTTTGAAAGTGTTTGCCGTAAAATATTAAATATTTAGTATTTTTTGACTTATATTTTATAACAAATAGAAGCAGAACGGAACCCGTGTATGCTGTGCGAACAATGCATCATCTTGTGCGCACAAGATAATATGTTTTGCGCTAAAATATTATCTTGTGCGGACAACATAATATATCAAGATAGTAGCTTCTTTGCACAACTTTAAAATATCCCGTGCACACAAGATATTATCTTGTTTGCACAACCTATATCTTGTGCTGACAACATAATAGCTTATGCGTCTGAATAAATTGTGCCAACAGGATACTATGTTGTGCGAACAAGTAATTAAATTGTGCTAACAAGATATTATCCTGTGCGCACAAGATGCACAAGAAAGTATGTTGTCCGCACATGATATTATGTTGTACGAACAAGACATTATCTTGTGCGCACAAGATATCATGTTGTCTGCACAAGATCTATGTTGTGCAGACAAGATAATATGTTGTGCCAAAAAGATAATATGTAGTGCAAACAAGATAATAACTTATGTGTGCAAAAGATATTATGTTGTGCGCACAAGATAATAAGTTGTGTGCACAAGATATTATGTTGTCCGCACAAAATGTATGTTGTGCAAACAAGATAATATCTTGTTAGCACAATACATTAAGTTGTGCGAACAAGATATTGTGTTGTTCACACAAGATAATATCTTGTTCGCACAACATATTAAAATAAATTGCTTGTCCTTTCCAGGGTTCCGTAACGAAAAGTCGTCAGAATACCACATTGAAGTAGCACAGTCAGGTAATTTGAGTGTCAGTACCGTAACAAGTAACATGAATTAGGGTCCAGTATAGGGTCCAATGGAGCGTGATAGCTCAGTGGTTAATTCACTTGCCTCTGATACTAGAGGTCCCGGGTTCGATCCCCGGCAGCGGAGTAAAAATTTCGGTCTCATTGGCATCATTGGCAGGGATGAATGCCATAAAGTGCACCGTCCTTCGGATCGGGACGTTAACTGGAGGCCCCTCTGTGCAGGGGGAACCATCCCATGTGCAGGTTAAAGAACCCTACCGTAATTACATGATTACTGTATAGGCTTTCATCCTGCAAAACTTGAGTGTATGTAATATACATCGTCTGTGTCCCCTGATGGGGTTAAGGCGAAACCGGAAGAAAGAAAGAAAGAAGACATGTACATGCACAGTGTTTTAGACACAAGTAACATTTACAGGTTTGCACAATATGTTTGTAATTCATACTATGCCTGTTTTACTTGTAGTAAAACAGAAAGTTTTACTTGTAGTAAAACAGAAACAGAGGGTCTTACACGAATGGTTAGTTTATATTAAATTTATTACGACAACACGCCTATACAAATGCATTGTAAACTTTTTCGCCTAAAAAAACACGAAATTTTTATGATGAAAAATTGTGATAATTTTCTTATTTCTGCTCAAAATATAAATTGTTGGTACTCGTTAGGCGGTTCTAACGAGCACCTGCAACCTATGTAAGAAAGATAAGGTTTACCCCTGTAAACCCCAGTTTTACTATATAAAAGTTTAAACATATTTAAATAAAACGAAAAAACAATAGAAATGTGTAAAAAGTACCCAGATGCTCCCGCCTTTTTGGCATAGCTAATATGCCTGCATGACCCCTGGGGACACATTGTACATGTATGTGACATTGAATATGTATTAGCATCAGATATATATATTCGTGGGTGGGTATCTCAATATTTTGGATGTTGATGATATGAACTTGGCAGGGCAGGGGGCTGGGGCATGATTGTGTGGGTCTCAAGATATATGTCATTGAATGTGTCTAACCATAAACAACAGCAAATAAAAAAGGTTGGAATCTAAAAAATCAACATATTTAATTATTGAATCAAGTTAATCTATTGAAGGATCGCTTTCATCGTCACCTGAACTTGAGCTGTCCCAGTCTTTTTGTGCAGCCTCTGTAAGACTGTTCATATACTGTGACTTGAATGACTGTTCTCGCTCTGACTTCGGCTGATGGCGGTAAAAACCTAGTAGATACCACAACACGGAAGCGATATGGGCACAGCAGCCAACTACCCATGGCACCATTCTTGCACTTGCAGTACCATCCTTTTTTGGGTTAGAGACCAGGACCATACTCAATAGATTAGTCAGTTTGTTAGTCAAGCTAACAATTCAATTGCCCAGAATGTTTTCCTTTATTGCAGCATCATTCATTGTATCATGTTAAGTACAACAGCAGCATTATCATTAGATGTATCTTCAAAGTAAGGTAACATCTAGAGTCCATAATAGGGTGACAGTGCAAATAAAAAAAATGGTGACGAGGTATTTGATTGCTTTGTCCATATCGCTTCTGTGTTAAAGAACCTCGGTTTTAAGGCCATCAGCCAAAGTCAGTAAAAATCGTTGAAGTCACAGTATATGAACGGTGTAACAGATGCTGTTCAAAAAGAGGCAACAGCTCAAGTTAAGGTGATGATGAAAGCTATTCTTCTGTAGATTAATTTGATTCAATATGCGCAAAGCATGTCAGAATACAGTTGTGAACAACCATTTTCAAATGTACATGCCTGTGTCTTTACGTAGGTGTACCACATTCTTTTTAGATGTGCTCTTGAAGTGGGATTATTAAAGATATTCAAGCAGACCTTTCTTATATCTCTGCATGCCAAAGGAAGGAGTGAGTGAGGCATATATATTTTTTTCGATGTGATGTTATGTTCGTATGTGCGTACTATGTCACACATTATTACGCTCATAACCAGGTTCACGTTTAGGTGCACATTTATGTCTGCGTTCCTCCTGCAGCTCATAACTGTTTAGCATGTTTATGGTCACTGATTCTGTCAGGGGTGGGGCTATTTGATTGGACCAAAGAAAATGTAAAAAAAAAATATGTATCTCAGAAACTGTTCAGATTCCAACCTTTTTTATTTGATGTTGTTTATGGTCAGATGCATTCAATGACACACACAATAATGCCCCAGCCCCCCACCCCCCCCCCCCCTGCCCTGCCCATTTCATATCATCAAAATCCAAATATCTTAGAAAATATTGATACCCATCCTGAACATATATATTTGATGCTAGTGTGTCTCCCAGGGGTCATGCAGCTATATTGGCAAAGTCAAACAGGCGGGGGCATCTGTGTACTTTGGACACATTTCCATTGTTTTTTTTTTTTCGTTTGATTTAAATATGCCAGAAATATCTAAACTCTGATGGAAACAATAATTTAACCTATAAACATGAAATAAGAATGTTCATTCAACCGTGAAATATAGGTCAACATCTCAAATGATCATTTGAGTTATATTGCCTTATCCGTATGCTTGCATGGTAGGAGTTTCACAACAATAGGTTAATGTATACCGAAGATATAAGAAAAAAAAACTTTACTGTTAAAAGATCTCAAAAATGACCCAAGGTTCCTCAAACCATATTCTCCCCCCCCCCCCCCACCCAAAAAAAAAGTGAATTTTGGTGAATAAACTTGACAAAACATAGAGTTAGACCTTCCCTTTATATAATAACGTGTCATGTATGGTACTATTTTTCTACCTTTAAATGAGACACAAAATACATGTCAAAACTGTGTGGAGTTACCCCACCCACTTTAAAGAGCATCTAACTCAGAAAAAAACTGCTTGAATACCAAATCCACATATGTTCAAAATAATTAGGCATATGTATGCTAACAATAAGCCAGAAATAAACAAAATCGTTAGGAAGCCAAAAAAAAAAAACCCTTAGGGAGACCCGTCCTTTCATATGAAGCTATCAGGAACAAGACTTGTTTGTAAAACACGAACATGATCCCGGCCAAGGTCAGTCATTTTCTTAAAAGGTCACATGTCAAGGCCAAAATCATGTCATTTTATTGTATTTGTGGGAAGCCCTTGTCACAAGCAGCGTACATGCCATATATGAAGGCTCTATCTGAAACGGTTCAAAAGTTTTGACCAATTATAATTTTAAAGTAGGTCAATGTCACTCGTCAAATGTTTACATGAGTGGAAAGCACTGGTCACAATGATCCTACATGCCAAATATAAAGAGTCTATCTGAAACGGTTCAAATGTTATGTCCAATGATTTTTTCGACTTGTTTTGTTTAAAGTAGTTCTCAAGTCAATGCCACTGGTCATTTTAATGAGTGGAGACCTTGCCACCAGAAACCTACATGCCAAGTATATAGACTCTATCTAGAACTGTCCAACAGTTATAATGAAAGATGCACTTATACTTTAAAACTGATCATAGGTTAAGGCCACAGATGAATTGTTTTTGTATGAGAGGAAGCCCTTGTAAAAAAACCTATATGCCAGATGAAAAGGCCAATGATAAGACACAATCAATGACGCCAGCCTAGGGGTCTGCCGGGTTGCGACATCCGTCAACTTCATAAATGGTCATTTATCTCGGACACCATTCAGATCCCCACCCCTAAACCATATATATTATTGTTCCTTATGATAAGACGCATTCCGTGACACCAACTTTGGGCCCCCCTGGGATGCGCCTGTGTCATTCTTGGGGATATCCCGGGATGCAACGGGACCATGTCCCACCTCCTGCACTTCATAGATGGCCCTCTATCTCGACAAACGTTACAGATACCCACCCAATAAATCATATATATTCTTGTTCCTTATGAAAAGACAGATTCAATAACACCAGCCTAGTGGTCTGTCGGGGTACGACGGAGCCATGCTCCACCCCTCCGCTTCATAAAAGGCCATATATATCGGAAACCATTCAGATCCCCACCCCTTGGCCGTATATATTCTTGTCACTTATGATAAAACTCATTCAGTGATACAAACATGGGGGTACCCCCGGGATGTGACAGGGCCACGACCCACCCCCTCCACTTCATAAAAGGCCCAATATCTCAGAAACCATTCAGATCCCCACCCCTAAACCATAAATATTACTGTTCCTTATGATAAGACACATTCAGTGATAGCTATTGACATTAGGCATCAACTCCAGGATGTGGTTCATTATGTGTTAAACCGTTTTGTATCAAGTATAATGTCTCCCACCGAAGGGGAAGGGGACATATTGTGTTTTGTGCGGATCCCTTCGGCGTTTGCTTACGCGTCAACGTGACATGTTCTTGTGTGCAAGCTATTTCATGAACTACTGTTTGGATTTTAATCAAATTTGCAAGGATATAACACTGGGACGGGATGAACCGATTAGGTTTGGGTGACCTTGACCTTATTTTCTCGGTCACAGCCGAGCTAAATAGGTCAAATTTAGGTTGTGCGCAGTATATCTCATGAACTACTTTGTGGGTTTTAATTTGTATGGATATTACATTCGGTCAGGATGAAGAATTGATCAGGTTTTCGTGACCTTGACTTTATTTTCAACTGAGGTCACAGCGGTGTTGTGAAATGAAGATTGTTTTGAATGAGGTATGTGGTGGAGGATATTTTCTAAGAAAACGAGTCTAGTTTTCGTTAATTTTAGGCAAAGATGATTGAGGATATGTTCGATGGGTAGAAGGTAGATGTCATTGTCTCCACATCCTTTGCAGTGCAAAGAGGGTTTACAACGTATCTTCATGCCGAAGTATTACTAATGGTCCCAAATTTATGACGTCATGGTGGTTCAGCCGAAGTGTTATGAATGGGATCCAAAGAGTTTGGAATACAAACACATATTTATATTGACGTCACGTATGTTACCTTTATTAACGTTGTTGCACATATAACGCGAAGGTGAGAACAAGAGAAAGAACTGTTTGGTTTCGGCGAGGTGGAGACAAGTTTCCAAGCTACATAGGATTTTCTCTGTGATTGTGCCCTACAGTTGGAGAAATCCATTTGTAGGATAGCCACTCTCGGTTGTCCGGCAACATACATGTATGTGCTTGGCCATTGCATGGCAACGCGTATAAATTACAAGCCGTTGGATTCATGGAATGTTTTAAAAATACCGATGATTCGGGACAACAGCAGTATGCGATTTCAAGACAACACATGTACTATTGTGTGCCTTTATGAACATTAAGTAGTTTGATATAAAACTGGTCCAACTTTTTGTTCTGCTCCAGCATTTCAGTTATTTCATCCTGTCGAGTGCTCATCATTGTTTTGTCTCTGTATCCGTTTGATTTTTATGTTATCGAAGATGTTGCACTAATGAGTTAGAAACTCTTCATGCGAACAAAATATTTATCTATGCCAAGACAACCAAGGGCGGAACGCTACGGAAACACGCCTATACAAATGCATTGGAAACTTTACCGCCGAAAAAGAAAAAAAAAAAAAAAAAAACATATGAGAATTTTAAGATAAAAAAATTGTGATATTTTTCTTATTCCTCATCGAGGCGGTTCTAACGAGTACCCACAAACTATATTTTAGAGCAGAAATAAGAAAAATAAGTTTTACCCATGTAAACCCCCAGCTTTATTATATAAAAAGGGGATCAAGGGTGTCAAAATTATAAAGAGGTGTTTTCGTGATACTAAACCAAGACAACCAAGGGCGATGATTATGGACACGAAAAATCGCCCTCCCCACACCCCCAGTAAAATGTTTTTTTTTTTTTTTTTTTTTTTTTTTTCTGGCCTTTCCAAGGCGGTGCTTATCTTGTGATTTATGATTGTTATGGAAGAGTAGTACTAGTTGTAAATGTGTTACCCTCTATAAATAAGGTCAATTATTATTTGATTATTATTTTTGTATTGCTTGTTCTGTCTTGGAAGGGTAATTTCATCGATTCTTGATCGTTGCCTTCACTTCTATTTTGATTATCTACGTACTGACAATGTCACGCAAAGGCGAAGTAGGACACTTCCATAACAGAACAAGATTTGCTTACAGAGAAGCACATACATATATAACCAATGAAAAGTCGTCATATAAGATCACTCATTTCTATCATACAATCACTCGCATGCGAAACACTTAGTAACAAGATAACAAGCACTCAACGATTACCGTAGCTTTACGATAACATATTGCATTTTTGTTCACATCTCCAAAACGGCTAGTTCTGATGCAAATCCGTGATATTTTTCTTATTTAAACACCAACATAGGTTGTGGTGCTTGTTAGAACCGCCTCATTGAGGCGGCTCTAACGAATACCCTCAACCTATGTCTTGGCGCAGAAATAAGCAGAATAATGTACAGACACGCCCAAGAAGAAGCCAACCATTTTCGCATTGTGTCCGCGTGACTCACGCGCATTGCGTGTGTTTAAAATTTCGCGTTTCAATACGCGGTCCATCGCGTTCATACGCGATTGTAACGCGTTTAATATCAGCCAATGAAAGTGATTTTCCAAAACGCATTAGGTAAACACAATACGCGTTTCTATGCGAGAGAATTCCAACCAATAAGAGAGGTACATGTAAGTGACGATAAAACGCGTGAGTGCGACAGGACACGGGCCAATCAAAACCCTCTTTGCACGTAATTTTGACTGTCATTTTTTGTTTATCGTTTATGCATTAATAGCGGCATTGGTCTTCTTATCAGTAGTGATTACTTCGGATAAACAAACACAATTACATTTACATTTAAAGGTATTTATTCTTGATTATTTAGGACAATCATTTCATTACATAATATTATGTAGCCCTCAGTGCTGACTGAAGAGATCCCCTCTGTCTTCAACAGGTAAGGGGCCATCTTGGGGAAAATCAATAGTTTACTAGAGTGTACATTATTGATTTTCCCCTTAAGTGCCTCATGCAGGGGATTCAGCAAGAGCTACTAATCACCCTTTGATCTGCTACAGGCAGGGGGCAATAAAACAATTATGAACACACGGTGTGTCCTACTGTTACAGAATAAATGCCTTTAAAGACATATTTTGGATTGCATAATACCCTAATGACTGGCAGTTCAGAGATAATACATACTCAGGGTGCTCTGAGGAATGTCAAACAGGTAGTGGACTAAGAGAGGCTAATCATTTACGCTGTGATATGTGTTTGACAAGTCACGTCTATTTATTTCTTTGTGGGCGCTCATCAGAACCGCCTTGTCATAGGTGTTTTGGTGTTTTTAACACATCTTGAAAACACACCTATTTAATTTTGACCCCGCTAAGCCCCACATTTATATAGTCTGGGGTTAAAGTGGGGAACATATAATTCTTCTTATCTTATTTCTGCACAAAATATAGATTAGCATATGGGTACTCGTCAGAACTGCCTCGCCGAGTCGGTTCTAACGAGTACCCACAACCTATGTTTTATGCAGACACATTAAAATCATCGGATTTGTATTAGGCAAAAACTATAAACTATACCCACATCTCTGTTTGGAACAAAGATAAATATATTAATAAATGTAAGAAAAATGTGGAAGACGCCTGAAAAACACACATTTTTTAAAGTTTATAAAGTGTAGCGCCAATTGACAAACAGTGCAGACCCAATTCGCACGCAAAAACTAGGCTTCTGATCAGGGCTTACATTGTTCCAAAAGCTTCAGACATTTTCAAAATAAATTTTGAAGAAAACACAACCTTAAATTTTGGAAGGGTCTTGTGCTATATTCCATGTGTCCCCAATAGGGCTTATCCTGAAAATGCGAACTTCATAATTTGTTTATCTAGGTCTTTGAAATTTCATACATTTTGTGTCCACCATAAAACTAAGAAATACTGAAAATTTGAAGTTGATATCTTCAATACTTCCAGAGTTACAGCCATTCAAAAATATAAAGAACATATAGCAAAATGCGTATCTTGTACCTAGGTGGGTACAGATGAGCAATTTTATCATACTTGATTCCAAAGGGGCAGTGTATTAAAAAATGCATACCATTATCATTTCTTATCTAAATTTGTTGATATTTGGCAGACACCTGCTAATATAAAATACCTTTGAAATTATGATCTTACATCTATAAGTTTGTTGTTGTTAATGAAAATATTAATATTTTTTCTCTCTAATGACCATATTCGGAATTATCCGGATTTAAACTGCCATTTCTCCAAAACCCATGGAGATATTTTATTCTAATTTTCAGGATTTTATAAACGTGTTGGTAACTTTTAAGTGATGCAACACTGAAGGCCTAATTTCTACAGGTTACAAAATTTGCATTTTCCGGAGTAGGCCTATTGGCAAAAGGTGAAGACCCAGATCAAACGCAACAGAACTAGGCGTCTGATCAGGACTACATTGTTTGCAAAAAGTTCAGGCATTGTTTTCCAAATTATAAATTTTGAAGAAAACACACTCTCACACTATTAAATTTTGAAATGGGCTTGTTCTATTTACAAGGCGGAAGATTCCTTTAAGCGCCAAATGGAACAAAAAGAAACAGACCCAGATCAGTCGCAGCAGATCAGGGCCTACATTAAATGAAAAAAAGTTCAGGCATTTCTCAAATGAATTTCGAAGACAACACGAGCTGATTCTACTACACTTTGAAATGGGTTATTGTTATGTATAAGATGAAAGATTCCATTTAGTGAAACAATGGGCTAATTAAACAAAATAAATGAAAATTACAAAAATAAATAATTTAAAAATGGGCCGCTTCTGTGAGTGACTGAACATGAATTATTTCGGAAAAATTTTGAAGAAAACCTCGCACTCTTAAATTTTGAAATGGTCGTGTGCTATATTCAAGGTGGAAGATGCCATTTGGCGCCAAATAGCAAAAAGTGCAGACCAAGATCATACGCAACGACATTAGGCGCCTGATCAGGCCCTACATTGTTATTAAAAGGTTCAGACATTTTCAAAATATTTTTTTAAAGAAAACACAACCTTCAATTGGTCTTGATCTATTTACAAGGTGGAAGATCCAATTTGGCGCCAAATGGCGAAAATTGCAGATCCAGATTGGACCTAGCAGAAGTAGGCGTCTGATCAGGACCTACTTGGTTTGCAAAAAAGATCAGGCCTTTCCTAAAGCATACATGTAATAGATATATCCATTGTTTTTGTGAAATATTGGTAAATATTTGTACTGATTGATATCTATACAGGACAATTTGACGAGCCCGCCAGGGCGAGTCTAATTATCCTAAATGTTTGTTTGATTTGTGGTTAAATGTCCCCGTCAACACTGTAAACGTCATTTTGGAGACGTTGCTTTCAATTTTGTGGGACTTTTACCCGACATTGAGATGAAATGACATCTCAAGCCCTGTCGCCCAATGAAACCAAAAGGGTTTATTAGCATGGACGGTCCGCCTCGCACCGCGGTTCCTGGACAGGCTTAGATCCGCTAAGCGGTTTACCAGTACCAGTGTGCGGGCCGCATTCAGCTCTGCGTGGAAGCATCATGCAGCCCATATATTTCTTCAAGCCCCTATGGGCGGGGGCCGCTAATTATCCTATACAGATGTCAGTCAGTACAAATATATACCAATATTTCTCAAAAACAAATGGATATACAGTAAAACCGACATCAGTTGTCAGTTTGGTATTGACCGGCCCCGATAGCTCAGTTGGTAGAGTGTCCGCTCCGGGGAACGGGAGGTCTCGGGTTCGATCCCGGGCCGGGACATACCAAAGTCGTTAAAAATGGTACTAGCTGCTCCTCGCTTGGCACTCAGATTTACGGGGTAGAGCTAGGACTGGTCGATCCAGTGTCAGGATAATGTGACTGGGTGTGGTATCATGTAATGTGTCTGGGACATGATACTTCAGTGAGGCAGCACTATAAACGGGAGCATTGAGCTCCCTGTCGCAACCAGACACCGTCGTGATATGACTGAAAAATTGTTGAAAGCGACGTTAAACCCGAATTCACACACACACAGTTTGGTATTGTCAATATTATTGTAAATAAAGGTTATTTTTAAATTTATCTACGCAATTATATGTTATTTTTGGATGATCTAATTTTATTTTTGGTGATTAATGTGATGGTATCAGGCTAAAAAAAAAACATACCTGCACTGTATCGACGCTAGCCAAGTGGTAAAGTCACGGGCCTGTAGAACTGAAGTATGCGGGTTCGAATCTCGCTGGGAATGTTTTTTTCTTTAACATTTTTTTTCGCTACTCTGACAGCAGAAGAGACATTGTCGGCTGACGAGAATCAAATTTCAAATAGCGAAGTTTTTTGGTTCTGACAAGTGCAGTTTTGTGACCGACAATCGATAAACGTTAAAATAACGTATGATCAACATGAATTAAATTATAAATTTCCAATCAATGTTAATTTCAAGTCATGTTATTGGTGTGCCTATTCTTTACTTTCACATGTCACATATAGGGTCTAGGCCAGTAAGATTACATTGTATCAAATTATGGCATCTTGTATTTCAATTCTCTTGTACATGTACTAGCTGGTGTTTCTTTTTTATTCACTATTATAAATCAAATGTGAAGTTGATCTTTAAAACTGTGCATGACATGTATTGAACTTTAAAATAAATAGATAACCATTCACGAAAAAATAATAATACAAAAATAATAAACAGAATTGAAAATTAAAAAATAAATAATAAAAATGTTTATCATATGACGTCGCGTCTGAGAGTGTAATAACGCCATGCATTATTTTCGATAATCCACTAGTGGATTAAATATGCAAATTAGCTAGATACGTTCCGTAACGTTACATGTACGGCGTCCTTAACGGCGTCGCGTTTACTGATGGCGGAATATTGACATTTTTGTAAACAATCGTGAATAAAATGCGTTTTAAATGTCATATGATAAATAGAATCTTGCATTCGTGCTCATGTATTATTGAATTTATTAAACTCGTTGAGGAAAAGGGATAAAATGCTCGGCAAAGCCTCGCATTTTATCCCTTTTCCTCAACTTGTTTAATAAATTCAATAATACATGAGCACTCATGTAAGAACCTCTATATCAACAATTTATCAAACTCGTTGAGGAAAAGGGATAAAATGCTCGACAAAGCCTTGCATTTTATCCCTTTTCCTCAACTCGTTTAATAAATTCAATAATACATGAACACTCATGTAAGATCCTCTATAAATTCTGAAACTATTTTATAAAAAAATCATCAAGAAAAAAATAAATCATGCTTTTAATAGCTTTATGAAAAAAGGTTGTCAGCGAGGTTCGAACCTGCGACCCTCAGGAAAGTAAACCGGTCGTTTTGGGCGCTCCTCTATACTAGTTGCGCTACGCAACTGATTACATTGACGCTGCAAAATTTAGTGCTTTTGTGTTAGAATATAACCCGTTACGTACCTGTGGAAAACACCGTTGTTTGTTATGATTTATAAATAGACGAGTATTTATCAACATTGAAATCATAACACCGACATATTATGGCAGGGTACCTGTATCTGTTTTAATCCACAGTACTTGATATCAGTACATGATAACAATACATTTATCAAAATTTATCAGTACTGCCAACATCAAAGGAGTGTGTGTGAATTCGGGTTTAAGGGTTTACCAAAGTACAAAAAGTGGGTGGGGTACCCCTCAACATGACTTTTCTTTTCAGCCAAAACACCAAGTCGGAGAAAAAGTTTGAATATACTGGAAAGTAACACGTCTTCAAACATGACATTATCTAATAAGCAATTATCAAACAGCTTGTAGGTTTAAACGGGCGATGAAAAAAATGAGGGTGACAGCATTTGCGCTCAAAGTCATATTTACCTAATTTTTCAAGACCTAAAATGTACAGTGTACTGTTCTTGGAAGGCTGAACTACAATGTCTTAGAGTATTACTAACCAAAATTGTCTCCTGTCTAAGAACCATTTGTACCACCACGAGATATTTTTCATAAGTTCTTTGGTCGCCATTTTTCATTCATGGGATTTGTAAACAAAATATCAACACTTATTTGGAAACGCATATCGCCAAATCGGCTTGACGATGTAACATGACAGCTATGCGCCGTGAAACAGGAACCCTTCCTGCATATTTTTGTGCAAGTTGAAGTATTTTACAAACTTACGATTTATCATCCATCCGGTCAATTTTATAGTCATTTTTTTAATAATAACAGCTGATTGGAAACATTTGTTGTTGAGCATGAGGAAGTCATGGCTTTATCACATAAATATTACTACGCCTAAAGCGGAGCTAGGACAAAACATCGGAAAAATTCCGATATGTCCTCAAAGTTTTTATTGTGTCATAAATCTAAATGACTTTTCTGCTTAAATTGCTTAAAATTGTTCTTGAATATATGGTAATTCTTCAAAAATATGAATTTTTTGGGACTATATTTTTGCGTTCGTGTCACCAGATATGGAAGTCCTTAGGTGTTTCCGGTTTCATTGACAAGCCTTTGAAAAAATAATATGCTAACAAATTTCACAAAATTTGCACTGTAGACATGTGAATCAAGGTAAGTAATTATATAGAGACTTAGATTATGGATTTTAGTGTAAGAATGAATAGGTTCAAGAGTTCGATTGTCGAAAAAACATCTCTTATTTGTGTTTCAACATCTCGTCTGATTTACGTTATTGATAGTAAACCAAAACCTCGTGACCAAATGTAAACATGTATGGTGGTCAATAGAAGACGGCAGTTATGCGCTCTCTGGAATTATTTTGTGGCATACTATCAATGTTGTTATAATTAAAATATGTGGCCCTGAAAAAGATACATAGTTCTTTAAGGAAAGAATTTGCTCCACAGGACCAAAATTGTTCCTTTTCAATTTAAACTCTTATTGATAAGGGAGACAAAAATAATTTGGCTCCTTTGAATGTGTATCCTTTCTTTCTTTCTACTTAAACTGTGATCGGTCACATCTGACCATTTCTCGCAGGTGTACATTACATACATGTACAAACAAGGTTTGCAGGATGAAAGCCTACACAGTAATCATCGCCCCCCCCCCACCCGTCGGGGCTTGAAGAAATAAATGGGCTGCATGATGATTCCACGCAGAGCTGAATACGAAGGCACACAAGTACTGGTAAACCGGTTTAATAGAAGATCTAAGCCTGCCCAAGAAAAGCCGTGCAAGTCGGACCTTCTATCTATCTATCTATCTTCATATACTGAGTCGGTCAAACTTGGCCATTACCTCAGTTGGGTGGTGCGCTAAATTTAGAATTTAGCAAAAAAAAAAACAAAAAAAAAAAACACATCCACTGGATGAGTTCTTAAAACTATTTACAATCTGCTTTCAGAGGTGTACTAAAACGCACCCCTCTGGATCCCAATCTACACCATGCGGGCTTTGAACTCCTCTGCAGTTTTGGCATTTACCACAGAGGAGGAAAGACTATTCCACTGAGGAATAGTTCTAGGGAAGAAAGAATTCTTCAGGGCATCACTATAGGCCTGGTACCTACGATATTGACTGTTGTTTAGTTTTGATGCCCTTGTTTGAGTTGAAGTAGTCACAGGGGTCAAGTATTTATCTTTATTAAGAGACACTGTGTCAGAGTGTATCTTATAAAAGAAGGTTAAAGAGGACTGCTCGCGACGGGCCTCCAAGGATGGCCACTCCAGCTCATCGAGCATTTCACCAACACTGCTTCTGTTCCGCCATCGGGCAGCCGTCCTCTGAACCTTCTCAACCTGTTGAACCTGAGTTTTAACATGGGGATGCCAAACAGGTGATGCATACTCTAATTGAGGTCTAACCAAGGTTTTGTATGCAACATCCTTTGTCTGCCTAGGTGCAAAAGCCAAATTGCGTCTAAGAAACCCTAATGTCATAGTTGCTTTGGAGGTAATCTCAGAAATATGTTGACCCCAATCAAGATTATCAGTAATGGTGATACCAAGATATTTTGCGGATTGGACATGTTCCAAAGTATGCTGATGTAATGAGTAGTTGAATTTAATCTGCTTGTCTGGAGGGTGCCGTGACACCCTCATTGAATGACATTTGGCCACATTGAACTTCATTTGCCAATCGGCCTCCCAACGTGCTAGGCTATCCAGGTCATCTTGTAAGATAAGACAGTCAGAAGTAGTATATATGTTCCTATACAAAACACAATCATCAGCAAACAAGCGAACAGATGACCTGATATTATCAGGAAGATCATTAATAAATATCAAGAAAAGGACCGGTCCAAGTACCGAACCTTGTGGGACACCGGACAAAACAGGGACTGGATCCGACGCTTGGCCGTCAAGTACAACTTGTTGAGTGCGTCCAGAGAGCCATGAGCTAACCCACCTTCCATGCTTATATATAAACCCTTTTGGTTTCTTTGGGCGACAGGGCTTCAGGTGTCATTTCATCTCATTGTCGGATAAAAGTCACACAAAATTGGAAGCAACATCTCCAAAATGACCTATATAGTGTTGACGGGGATGTTAAACTTCAAATCAAACAAAACAGTGACAAGAAAACAAGGGAGCCAACTAAAACTTCCAATGATTCAGTTGTGGTGGCAGTTATTGTCCACCATACCTTTTTTCTAGACTACTTTTCAGCAACAAATATGTCTGGAAATTGTATTTTTTTTGATACACAGTATGGGAACAAATTTGCTGTATACTCCACTGTAGAATATTTTTGAGCAATGACATTCTCACACATTGTAGCATAATAACTAATGAACCTATTTATGCAATTTTATTTGGCTGTATTACCATGGAGAATGTGTTTGAACGCAAATGGATTGAAGCAAATAAAGAGAGGTATGTTTTTCTCAATAATTCCTGAATTTCTGAAAAAATTCTAATAGAACATGTGAATAAGTTGAAATAAATTATAGGCCAAGTAACTTTTCAAAAAACTTGACAGTTTTGCAAAATTCAATTAAACAAATTTTGAACCCCACACCATTACCCCACCCACTTTTTGTACATTGGCATCCCCTTAACGTCGCTTTCAACAATTTTTCAGTCATATCACGACAGTGTCTGGTTGCGACAGGGAGCTCAATGCTCACGTTTATAGTGCTGCCTCACTGAAGTATCATGTCCCAGACACATTACATGATACCACACCCAGTCACATTATCCTGACACTGGATCGACCAGTCCTAGCTCTACCCCGTAAATCTGAGTGCCAAGCGAGGAGCAGCTAGTACCATTTTAACGACTTTGGTATGTCGCGGCCCGGGATCGAACCCGAGACCTCCCGTTCCCCGGAGCGGACACTCTACCAACTGAGCTATCGGGGCCGGTGCCAACATCAAAGGAAAGTACGGGAAGCTGTGGATTAATTTGAAGAATGCAAAACCTTTGAAATGGGCTTGTGGTATTACCAAGGTGGAATATTTCATTTGTCTCCAAATGGCAAAAAACGTGCAGACCCAGATCAGACGCAGCAGATGTAGGCATGCATCTGACCAGGGCCTACATCACATACAAAGGGTTCAGATATTTTCAAAATGACATTAAAAAAACAATACAACCTTCAATTGGTCTTGACCTATTTACAAGGTGGAAGATCTCATTTGGCGCCAAATGGCGAAACTTGCAGATACAGATCAGACCTAGCAGAAGTAGGCGTCTGATCAGGACCCACTTTGTTTGCAAAAAGTTCAGGCCTTTCCAAAAGCATACATTTTGAAGAAACCACAGCCTTTGAAATGGACTTGTTCTATTACCAAGGTTGAAGATTCAATTTGTTTCCAAATGGCAAAAACGTGCAGACCCAGATCAGACGCAGCAGAAGTAGGCATCTGGTCTGGGCCTACATCACATACAAAGGGTTCAGACAAATTAAAAAATAAAATTTGTAGAAAACACAACCTTCAGTTGGTCTTGAGCTATTTATAAGCTGGAAGATCCCATTTGGCGCCAAATGGCGAAATTTGCAGATCCAGATCAGACCTAGCAGAAGTAGGCGTCTGATCAGGACCCACTTTGTTTGCAAAAATTTCAGGCCTTTCCTAAAGCATGAAGAAACCACAACCTTTGAAATGGACTTGTTCGATTACCAAGGTGGAAGATTCCATTTGTCCCCAAATGGCAAAAAAAAGTGCAGACCCAGATTAGACGCAGCTGAAGTTGGCATCTGATCTTGCCTACATTACATACAAAGGGTTCAGGCATTTCCTAAATAAATTTCGAAGAAAACACAACCTGATTCTCCTAAATTTCGAAATAGACTAATGTTATATATAAGGTGGAAGATTCCATTTAGTAGAAAAAAGGGTTAGTTTAACAAAATAAATGAAAATTACAAAAATAATTAATTTAAAAAAAAATGGACAGTTTCTGTGACTGAATGAACATGAATCATTTCGGACATCTAGAATAAGTAGCAATAATTAGGTTTTGTTTTAAATAGCTACATGTATTTTTATAGCCCCAAGTTGCACCTGGGTGTCATAAAACGTTTGGTCAATAAACATCCTGTATTTTGACAGTAAACTTCAATCACTATGAAGTGTACCTATGTTTTACCCTTTACCCTCAGACAAATGTGAATGAATAATTGACTTGTCCTCTTTTCGGAAAAAATCAGATATGTTCAAACTGAAAAAAAATCTGAAACAAGAACAATTTGAAGAAATAAAAAAAAGGAAAAAAAAAAGAACGATAAGTGCAAAATAGTTACGCAATATTGATTTGTTTCCCTTTGAAACGCGAAGCAGTCTGGGAATGCGCACTATCCGCGTTTTCGACACTCTGGTTTGATTGGCTGATCAACAATCGCCATTTATGCGCAATATCACGTTATTCATAAAAGCAATTGATTGGCTAAACTGTCATTTGCAAATGAAACGCGTAAATCGCGAGTGCGAATCTCGCGCGGTACAAAAGCGTAATAAATGCGCGTGCGCTGTAAACGTTCACTCCAGCGTATCTGTATATCGCCGTAGACCCCCGTTTTCTGTATATAAAGTAGGGGATAAAGTGGTGTTTATTTCACGGATTTGATCACGTGATGGTATTTTAACCCATTTTGACAATACAACCTTCCATCTGGTGCAGTGGTAAAGCATCTGATTTGAGATAGAGAGGTACATTGTAGCCGGGTCAAACCCCAGCACGCGCAAAGTGTAGTTCCTTGAGCAAGAGACTTTATCGATATTGCTTAGTCCTGGTTTCTAGAAAAGAGGGCCACATGGAAGATTAGTTCTAGTTTCCCAAATGTGCTACCTTCTGTTAATAAAGTCGATTTTTATTTATTTAATATTGTTATTATTATTATTATTACCTAATGTGTTAAGAGCAGTCCATTTCGTATTTTTGGTGGGTTAGTTTTGTTTGCGGTAACGTAAACCCAAATCAAACGCCGTGTTCTGTGGCGTCTGATCAGGGTCTACATTGTTTGTCTACGTCCAAAAAAGGCACACGAGTCATATATGGGTTAGGTACTAACATGTCAATCGATAAACACACTCACTCCTGAAAAGAAACGCAATATTCAAAACAATGTCGGCCCCCGTCCACCGGGGCTTGAAGAAATAGATGGTCTGCATGATGCTTTCACACAGAGCTGAAACCGACCGCACACGAGTACTGGTAAACCGCTTAGAGGATCGAAGCCTGTCCAGGCAAAGCGTTGCGAGTCGGACCGTCCATGCTTATCAACCCTATTGGTTTAAGTAGGCGACAGAGCTTGAAATGTTGTTTCATTTCAAATGTCCCGCAAAAATGGAAGCAACGTCTCGAAAAATGACATATTTAGTGTTGACGGGGACGTTAAACCCAAAATCAAACAATCAAATCAAAACAATGCGATCCTCTAGCTTTAGAAGAAAGTATAACCTCGTACAATGCTGCATGCCATTACGGAAACACGCCTATCCAAATACATAGTAAATTTTAACACCTAAAAACGAAACTTTGAGACGAAAAATTGTGATATTTTTTCTTATTTCTGCTGAAAATATAGATTATGTGTACACGTTAGAACCGCCTCATCGAGGCGGTTCTAACGAGTACCCATAATCTGTATTTTAGAGCAGACATAAGAAAAATAAGATTTATCCCTGAAAACCCCAGTTTTGCTATATAAAAGTGGAGTTCAGTGGGGTTAGAATTATATAGCATTGTTTTCGTGATGCATATACCATCGCAAATTTCATAACAGAGTCTAGAGGTAGCTTATACCTCATTTCTAAACGATAAGTGAATGCCACGAGGCACGGCGTAATTGCTTAAATCTGTAAATTTTGGTGTTTTCATTACGAAAACACGCCTATACAAATACAATGTAAACTTTTCCACCGAAAACAAGAAAATTTTGAGATGAAAAAATGTGATATTTTTATTATTTCTGCTAAAAATATAGATAGTGGGTACTCGTTAGAACCGCCTCAATGAGGCGGTTCTAACGAGTACCCGCAATCTATATTTTGGAGCAGACATAAGACAAATAAGGTTTACCCCTGAAAACCCCAGTTTTACTATATAAAAGAGGAGTTCAATGGGGTCCGAATTATATAGCCTTGTTTTCGTGATGCATATACCATCGCAAATTTCATAACAGAGTCCAGAGGTAGCTAATACCTCATTTCTAAACGATAAGAGAATGTCACGAGGCACAGCGTAATTCCTTAAATCAGTAAACCTTGCTGTCTTGGGTGGGAGGTGTGAAGTAATTGTAACGATTCCTGATCATTGCCTTCACTTCTGTTTTATATTTTCTTCGTGCTGTTTACCTCGCAGACTTCATAACGTGATGTTCGGTATGTGCTCGGAGGGGGAAGTGCTGTGTTTGCCGGGTCTTGTCCATCATCCGTTTAGGTTTCAAAACTTTGGGGTTTAGACACACTGGTGAAGATGAAATATCAGAAAGGCCTTTGTGTCACTAAATTTGGTATAGTTACACCTTAATTGCTCATGTCATTGGACATCTCCATTCATTACGATAACACACCCATGCGATATAGTGCAGGTTTTCACATCCTTAAATCTGTAAATTTTGGTGTCTTCATTACGAAAACACGACTATACAAATACAATGTAAACTTTACCACCGAAAACAGGAATATTTTGAAATGAAAAATTGTGACATTTTTATTATTTCTTCTCAAAATATAGATAGTGGGTACGAGTATCCGCAATCTATATTTTGGAGCAGAAATAAGAAAAATAAGGTATACCCCGGTAAACCCCAGTTTTACTCTATAAGGGGCGTGTTTACGTGATGTGGATTGGAGGTGTGAAGTAATTGTAACGCCTTCACTTCTGTTTTGTATTTTCTTCGTGCTGTTTACCTCACGGACTTCATAACGTGCTGTTTGGTAGTGTTAGTAGTGAACTTTTCTGAAACACGTAAATTCTTAACCCATCAGACCTTTACGTCTTGTGAAGGATTGCCCAATGGTTTTATAAAACTTGTCTATTCTTTGTTTTCTGTTAATTATCAAGAAACCAGAAATTAATCCAAGTAAGAAAATGGATGTTGGTAACGCAAATTTCATTGATTCCATTGCCTTTTCACAAACAATTATGTTAGTATTCGTCATATCTTGTCTGGCTTTGTTTTAAGCTTTTCTGGCCTTTTGGTTTCAGTTTTCAGTTCACCTACTCTCTCTCCCCCTCTCTCTGTCTACGAGAGAGAGAGAGAGAGAGAGAGAGAGAGAGAGAGAGAGAGAGAGAGAGAGAGAGAGAGAGAGAGAGTGAGAGAGAGAGCAGACCGTTGAGAGTATTTGTCAAGGTTTTTGACAAAGTACATCCATGATGGTCAAAGCGAAAACAAAACAGGCTGCACATGAGTACACTAATCTGTGTCATTGCTGTCCGGATATATCATGACAAACATTACGCAAACACGCCTATACAAATACATTGCCACTTTTATCGCCGTAAAAATGAAAACTTTAAGAAGAAAACTTGTGATATTTTTCTTATTTCTGCTCAAAATATAGATTGTGGACACTCATTAGAACCGCCTCATCTAGGTTCTAACGAATACCCACCATCTATATTTTAGAGTAGAAATAAGGAAATAAGGTATACCCCCGGAAACCCAGTTTTACTATATAAAAGTGGTTTCATGGGGGTAAAAATTATATAGGCGTATTTTCGTGATGTACAGACATTAATATTTGTCATTTTGACCCCCCTTAAACTCCACTTTTATATAGTAGAACTGGGGTGTACAAGTGTATACATTATTTTTTTATTTCTGCTTAAAAACATAAATTAGTACTTATTGAAACCGCCTCGTCAAAGCGTTTCTAACGAGTACCCATAATCTATGTTTTGAGCAGAAATATGCAAAATATGAGAATATCAGATTTTTTTAACCCTGAAAACGTTCATTTAATTGTGGTAAAATTTCCAATTTATTTGAACATGCTTTTCTTAAATTTACTAACTGGCAAATTCTGAATTCATGCTGTTGTCCACGTGGCCAGCAATGATTTGAGAAAACCAATATTATGATTATTAATAGAAAAAGTCTCGCTATTTCTATCGATGTTACGAAGTTATTTATAGAGTCTGGACAGGAATAGTGTGCTGGGTGTGGCAAACATCAATTATCCAGATCAGACGCCGCGAAAGGTGGCGTCTGCTCAGCCTGTTGCACATGGACTACACTGTTTGTTTAACTAGTGAAATAGTATAAGAATGCCAGGTTGCTCACGCAAAGAAAGGAACAATAAAAAACATCTTAATTTGGGCCAAGCTATCACGTGACATCTTTCGGAACATTCCATTCATAAAACTGTTAGCTAGAGTCAAGTGTCCAAAAAGTCAACAAAAACTTCTTCGCACTTCTGCTAAGAATTTAAATTTGTTTAAGAGCAAAATCGAGCAGTCCATACTTATAAAGGTGGTATTGTTATTAGACATACAGCGTAGACTCAAATCGGATAGACAGTACGTTCCTTCTGATCAGAGTCGGCACTGCTCGCCACATATATATAGCAACATTTTTGAACATGAGAGAGAACCTGCATGAGTTTGAGGGGTAGGGGTATGCAACGCACCCCTCCACACCCTGTGTGCGGGCCTGCATCAGCTGATAGAATGAACGTTTTTGTTGAAACATATCGCTGAAGGGGCTCTGTAATTCAGGAGCTGGGATGCAGTGGTGGGACTGAGCGAGAAGAAGTGAGAGAGTTAAAACTATGACAAATATTGTAAGTTCTGATAAGATACCATCGATGGATCTTCACTATTTGCAGGTGGATAAAACATATACATGCAATCACTTTTCCATTGTGTTGCATATGTGGTTAAGCAATATCAATGAAATATTGTAAGTTCAGAACTTTTGAGATGAATATGTTGCGCTGGTTGAAGATACGTGTATTTGTTTGTTTGTTCGTTTGTATTGGAATTTAAAGGCCCATTCAACACTATTTTAGGTCATGTGTGAAACGGTCAGTTTACCAATACAGGCTTATACGTAAGCGGTTAATCAGCAGTGCACAGTTTTTCACCAGAAACTGACAACTGCCTTTCTTGAATCAGCGGAAGGGAGAGAATGACTGTAGAAAAGATTTCATGATCAATCTCCACGAAAGAATGTTGTCGATCCCGGCAGGTATCGAACGTCGTCCGCCTGATCACTAGTCAGACGCGATCCGACTGAGCTACCGAGGCCGGCTAATATACGTGTATATGCGGAAGGAAAATACTTAAAACACATTAGCAAATAACACAAGTATATAGTTTGAAAAACTTTGACGGAAAATGCTTCCACCAAAACTGTACTGAATACTTTTCTTATAATGAAGCGTTTTAACGAGTGCCCATAATCTACGTTATAAGTAGAAGTGGAGGAAATGGTCAGGAATCGATACAATTAACCCAAAGCTCCCATCAGAGACACCAAAGGGAAAGAAACACAAACATGAAACAATAGACCCTTATGGAAACACCAATAGCGGAAAGCCAAACGGACAGTTAATTTCCCACAAAATGGCCAATAGTCTATCCAAAATAAAATAATATAAGCGACACAAACATCCAAAGACAAACCATAACAAAAATAAACTGCGACAGAAGAACCGCCTTGGAACGGTCAGCGGAAACGGAAAATCAAACAACCACAGAGATGAAACAACGGTGAGGATTCGACAGCAAGACATCACTGAAATGCTGGAGCAAAAGAAAACCAACAGTTAGACTCCGATGGGACAGATCAGAGACAGAGCATCGGGTACCAACCAACATAAGCCTTTACGTTGGAACCGTCATAGAATCTGAGGCCTGTCCCACCGGCGTTCAGATAAAATGGAGAGCAAAGTTGTCAACCTTGATTGGGTTAACTATGCATGCAGTCTGTCGTATAACAATTATGTTGTACCCAATCTTTATATATCGAAGAAAGGTTTTACGAAATTAGGTGCTGAAGTCATTGCGGTAATATGTTTTCTAAATTTATATACCAAGTCACCATAAAATTCGGGTTCCGATAAACCCTGTTGCAGAAGAGATTTAAGTCCAATACGGAATGTTGAAATTATATCAGAATGACGTCTATAAAATTTTGAAAAGGGTTTGCGTAGTGTATGGTACCGATCACCCTGATTAGGAAGTTTAGCATTTAACAATTTAGTAGGAGTTTGAAGTCAGTTCAATGACTACACACTCTAGCAAATCGAATTAATTGCGAAATATAAACGCCATAGGATGGCGGCAGACGCCAACACGAAGACACACCTATTCGACCCCCTTAAACCCCACTTTTATATAGTAAAACTGGGGTTTGCAGGGGTATACATTTTTTTTCTTATTTCTGCTCAAAAACATAGATTGTGGATACTCGTTAGAACCGCCTCGCGGAGGCGGTTCTAACGAGTGCCCACAATCTATATTTTGAGCAGAAATAAGAAAAATATCACAGTTTTTCATCTTAAAAAATTCATTTTTTTCGGCGATAAAGGTGACAATGTATTTGTATAGGCGTGTTTGCGTAATGCCAAAAGGTGGGTCATACTTTCCCGGATGACCCACGGATATCACACTGTCCGTGTTATAATACAAGACACGCCTGTCTAGCTCTTCGAGCACAATGTACAGTTTGACTCTTGCGCAGAAGGTAGTGAAAGTAGCTAAGTAAATATTAATTCTTTTATCTTCTGGTTGGCAGTCTTTGGTGAAAATCCATTCGACATGTACCATGTCGAACAGCGTTGTTGGCGCCATAACATTGCAACCATCCAAACATACCGGAGATGACCATTGTTTACATAACGCGAACAAGTCCGTGAAGTGCACGCACCACTTTATACAGAGAAAACTGGGGTTTATGGCGGTATACATATTTTTTCTTATTTCTGCTCCGAGACACAGGCTGTTGGTACTCGTCAGAACCGTCTCAATGCGGCAGTTATAACGAGCACCCACAACTATCTTTGCAGTGTAAATAAGAACAAGAGGCACATGGGCCAAAATGCTCACCAGAGCTCAGGGAGCACTACCCACTGGCAGCCATGTATTTTAATTAACCATGGAAGCCCTGCGCCCAAAGACGCTACAGATAAAATTTGGACCCAATCAGCCTAGTGGCTTCAGAGGTTTGATGTCTCTTGAATGTGTTGTTGCAAGACAGCGGACGTCAATTGACAACCCTCTGTGGCAAATAATTAACATTATAACTATATAATCATTATAATCATATGACAGATAGAACTTTGTTTAAGGAACAATTCTATGAAAGTTTTTAAGATATCTTGAAAGATGTAAAATCTTTTTTTTTTCAATTTTCTCCATTATCAGTCTATGGAAACTCTTAACATCCCATAGAAACCAAACTAAAGAGCCAAATTTCATAAAACACACACGCACACAAACACACGCACGCACGCACAAACTGTAAAGGCAAATATGGTGAATATTTCCATACAGCCCCAGCCTCATTGAGCATAATAAATGGTTTATGACGAGATGATTGTATTTTCTTTTTCTTTTCTTTTTTAAATTTTAGTTTCCAATGGCAACCAATAAAAGTGTGCATTAGGCCTAAAATCATTTGGGAGAAACAATATTGCTAAACAATATTTCTACTAACGTTTCGCCAAAATACCAGCTAAGGCTTGGCAGTAAATACAAATTTTCGATTTCCCCCATAACAAATCTATAGAAACTCTGAGATGTCATAGCAATCAAACTAAAGAGCCAAATTTCATTAAAAAAAAAAACAACAACAAAAAAAAAAAAAAAAAAAAAAAAGTACCTGTTCAGGCAAATATGATGAATATTTCCATAAAGTCGCAGCCTCATGGAGCATATGGCTTTGCGAGAAGATTATTTTTAAGCGTGTTTTTATTCTATTTTTGGGCGCATTTGATTTCCATGGCAACCAATAAAAGTGATCATTTGGCCTAAATTCATTCGGCAAATAGAGGATTGCTTAAAAAATATTTCTAGGAACGTTTGGTAAAAAATATCTGGAAAGACCTAGCAGTAAATTCCATTTTTCAATCTTCCCCATTATAAGTCAATGGAAACTCTAAGTTGCCAATTGAAAGCAACCAAACTAAAGAGACGAATTTCATAAAAAGCACAAGACCTGAAAAGGCAAATGTGGTAAATATTTCCATAAAGACTCAGCCTCATAGAGCATACGGTTTCTAAGGAGATGATTTTTTTTTTTCTAGTTTCATTTTTCATTTTGGTTTCCATGGCAACCAGTAACCAGTAAACCGTAGCTATAAGCCTAAAACCATAAGGCAGACGGTAAATTACACGTTAAGGAACATTTCTATAAAAGTTTGGTCAAAATATCTGCAAAGGCGTGGCAGTAAATGCCATTTTTCAATTTCCCGATTATAAGTCAATGAAAACTCAAAATTACCATAGCAACCAAACGTAAGAGCCGAATTTCATTAAAAACACAAACCTGTAAAGACAAATATGGTGAATATTTCCATAAACTCTCAGCCTTATAGAGCAAATGGTTTCTAAGGAGATGATGTTTTAAGTAAATGTTTTCTATGTTTTTCATTTTGATTTCCATGGCAACCAGTAAAAATGAGCAGTAGGCCTAAAATCATATGACAGATAGTAGATGACTTAAGGAGGGTCGCGCATAACTGACTCTGCCGTAATCAGGATCGAATTTTTACCTCAAAATGATTTTTGTTTCTATTTAGTTTTCAAAGTGTTTTCTGAGGTTTTTGTAGCATTTAATAACTATTGCAATGTGCATTTTGTTATAAATTATTTTGCGACTTCATAGACTACTTTCCGGTCTAGTCCGCATGGCTGGAAGCACAGGAAAATAGAGGGATAAACAGACTAACCCTGTATTTTTCCAGCTACTGGTTTGTATCCTCCTATTGCAGCCCATCAGCTGTCCATGGCAAATCTGAACTCTTTTTAACGCACGATGTTTACTTGATTTTTCCATTGGTGTCAAAAATATAGCCTCGATGAGTCTATCAGTTCACATATTCCACGGCCATACTTTGTCAACACAAACAAAACAATGAATCAATAGTGACGTTTACTTTAGTTTGCGTGACGTCATATATATGGAAAGAAAACACTGTCATATTTGATAATTAAAAGTGCAGACTGTAATGCCTGGCAGCGCACAATATTCTTTTAACTGTCAGTCGCAGTCTCAGGGTTCAGTTACTGTTAAGCCATCTCAGTGAACAAATAGCCTGTGCCAGCACCCATAATTAGGATCTTGTACTCAACAGGTGTAGGCCTACTGGTAAACTGCTTAGAGGATCTAAGCCTGCGCAGGCAAAGCCGTGCGAGTCGGCCTGTCCATTTTAATAAACTTTATTGGTTCAATTGGCGGCGGGGTTTTAGTTGACATTTCATCTTAAGGTCGGGTAAATGTCCCACAAAATTGGAAGCGACGTCTCCAAAATGACCTTTACAGTGTTGACGGGGACGTTAAACCTCAAATCAAACAAACAATAATCAAGCATAAGCAAAAGGGTGTACAAGAAAAATTCCCTTTGATCTGTTTCGAATATAAAGATGATGGTTTAGGTTGTGCCACACGGAGTCTTTGTATGCCCACACATCCACCGTCATAATAGAATTTTGTCAATGTACCGGCTCCAGCCAATCGGGCTGCATGATGCTTTCACGCAGAGCTGAAACCGACCGCACGTGGGAACTAGTAAACCGCTTAGAGGGTCTAAACCTGCCCAGGAAAATGGGTCCGAGTCGGACCGTCCATGCATATTCATAAACCCTATTGGTTTCGTTGAGCGGCAGGGCTTGAGATGTCATTTTAACGTCAACATAATATTGGTCATTTTGGAAAGGTTACTTCCCAATTTGTGGGTCTTTTTATCCGACATTGCGATGAAACCTGACGGCCAGTGAAACCAATCTATATGTTTATAAGGACCGTCCGTCTTGCACCATTTTACCTGGGCAGGGCGGTCTACTCGTACTCATGAGTGATTGGGTTAGTATCATGCAGCACAATCTTTTTCTTCAAGGCCAGTTCGGGGCTATCATGCATTGTAGAGACAATATATATTTGAAGTTTTTGGGCGACGCCTTTGAAGTGGTGTAGCACACTGAAGTGATTCAGCTATGATTACAAAGGCCCCCCAGAGCAGAACTCGCATGACAAGACATAAAGTACAATGATGAAATGCATTAGGCAGAGAAAAGAGCCTTGAGGAACACCGACCTTCAATTCGAATTCTTCAATGGAACCAACACAAAAACGCATACGGCTCCGCGAATTAGCATACACCCACTGGACCATTCGAACATTCCACTCCTCCACTTCAAATTTTCTCTGTGCCTCCCAGATGACTTTCCGAGACACTTAACCAAATGCCTTCTCAAGGTCCACGAAAGCCACTATGTGGGAAATGCAACTGCCATTTTGGCTTTCCGCTAGTGATGTTTCCATTACGTACGGTCTAGTTATTCATGTTCGTGGTTCTTTCCCTTTGGTGTGTCCGATCGGAGGTGTTGGGTAATTGTATCGATTCCAGGTCATTGCCATCACTTCTATCTACTTTCGGAAAGTAAAAGGATAATTTATCTCACCTCCCTTTCACAGTTTGCATAAACAGGCAATAGATAATTAAATAAAGTTTCCGGTCAATATGGCATGAAAAAAAAACTTGTCAAAATTATAGAAAAAAAATTAGTAGTTTTTCTACTTTCCCTATAACGTTGGCAGAAACTATAATGGGAAATAGGAAATTTTTATATTCTTTTGCATCAACTTATTGTTTTTTTTTTTTTTTTTATCAATTTCAACCCATTTCATTAGGGGGGGGGGGTAATAAATTGTCAAAAAGAAAGCTAAAAATGTATAATAATGTGTCCCTGGTGTATTAAAAACATACATCGGACATTGTTTGAACGTCTGCGACAATGTTAATGGCTTCATATCTTTTAAACATGAACAAAACGACAATATGGCTATATCAGAACATGCATTGTTTGGGCAGAAAAATCCATTTTTCACACCATAAAACTTTTAAATGAAATTGTGGTTCAATTCTAATGAAATACTTTGATTCAATTCACATTAAGGAAGCAAAAGTATGTGCAATAATAAAGGTATAATCCTTGTTCTTGTCATTTAAACAATGTCTTAATGCTTTTTTAGCCATTTTTATTGGGGGGTGGGGTAATTTTTTCTGCAATATTTCTCATAGATGCCTGGTGACATGGTCAAATTTCACGCCTATTTCGTGTATCTAATATTATTACACAATACTTGTGAAAATAAGAAAAATCTAAAGACGAAAAATGCATTCTTTTTTCAAATATAGCGAAAATTGCATCTCAAAACAGCAAAACATGCAGAAAAGGACATTTGTAAATAGGTGTTTCGACAAAAATCTGTGAAAGAGTTTGTCTTTCACACATAGGTACGCAAACATGACATTATCCTGCATTGTGTTTGTTTAACCAAACTTGGAAATATTGTTTTAAACAATTGTTATCGACACTTTGTCAATGACTGGGATAATTATTGAAACATTCGATAATTTCGAAAACTGTACCCCTCTATAAGGCTTAAAAGGTCGAAAAAAGCATGGTATGCCTATATTTTTATACCGGCAAACGAATGCAGAGATTCCAAGCTACAAAATATAAGCAAATAAAAAAAATCTAAAGACAAATGAATTACTCCCCACCCTCCTTAAGGAACATTTCAATGAAAGTTGTGTCAAAATATCTGCAATGGTTTGGCGGTTAATATCATTTTTTTTTTTCAATTTTCCCAATTATAAGTCTTTGGAAACTCTAAGTTACCATAAAAACCAAACTAAACAGCCGAATTTCATAACAAACTGAAAACCTGTGGGGGAAAATATGGTGAATATTTTCATAAACTCTTAGCCTCACAGAGTATACGGTTTCTGAGGAGATAATGTTTTAAGTTTTTTTTTTCTTGTTTTTTTTTTTTTTCATTTTGGTTCCCATGGCAACCAGTAAAAATGAGAAATATGTCTAAAATCATATCACAGATTGAAGATAATTTCAGGAACAATTCTATGAAAGTTTTGTCAAATTATCTCCACAGGTGTGGCAGTAAATGCCATTTTTCAATTTTCCACAGTATAAGCCAATAGAAACTCTAAGTTGCCATAGCAACCAAACTAAAAATCCGACTTTCATGAAAAACGCAGAACGTGTAAAGGCAAATATCATGCTGAATATTGCCTTAAGTGCCCAGCCTCAGAGCATATGGTTTCTGAGGAGATGATTTTTTGAGATATTTTTTTTTTTCAATTTCTTTTTTTTTTTTTTTTTTTTTTTTTGTTTGGCATTTTCGTTTCCATGGCCAACCAATAAAATGAGCAGTAAACCTAAAATCATATGGCAGAAAGAAGATTGTCAAAGGAACATTTCTATGAAAGTTTTGTCAAAATATCTGCAAAGGCTTGGCATTTAATGCTATTGTTCAATTTTCCCCATTATAAGTCTATGGAAACTCAATGTTTCTTTCCCTTTGGTGTCTCTGATGGGAGCTGTGAGCTAATCGTATCGATTCCTGATGATTGCCTTCACTTCTATTTTATTTAGAGGGTTGTTAGTTACACGGACATGTTAACATGATGTTTGTTTTGGTGAAAGGCAGTTTTTCGAGTTTTGTGACACTTTTCCCGTCTTATTTCTGCTCAAAACATAGGTTGTGGTACTCATTAGAACCGCCTCAATGAGTCGGTTCTAACGAGCACCCAAAACCTATGTTTGCAGTATAAGAAAAATATCAGGAGTTTCATCAGAAAAAATGCATTATGTCGCACGGTTTGCACTGATGAGTTAGGAGGCCTTCATACGGACTGAACAAATTATTTGTCTAAATCGCGACGGAAGAAAGGGCGAGGATTTTGGCCACGCAAAATCGATTTAAGCCCCCCCCCCCCTTCCCCCCCAGTGGAATTCGTTTCCGCTGACCGTTCCAAGGCTGTTCTTCTGTCGCGGTTTATTTTTGTTTTGGATTTGTCCTCGGGTGTTTGTGTCGCTTATGTTATTTTATTTTGGATAGCTTATTGGCCATTTTGTGTGAAAGTAACTGTCCTTTTGGCTTTCCGCTGTTGGGGTTTCCATTAGGGTCTGTTGTTTCATGTTCGTGTGTCTTTCCCTTTGGTGTCTCTGATGGGAGCTGTGGGTTGATTGTATCGATTCCTGATCATTGCCCCCACTTCTATTTTGTTTTCGTAATGACTACTTGAATAGACATACTAATAATTCTAACACAGCGCGCCTATATAGGCAATGGAAAATAACTGTGTTTTATTCTACAACAAATCGCGGCAAGAAAGAGCGTGACGAGTGACACCATTAAAAACTACCAATTTATGACGTCACTAGTCGAGATCCTTGACGTTAGACGGTGTAACGTCATATTTTCTCGCATGGAAAACGTTAGAAAAGGATATAAATACATGTGTTTCAGTCGATAATTTTAGCGGGATATCTTCTAATAATGGCGAAAAGTTGTGAGAATTTGAAGGAAACAACAGCATTATTGCCGAGTTTCAGCGTATTTGAATCGAAATAGATCAGCTCTAGCCAGTGATTTGTTAGGTAATAAATCACAGTTTGTCGGTCAGTTGTAAGAAGACAAAACACGCGCGCTACGCGCTCGTGATTTGTCTACTTTACACCTGACCTCCAAACTGTGATTTATTACTCAACAAATCACAGTTAGAGCTGATCTATTTCTTAACTATAACACTAAAAAACCACAACTGAAGAACCGTCTTGTAACGGTCAGTAAAAGAGTGGGGTTGGGCTTATATCTATTTTACAAGGTCACAATCCTCACCCTCTGTTCTGTCGTGGTTTAGACAAACAGTTAGTTCAGTCCGCATGGAGAATTTCTGACTCATCAGTGCAATATCTCCGAGAATTAAAAAAAAAAAAAAAAAAAAAACATCCGATAAGTGGAATGCTGGTAGACAAGAAAACCAACAGTTGGACTCCAGTGGTTCCGATCAGAGATAGAGCAAATAAATCGAAATGATGTCTATAAAACATAGAAAAAGCTTTACAAAACCTACGTTCGCGTTTTTTTTTTTTTTTTTTTTTTTTTTTTCGACGACGCTGTGGTCAGCTAAAACTCTAGCGCGACTCTTGAATTTTCGAATCAATGAGTGCATGTATTTTGCTATTCAAGCAGAAAACAAGTCTTCATGGTCGTGAATTAGCTACTCGCATTATAAACCCGGGGTCATGTGTTCGAATCCTGGCTTCGTCAGACTTTTGAAGTTTACTTGAAACCGTGATATAGTCTGCATATGATCTTAGTTGGTGTACGGACGTAAAACTCAAACACTCATACACAATCCCAGCAGTGAACAAAATAGCCACAAGAAAAAACGGCCGAAAGTGAAGATGGTGTTAAGAAGATTGTACAAATACAGAAAGTGTCACACTAGCTTATTCATAAATTCATTGTTGCGAAGTACCAGAGATGTTGTTTCAATTAAGTGGTGTTTATTACTAATCATGACCAAGTGGCATTTACACGTAGAAGCCTAGCTTCCCATTTGTGGGCATGGACAGTGTACACCCAGATTAGACGCAACAGAACGCGGCGTCTTTTCTGAGTCTACACTGTTTGCTTAACCCTTATCCCTCTGCATAAATTAATTTAGCCACACCCATTTACATTTCAACCAATCAAGTTACTTGATGTATTTGTTTCGTTCAAATTCGCAAACTGAATGACAAACAGTGCAGATTCTGATCAGATGGCTTCTTCAGAAGTGTCTGATCTGGATCTACATTCTTTGCAAAGGTAAGGGTTGCCGTGAACACATCACGAAAACACGCCTACATAATTTTGACCCCCTTGAACCCCACTTTTAAAACTGGGGTTTGCAGGGGTAACCCTATTTTTCTTATTCCTGCTCTTAAATATAGATTGTTGGTGCTCACAATCTATATTTTGAGCAGAAATAAGAAACATATCACAATTTTTCATCTTAAAACTCTCATTTTTTCGGCGATAAAGGTTACACTGTATTAGTATAGGCGTGTTTTCCTAATGAGCGGGATAAGGGTTAAAGAACAAACATGTTTGAAAAACTTACCACAAACAAAACATACATGTCAACCCTATAACGTTAAATCTACTACTCCAAGCTTTTTAGGTGAATGACTCAATTGTCTTGTAGGGGTTGAGGACCCTATTTATATCCTGGATCAACGAGGGGGTTCTAACGAGTACCCACAATATATAATTTAGAGCAGAAATAAGAAAAATAAGGTTTACCCCTGTAAACCCCAGTATGAAAGAGAGGAATTATATAGGCGTGTTTTCGTGATGATCATGGCGACCAGAGTTGTGATTCCTTTCCAGGACACGCTTCTAAACAACATGCACAATGGTGCCAAGTATGGTAGTCGCCATTACGAAAACACCGTCCTATACAGATACATTGCAAATTTTATCGCCGAAAAAGGTCAATTTTAAGAAGAAAAATTGTGATAATTTTCTTATTTCTGCTCAAAATATAGATTGTGGGTGCATGTTAGAACCACCTCATCGAGGCGGTTCTAACAAGTACCCACAATCTATAATTTAGAGCAGAAATAAGAAAAATAAGGTTTACCCCTACAAACCCTAGTTTTACTATAAAAAATTGGGTTTGAGGGGGTCAAATTTTTATAGGCATGTTTTCTTGATGCAGAAAAGTTTGACAGGGCGGAGCTATCGTTTGCGCCTGTATTTTCAATAATCTACTGTCAAAATGGGAAACCAAACAAGCAATCACCCGCTTATGTAAATTCAACTGTTCACACGAAAACACACCTTTACAAATACATTGTAAACCATTCCGAAAACACGCCTACACAAATTCAGCGTAACCTTTATCGCCGAGAAAACTGAAAATTTTAAAATGAAAAATTGTGATATTTATCTTATTTCTGCTCAAAATATAGATTGTTGGTTCTCGTTAGAAATCGCCTTGTGAACTTAGCGAAATGGACAAATAATGACAACATCTGAAATGCCCGCTGTCAATGTTATCTGCGGCTATTATATCATTTACCGCCCCCGCCCATAGGGGCTTGAAGAAATATATGGGCTGCACGATGCTTCCACGCAGAGCTGAACCTGGCCCGCACACTAGTACTGGTAAACCGTATAGAGGATCTAAGCGTGTCCAGGAATCGCGGTGCGAGGCGGGCCGTCCATGCTAATAAACCCTATTGGTTTCATTGGGCGACAGGGCTTGAGATATAATTTCAGCTCAATGTCGGGTAAAAGTCCCACAAAATTGGAAGCAGCGTCTCCAAAATGACCTTTACAGTGTTGACGGGGGCGTTAAACCTCAAATCAAACAAACAAACAAACTATTATATAATTTATCAGAAATATTTCTTAAAGAGTGCTAACACAAATATATTGTCAGATAAAATACCATGACACTCAAGGTCGTGGCTCATGATGCGTCTTTTTAACCTCACGTACAAATGTTGAGGGTACTATCAATATATCTCAAGGCGTGTTGGAGTAATGGCGATCACAAGGCTTTATTGTCAGAGATGATAACAAAATACTATGTCACCCATATTTGTGGTTCTTACATTTTATGATAGCCCCCGCTCGTCTGGGCTTGAAGAGATAGGTGGGCTGCATGATGCGTCCACGCAGAGCTGAGACCGACCCGCGCACGAGTACTGGTAAACCGCTTAGAGAATCAAAGCCTGCCCTGGCAATGCGGTGCGAATCGGCCCGTCCATGCTTATAAACCCTATTAGTTTCATTGGGCGGCAGGGCTTGAGATGTCATTTCATCTAAATGTCGAGTGAAAGTCCCACAATATTGGAAGCAACATCTCCAAAATGACCTTTACTTGACGAATCAAACAAACAAACATGATATGCCTTTGCAATCTCATGTATAATTGTATCAATCAAGTACCGTCAAAACATCTCAAAGGTTATTGGTGTTAAGGCAATCCCAAGGATTTGTCTAGGACGGACGGAAACCAGGCTGATCGCTATTCGGTCGGGGGCTAATCATTTGATGACCAGGCTGCGCAAATGGACATGTTGATCTTAATATTTGGCATAGGTTTTCTAATGATGTGGATCATATAATCCCCAATAATCAAACTGAGCGATGACAATTAAAGCCGAAGTTGACTTTTATAAGTTTGTTTAGAAAACAAGTAGCCATTGTCTTAAATAATTTGATCTTTGAAATGATGTATAGGTCGTAGGATTCCCTTGTATTCGACGTCTTATTGACAGTATATTTTGCAAGACCAGACATCCGTTCAATCATACAACATAATTCAGTATTCTGTCTAACATTATGCAAGCAGCTGTCAGAAGTGGTTTAACAGTAGATTGTGTTTTTCGAAGATATCCTCGGAGATAGACCGTCCCAGTGTAGATACATTGATATTAGTCAAACGTTCGCAACACAAACGTTGACTATATCAGCTATATCAACACTTTCACGACGATGGCTTCTGAACCTTCTCTTACAACTGAAACTTCCTAAAGCATCAGGTAATCGTATGCGCAACATTTCCAATTTAACAGATAATTCGAGTCAATTCAGAACATTATTGTACATCATTTTACCCTCAGCTATTCGTGGTTGTAAAGACTGTTCTTGCACACCAAATAAGGAAATCCATAGTTTTAGATTTGAATAGAAATTCTGTTCTAACCCTGGTGTTCTTACCCAAGATAGAATATTATCGCGTGTTTGATAATAGCACTGGTTCAATACGACCTCATGATGCCTGTGATTTTGTTGTTTGTTAAAATGCGGCTGTCCATATTTACTTGTGATATTCCGAATTACCTTCACTCGTTTAATTTAAACTATGAAGTACTGGAAAATAAAGGTACCAATACTTGCGTTTTCCGTAGAGAAGATGTCTCTAAAGATTTCGTGTTCCATTGAGAAGAGTCCCTCTATTTTCATTTGATGTAACAAATGTCGTTTATTTCACTTCTGAAAAGCATAAACAAGAGGCCCATGGGCCACAATGCTCACCAGATCTCAGGGGGCCACTGCCCACTGGCAGCAATGTATTTTAATTAACCACGGCACCCCTGTGCGCCCAAGGATGCTACAGACAGAATTAGGACCCAATCAGCCTAGTGGCTTCAGATTCTGATGTTGCTTGAATGTGTTGTTGCAGGACAACAGATGACAATTGACAATTTCCCATTTGTGGCAACAAATAGGCCAAAAAGAACATCACGAGTATTAAAGGATCATTTCTATGAAAGTGTGACAAAATATCTTGAAAAGCATTAATGTCATTTTTCAATTTTCCCCATTATAAGTCAACGGAAACTCTTAACTTGCCATAGCAAACAAACCAAAGAGTGAGTGAGTGAGTGTTTGAGATTTACATCCCACCAAAGCTAAGGTCATACGGAGACGGGACCTCGGTTTATAGACTCATCCGAAAGTCTGGAGAAGCCCAGGATCGATCCTGCGATCCCTGGTTTACAAGGCGAGTAGCGTAACCACTACACCGCGGAGGAGTCTGAACAAACCAAAGAGCCAAATTCCATAAACCGGAGCTCAGGTGGACACTGCCCAATGGCTGCCATGTATTTTAACATGATATGATTTTAAACTACCAACTATCAAGTCTCCAAAACAAACCCTATACTCAAATGAGCACCCATGTGGACTGTATCTGAAATATTAGATGTTTTATAAAGTAGAGAGGGTGGGGCATGGACCCAAAGGAACCCTGGTTGGTGTCACTAAATGCGTCTTATCAAAAGGAACAGAAACATATAGGGCTTAGCAGAGGGGATATGTATGGTTCTGAGATGTAAGGCCTTTTAGGCAGTGGAGGGATTCGGGCATGGCAGATCCCAGAAAAGCCCAAGATTGTTGTCACTGAATATGTCTTATCATAAGGGCCAAGAGTATATATGGCTAAGCGGTGGGGATCTGAACGGTTTCTGAGATATGAGGCCATTTTATGAAGTGGCAGGGAGAGATTTAAATGGCCCCTGCGGACCCGCAAAGACGGGGTGACTGAATGTGTCAAATAACAATGAACAAGAATATATGTGATTATAGGATGGGGATTTGAATGATTTCTGAGATATGTGACCTATTATGAAGTGGAGTCTTATCATAAGGAACAAGAATATATATGGTTATGGGGTGGGGATCTGAACGGTTTCTAAGATATATGGATCTTTCCCTTTGATGTCTCTGATTGGAGCTGTGGGTTGATTGTATCGATTCCTGATCATTGCCTCCATTTCTATTTTTAATGAAGTAAAGGGGTGGGGCATGCTAGTGTCACTGATTGCATCTTATTATAAGGAACAAGAATATATATGGCTTAAGAGAGGGGCTCTGAACAGTTTCTCTGAACAGTTTCTCAGATATATGGTATTTTGTGAAGTCGAGGGGTGGAGCATGGCCCGGGCGCGCCCTGGGTGACCGCTAGGTTGGTGTCACTGAATGTGTCTTATCATAAGGAACAAGAATATATACAGTTAAGGGGACGGGATCTGAAAGGTTTCTGGAATATTTGGCCTTTTATGAAGTGGAGGGGGTGGGCATGCCCCCGGCACATCTCGGGGGCCCCCCACGTTGGTGTCACTGAATGCAAATTATCATAAGGAATGAGAATATATATGGTTTAGGGGCGGGGATCTCAATGGTTTCTGAGATAAACGGCATTTTATGATGTGGAGGGGGTGGGGCATGTCCCCGGCACATCCCGGGGAACCCATAGGTTGGTATCACTTAATGCGTCTTATCATAAGGAACAAGAATATGTATGGTTTAGCGGTGGGGATCTGAATGGTTTCTGAGATAAATGGCCTTTTATGAAGTGGAGTGGTCGGGGCATGTCCCCGGCACATCCCGGGGGACCCCCAGATTGGTGTCACTTAATGCATTTTATCATAATAAACAGGAATATATATATGTTTTAGGGATAAGGATCTGTAAGGTTTATGAGATACAAGGCATTATATGAAGTGGAGGGGGCGGGGCCCCAAGTTTGACATAAAGGCGTTTGGCTCAAGGAACATTGCAAAAATATCTGCAATGACTTTGTAGTAAATGCATTTTTCAGTTTTCCACATTATAAGTCAATGGAAACTCTAAGTTGCCATAGCAACAAAACTAAAAGGCCAAATTTCATGAAAAAAAAAAAAAAAAAAAAAACAACACAAAACATGTAAAGACACATATGGTGAATATTTTCATAAAGTCTCAGCCTCCTAGAGCATATGCTTTCTGAGTAGATGATTTTTTTATTTTTTTATTTTTTATTATTATTTTATTTTCATTTTGGTTTCCATGACAACCAATAAAAAATGAGCAGTAGGCCTAAAATCATATGGCAGATAGTAGATTGTCCATGGAACATTTCTATGAAAGGACTTGGCAGTGAATGCCATTTTTCAATTTTCCCCATTATAAGTCTATGGAAACTCTAAGTTGCCATAGCAACCAAACCAAAAAGCTGATTGTCATCAAAAACACAAACTTTCAATCCCCCAGCCCAAGGATGCTATAGATAAAGTTTAGGCCCAAACGGCCCAGTGGCTTCAGAGAAGATGTTTAAAAGTGTTGACGCCAGACGACATACAACGACATACGACGACGACGGACAAGAGCCTATCCTATAAGCTCCACAGGAGCCTTCGGCTCTGGTGAGCAAAAATACACATTATGGTCGCGTTTGAAAGTGTGTGAAACTCTCACCTTTCTACTCGACAATATTTATATAAGATCTGGTACTTAGATATTTAGACAAACTGTGTGAATTCCGATGGGTACGAATTGCTTACCTCGTGTGGCTGATTTTTGCTTGTTTTTTTTTTTGTTTTTTTTTTAATGAAAGAGACTTATTGGCCGAAACTAGCTAGTCTGGCCCAGAAAACATGTACAAGCCATATTGTCCAGTTCTGTGGTGTATTCTTTGCTTCCAAAGGATAACCCTTTCTAGAACATATTTCATGACCTAGTCATGACTTAGTCACGACTTAGATTGTTGCCTTTACTTCTATTTAGTATATAAATTCAGAAAATATATCTATACTTGCAATGACTTCAGTGCCAATTTTCGTAAAACCATTCTTAAATAAAAAATGATATGATACAACATAAATGTTATACGGCAGACTGTATGCATGGTAGTTAACCCAATTGTGTTTGATAACTTCGCTTCCCTCTTTAATTGCACGCCGGTAGGTCAGGCCTCAGATTCTATTACGATTCCAACTTACTTGAAATAATAATATATTTGTTTTATGTCATGTTAGTTGGTACCTGATGCACTGTCTTTTGTCGGACCCAATCGAAGTCTTACTGTTGGTTTTCTTTAGCACCAGCATTTCAGTGTTTTCTTGCTGTCAAGGAATCTGAGGCCAGACGAGCCATACGAGTAGTATGCCGAGTCATTTAGCTTATCGCTAAAAGAACGAATTACAAGGGCAAGGGTTACGGTCACGTAAAATAGATTTGGGGCCCTCGATGAGGTACTTTTCACTGACTGTTCCAAAGCGGTTCTTCTGTCGCCGTTTGTATGTATGTTTGTTATATTTCGTCTTTGAATGTGTGTATCGCTTATATTGTATTGTTTTGGATAGCTGAAGTTGGAGAAAGTGACGGTATTTTTGGTTTCCCGATGCTTGTATTTCTATTAGGAACTGGTTATTTCATGTTTTTGTTTCCTTCCACTTGGTGTCTCTGGTGGAAGGTCTGGGTGAATTGTATCGATTCCTGATCATTGTCTTTGCTTCTATTTTTCTTGATTGCCTTTTCCGTTGAAAACCAATATGGAATCATTGAAGCTTTTAGCTCGAGATGTTTGGATGATTTATTAAATATTGACAATACCTTCTTCATTCCGATTTAGTTTCAAAAATTCAATGGCGGACTTAAATTGGTTCTGCAACACGGCCTATCGGTTCCCGAAATATATTGTGGCTTAGTATATCGATTCGGAAAAATATATGCTTGCAATGATTTCAGTACCCAGTTGCGTTAAATGTTTTTTTTTTTTTTTTTTTTCGATATAAAAACATTGGTCACAACATACATGTAAATGTTATACGACAGACTGCATGCATGGTAGTTAACCCAATCACGGATTATAACTTTGCTTCCACTTTATTTGCACTCAGCGGGTCGGGCCTCAGGTTCCTTGACGGCTCCAGTGTAAATACGTAATGTCGGTTGATGTCTTTGGTCGGGCTCACCGGAGTCTAACTTTTAGTTTTCGTTTACACGACATTTCAGTTATTTCATGCTGTCGAGTCCTCATCATTGTTTAATTTCTTTAGTCGTTTGAGTTTTAAGTTGTTGTAGATGTAGCACTGATTGCTTAAAAATGAACCAATGGTTTGTCTTAACCACGACAGACCCAAGGGCGAGGATTGTGGCCACATAAAATAGATTTAAGCCCCAACCCCCTCCCCCAGTGAAAAAAAAATCCATTGCCCGTTCCAAGGCTGTTCTTCTGTCATGGTTTATTGTTGTTATAGTTGGTCATTGCATGTATGTATTGCTTATACGGATTTAATTTAGAAAGCAGTTTGGTCGTTTTATTTTATTTTTTTTTTTTTTTTTTTTTTGGGGGGGGGGGGGGGAAGTAACTGTCCGTTTTGCTTTCCGCATGTGATGTTTTCATCGAGGTTATGTTATTTAATGTTCATGTTTCTTTACCTGTGGTGGCTCTGATGGAAGGTGTGGGGTATTGATATCAATTACCTTCGCCTTCACTTCTACTTTAACATCACGAAAAACGCCTATATAATTTTGACCCCCTTGAAACCAAATTTTATATAGCAAAACTGGGGTTTGCGGGGGTATATTTTATTTTTCTTATTTTGAGCAGAAATAAAAAAAATATCACAATTTTTTCATCATACAATTTTCATTTGTTCGGTGATAAAGGTGGCAATGTATTTGTATAGGCGTGTTTTCGTAATGAAATTGGTTTCGATGCTAAGCATTTCAAACAATGTGATCGTATTTTACAGCATACGTGAATGCAACACAGGCACAAGTTATATCCAGCATGTTCTAACAAATTATGACATTGGTTTTGGGTACTCGTAAAAAGCGCCTTAATTATCTAACCAGTTCAAATGATTATTTTCCTGATTATGTTACACCTGTTTATCGTAATCATTGTGTAGTATAATATTCCTTATCACACAATTAATCAGAACGATTTTTCTACTATCTTCCCTAGCGACATATTAATTTAAGTCGGTACATCACGAAAACACGCCTATATAATTTTGCCCCCTTGAACACCTCTTGGCAATCCGTTGTTTTCAACAGTTCCTCGTGCAGTACATTAAATGTATACAGTAACCTCATCATATTGGCATATTGTGTTTCCTGGAGTTTAGGTTTCAAAAGTCCGGTAAAATTTCTCTATGGAATATGGTACGTTTAACGCACAAGATCAACGTAACTACTCAGATTGATTCTTAAAAAATTCAAACGTGAAAACAACTTGGTGTTTCCGATGGTAGCTGTGGGTTAATTATGTCGCTTCTGTTTTGCTTCATGTTATGTGATAAAGGTTCGGCTCATATCAGCCGCGAAGTCTCATTAGCGGCGACATTGTCCACATGACGCTTTACTGGAACCAAGTCTTTCAAAAGCACCAAGTTGCCATGTCCTTGAAAGGAATACCTAGTATATAAATCCAATTTTGAACAAAGACAAATTGAATTTACAAGGACAGTTATATTTTATTTCCCTTATTATTGCTGTAAAATATATAATTTAGGTACAATGGAATTGTTATGTTTAAAGTAGAACTTATAAAAATATGGCAGTTAAAAAAAAAAAAAAAAAAAAACGGTCATTTTTTTCAGCCATTATAATAAAACATATCAAACAATTTCACAGCACGGATGTGTTTTTTTTTTTTTTTTTTTTTTTTGCGACTATACCCATGCTTGTGTATGCCCATTATGGTCAGACGCCATCTAGCCCATATGAATTATAAATGGCGTGGTATTATTATTTCAAAAAAAATCACTAATATCCACCTATTACCGTTATTGTGTGTTATTTAAAATTAGCCGGAGTGTCTGCTGGTGCTTCAGCGCTCGCCCATTCCAGTATAGATGTTTTCTTGACCTGACTGTTTGGGGTTGAACGTCCTCGTCAACACTGTAAAGGTCATTTTGGAGACCTTGCTTCCAATTTTGTCGAACTTTTACCCGACATTGAGATGAAATGACATCTCAAGCCCTGTCGCCCAATGAAACCAATAGGGTTTATACGCATGGACGGGCCATTTCGCACCGCTTTGTCTGAGCAGGCTTAGACCAATCACGCTTAACCCAATCACGGTTGACAACTTTGCTTCCCTCTTTAATTGCACGCCGGTGGGTCAGGCCTCAGATTCTTTAACGGTTCCAACGTACAGGCTTATTGAGAATTAGAGATATCGAATTCAAGGTAATGTTGGTTGGTGCCTGATGCTCTCTCACTGGTCGGGCCCATCGGAGTCTTACTGTTGGTTTTCTTTTGCTCCAGCATTTTAGTGGTTTCTTGCTGTCGAGTTCTCACCGTTGTTTCATCTCTGTGGTTGTTTGATTATTTGTGTTCACGGAGATGTTGCACTGACGAGTTAGGAGGCCTTCATGCGGACTGAACAAATTATTTGTCTAAATCGCGACGGAAGTAAGGGCGAGGATTGTGGCCACGTAAATTCGATTTAAGCCCCCAGTTGAAATTGTTTTCGCTGACCGTTCCAAGGCGGTTCTTCTGTCGCGGTTTATTTTTGTTTTGGTTTGTCTTTGAGTGTCTGTATCGCTTATATTATTTTGTTTTGGTTAGCCAATCGGCCATTTTGTGGGAAAATAGCTGTTCTTTTGGCTTTCCGCGATTGACGTTTCCATTAGGGTTTGTTGTTCCATGTTTGTCTTTCTTTCCCCTTGGTGTCTCTAATGGGAGCTTTGGGTTAATTGTATCAATTCCTGATGCTTGCCTTCACTTCTATTTTTCATAGTTTACTCAAAAGGGAAAAATAAAAAAGAGACAGGACCATGCATCTTGAGTAAATAGAGACATGCTGTGATAGTGTGGAATGGGAGTAAAGGTGACCTTATGCGCACCCATCTTTTCGACAATCTCCTTAAAAATAAGGACAAGGTCACCAAAAACTTGGTTCTCCCAATGCTGTAGTCAGCTTAATTTCAAAAGAATTTGTCATTTGTTTAATTCCATAGAAAAAGAAATTGTTTATTGACTACGAGGATGCAAATTCCACAGAAACAGTAGGTTTTCATTAAAAGGGTTGCTGTAGATGATATATGTTATGTGAAAGCATCAGGAAAACGCGCCTGTATAATTTTGACTCCCTTGAACCTCACTGTTATATAGTAAAACTGGGGTTAACCGGGTATAACATTTTTTGTTTATTTCTACTCTAAAATATATATTGTGGGTACTCTTTCTAACGTGAAGCCCAAACTCTATATTTTGAGCAGAAATAAGAAAAAAATATCACAGTAATAAGAAAATTATCACACTTTTTTTTCATCTGAAAATTTCGTTTTTGCGGCGGTAAAGTCTACAATGCAGTTGAAAAGGCGTTTTCGTAACAGGGAGAAAGATTAGGTCGAATATCACCCAAGGCATTTATGTAATAAACAGAGGAAGTCACGACTAGTTGATGCTTAAGTTATAAATTACGCGGTGCATAAAACATGATTCCTAAATTTATATTAAAATACCCCATTCACTTTCACATTACGAAAACACGTCCATACAAACACATTGTAACCTTTATCGCCGAAAAAATTAAAACATTAAGGTGACAAATTGTGACATTTCTCTTATTTCTGCTCAAAATATGATGAGGCGGTTCTAACGTGTACACGTGTACCCACAATCTATATCTTGAGCGGTTCTAACAAGTACCCACAATCTATATATTGACCAGAAATAAGAAAAATATCACATTTTCTTTTTCATCTTAAAATTTTGTTTTTGTGGCGATGATGTCAACAATGCAATTGAAAAGGCATGTTTTCGTAATAAGGAGAAGTATGAGGTCGAATATCACCCAAGGCATTTCTGTAATAAACAAAGGAAGGCACGACTAGTTGATGTAAAAGTTATATGAGGCGCGGTGCATAAAACATGATTCCTCAATTTATATAAAAATTCCCCAATCACTTTCATCATCATTTTAGTCCAAACTAGAGATGACTTCGCACAACCTATATTGCTGTAAAACGACCCCCGCCCATCGGGGCTTGAAGAAAAAGATGCTTCCACGCAGAGCTGAGTCAGACCGCACACGAGTACTGGTAAACCGCTTCGATAATCTAAGCCTGCCCAGGCAAAGCGGTGCGAGTCGGACCGTCCATGCATATAAACCCTTTTGGTTTCATTGGGCGGCAGGGCTTGAGATGTAATTTCATATCAATGTCGGGAAAAAGTCCTACAAAATTGGAAGCAACGTCTCCAAAATGACCTAGTCATTGTTGACGGGGACGTTAAACCTCAAATCAAACAAACAAACAAACAGAGAAAGGCACGACTAGTTGATGTATAAGTTATAAGAGAACATGATTCCACAATTCACATTAAATTACCCCATTCAGATCCATCATCATTTATTCCAAAACTAGAGATGACCTAAACCTAGATTGGTGTTAAAAGGAACTCAGCAGGCAGTGTACCAGGGGAAGATGAAGCTTTACGGGACTGAAAATATGGCAACCCGTGCGAAATAGTGCATATTTCTCATCTCCAAAATGGCTACTTTTCTGATGAAAATCCCTGATATTTTTCTTAAAAATACTGCAAACATAGGTCGTGGGTCCTTATTGAGGCGGTTCTAACGAGTACCCACAACCCATGTATTGGAATAAAAATAAGAAAAATAATGTATACCCCCGTAAACACCGTTTTCTCTGTATAAAGTGGTGTATAGGGGGTGTTCATTTCACGGACTAGTTCACGTAGCAAAATGGGCACCCATAAGTTTGACATTCGACAAGCCCAAGTCACCTTGAACAGGTCACCAAAACCTAGACAGCTCTTTATACTCTTCCAAAGTTAAATTCAAGGAGTTTTAAAATAAATCACCTTTTAGTTTCAGAGTTAGGCTTTGATTTATTTAATTTGAAGATGCACAATTAATAAAAAATGACGATTGTCATTACATAGTTGCTGCAGATGTAGTATTTTACTTTAAAGGGAAAAATGACATCACAAAAACACGCCTTTAAATTTTTTACCCCATGTATAGTAAAACTGGGGTTTACAGTGGTATATATTATTTTTCTTATTTCTGCTCAAAACATAGATTGTGGGAACTTGTAAGAACCGCCTCGTCTAGGCGGTACTAACGAGTACCCATAATCTATGTTTTTGAGCATAAAATAAGAATTATATCAGATATTTTTATCTGAAAATTTTCATTTTTTTGTGGAAAAATTTCAATATATTTTAATATAGTTTTCGTAATGGATAGGGTATGTCCAACAACAGGAGGAAATACTGAGTGGGTGTGGTATTTTTTTAACAGAGACATGCTTTCTCAGGTCAATGTTGAAATTACATGTACACTACCCGCTTTCATGTTCATCTTTCTCCAAAACTAGTGCTTGCAAAACCAAATCATTTAAATAAATGGAACACTATAGGCAATATATCAGAATATAGACGGAAGACTTTCGTTAAGGGACAGAAAGGGCCTTATGGGCTATCCCCTCCCCCACATACACTATCACATTATGTTCATGACACCAGCATCTGCCGGACGCCATCGTTACTTATACAGACGTTATCTTAATGCCAGTTATAATTGAACCGCAATAAGTATGGTGTCACTGCGCTGCTGCAAACAATACAGGCTTCAGCAAGGCTGCTGGGACGCGAAATAAGGCCGTCATGAGAAGCACTGGTATTGTTTGCTAGCTCGAATGCCCAGTTAACAGAAAAAAAAATGTTACAAAACCTTTTTGCATCACGTGAACAAGTCCGTGAAATAAACACCCACTAAACCCCAATTTATATAGGGAAAACTGGGGTTTTACGGGGGAATACAATATTTTCTTCTTTCTGCTCCAAGACATAGGTTAAGGCTACTCGTTAGAACCGCCTCATTATGTTTGCAATATAAATAAGAAAAATATCACGGATTTTCATCGGAAAAGTAGCCATTTTAGAGATATAACAAATGCACTGTGTCGCATGGGTGTGTTATCGTAATGGTATGTTGTGGCTCAGCTATTGACTCAGTTCTCAAGCGGCATCGCAAAATGCCTCATTAGCAATTTAAAGCATGTCTTAGGTTAAACTTGACCTAAGCTTGATACTAGTTAATTTAATAACAATGATAAGCTATTCAATCCTAATGAAATAAACGCTATGTGCTGAATAAAACTATACGAGGAGTAGTGGAGACAGAAGACAAATATTATCTGGGTCGCCATCACGGAAACACGCTTATACACTTCTGACCCCCTCGCAACCCTACTTTTATATAGTAAAACTGGGGTTTACAGGGGTGTACATTATTGTTTCTTATTTCTGCTTAAAAACATAGATTGTGGTGTACTCGTTAGAACCGCCTCGATGAGGCGGTTCTAACGGATACCCACAATCTATATTTTGAGCAGAATTTTGAAAAATATAATTTTTCCTCTTAAAATGTTCGTTTTTTCGGCATTTAAGTTTACAATGTATTTGTATAGGTGTGTTTTCGTAATGGCGACAACCGAAAATCGTGTTCTCGAGCATGCGCGCACAGCGCGTGACCGATCAGATAGAATGCATCCTTCCACATGAAGTCATTTCAAGCCATTGGGCATCCGTATAGCACACAGCGAAGACTGATCAGAGACTGCGCGTAAGCGCCGGCTGACTTGAGTCTTCGCAAGGCGCACATGTACGCAAACACATTTTCGCTTGGTGAGGCTCATTGGTGACATAGTGGATAATCTTTGACCAGTTCTTCACAATAACATGGCTTGGTGAAGAAAACCACTTAACCTTGTGTATATATAGTTACACTTAAATAGACTCCGAAACCACTTAAATGACAAATGGGTTTGTCCAACGTACAACAGTTGTGGATTCTACCAGTATGCAATGGGTAAAAGCTCACCTTTTAATGCTGACAAGAATACAGAGGCGATCATTGGGTAGCTTCCTGCAAGACATTGTGCGAATAGCCTGTTGGTTGACAGTACATTCAAAGAAATTTCAGCACCGTAGGATCTTTGAGTGTAGATAGCCAATGGAGACTTAGACCGTTACGTTTAACCAATGCAATTCCGTATGTTAAGGGGAATGGGAACATCTGACAGATTTTTCCGCCATTTTTCAAACAGAGACAACTTTCGGGACTTACTGTTACCTCTTCTATAAACCCTGTCCAACTGAAAAAGGGCCCTTTAAGAATTGACCCCTATTGACATGGCGGACAAAAATATTTTCCCTCCCTTGAAGGTGTTCCCATTCCCCTTAAGCAAACAGTGAAGACCGTGATCAGATGCCGTGTTATGCGGATCTGGATATTCACTATTTGCCAATGTCTCTTTAAACCAGACCAAATAACCAACCTTTTTACAGAGCGCTCTGACGTCGCAGGGAGAAGAAAAGCAATGCTATAGGTAACATAACCTGGATTTTGTACATAGTCAGCGATTCACCATATTTGCATTATTTGCTGGCTCCCAGCTTGCACATTGTCAATATTGGAAAAACAGGTAACCAGACCCCCCTGACTTTTAAAGGTCAGGGGGTCTGGTTACCTGTGTTTTCCAATGCTGATAACCTTCAGACTAAGAACCAGCAGATAATGTAAATAAGGTGAATAGACACATAGCCAATAGCAGGCGAGAAGTTTCTGTAATAGCAGGCGAGAAGTTTCTCTTATTAGTAATTTTTTATCGATCGCCCAGGAAACAAATGGGAGAATGCTAAGGGACTTTTTACTCATGGGTCAGCTCAGTTCCGGTAAAATTGAAACCGTTCCTCATGAAAAGCCACACACAGAATTCAAGCCATTGAAAAGAGGAAAGAGGAAGACGGGCGCGGCTCACACAAGAGACAAAACAAGAACGCCACAACAAAATAGGAGTCAGCTGACATACAAGATTCTGCAATGATGATGATGATTTCGTGTTTAACGACGCGTCAATCCTCTTTGTGGACCATAAGCGTCAATTAAGATTCTGCAAAGGAAATCATCATAGTGCAGGTAAAATTTTCTGGTCCTTTGAGACCATTGAGTTTATTAAGAATCATTTTAAAATATAATTATGCTTAAGCCGGTGCTAGAGGGCGTGTCCGGTGCTGCACATTTCAGTGCTGGTCATGAACAGGCTCAATAAAATGGAGTCTGCTATTTTCGTTTATTTGGTGTATTATTTTGCCTCCATGAGATCTAACTAATCAGAATTTACTTAAGGTTCCTCAATACAGTTATTTCACTACATTTGGGGTACTGAAAAAATCATATTTGCAAATAATTACCCAAAAAGATTTTTCATCAGATGGTAGTCCATGTAAATGGAAGAATATGAACGCCAAAGATTTTTATTCAAAAGTCACCATTTTAGTAAATTCTTGCATTTTTCCTTGGTTTTGCAAAAAAATGACATCTCAATCCACAAAACCACAATATGTAAAATACTATCATAGAAATGTGGCTCAAGGTTGCCTTTAGGCACTGCAACAGAGGAATTTCAAATACAATACCTAAATAGAACAGGAAATTAATGATTCCCAAAAATTCAAAAAATGTAATTATCTCACCTGGTACTATTTTAGATTCAGTGTATGGTAGCCAAAAAGGACCAGTTCTAGCAATTTGGCAACAAGCTCATTGATTGAGTTGAGGTGTTGAAATCTCTTGCATTTAGCTTCTAAAATGATTGCCCTTCTTCGGTGCTTTTTAGTACTTCATTTTATATATTTCATTCATGCAGTTTATAACAATTTATGCAATCACTGCCCAAAGTTTCACTGTGTTACTGATTGTGTTTACAGAATGGGTGCTTTGATATTGGATAAATCAAAACCAAATAATTGAAAATAAGATAAGCCAAGTTTATCCCCATATTTGAACTGAAGGACTGAAAGCAGCCTGTTCAGCACCAAAAGGCTTCTGATCACAGCCAATAACTGCAAATTATTTTTACCCATTGATTTGTTACATTGGTTCACATGAGCCACCATAAACAAATACTTGATTTTTGCACAGGTGAACTTCTGGACAACACAAAGTTTATATTTATCTAATCCAATTAATGATCTGTTATGTCACCTACTTACCAATGTGTAGGCTGGTAAAAACTCATAGAAGCCCAATGCATTTAATATGTTTTGATGAAAAAAGTTTCAAAAATCTAATGTTCTCAATTTGTTTACTAGAAGCTGGGCCAAACAACAGGTTACACATAAAAAATAGTTCGGAAATTAATGCATACTATACATGAATTAACGACCAAATTATGTTAGAAAGTACGTGAAATTAGTTGCAATACAGTTTCAAAAATGAATATTATGTTTTAAATTAAAAACAATGGTGTACTATTGTAATTTTTGGAAATTAGTCCCAAGGCGTATGAATACGTTTTTTCCTTGGCAAGATGGATATCTCTTTCAATGTGACAGCTACAATAATTTATCAGTGATGACATGCTTCCAAGATAGGCGATGTCATAATGCTATATGCAGGAAGGAGGCTATAAAGCTGAATTTTCAAGGTATATTCATTGTTGATGGGCAAAATAAAATGTGGAAGGGCATAATTGATGAAATTTGAGCAGTTCACATTTACCGCAAAAAAGGAAGATGGCGGCGCCCATGAAGAAAAACATGTCAAAAAAAAAATTCTGGTTTTCAATTCAGGTAGGCTTTTTAATAGAAAGCTTTGTCCGAGTCGCTAGTATTTGTTGTGAACTATTGATCTGCAGCTGTTTTAGTAACTTTTAAAAAGTTTAGAAGGCGTTTTCATTTTTTTTCCTGGTGAAAGTGAAAAATACAGAAATGCATTTATTTTCAAAGGCACTGAGATGTTGCTAATGCAAGAAAGTACTTGCTGTAATAACCTTTAGCACCTCCAAGCATTCTTCTTCTAGGACAGGCATTTTAAAAGGATCAGGATCATATTTTGGGAAAAAATAACATGCAAATCTGACACCTATATTTTTCTTGTGCAAATGTATTGAGAAACCTTAATAAGGTCAATAGAAATGCTACTGTGGTATTCAGTACCTAGTATTGCCATTTTCACAATCTTGCACTGGTGCCTGGGTGAGACGAAAGTCGAAGAAAATTCACAATGATTAGAATTTGTCGATACATGCATCCATCAGTTGGCTAAAAGTATAAAAGTATTCCGATTTACATGTTCGCCTCGTTATTAGAAACTCTGACGTCGCAGGGAGAAGAAAAGCTATGCTGTATAGTTTATCAACGACCTTTGAGAGTTCAACGTTCAAGCGTAATAAGACTATTCCATGGTTTAGGGGAAGCAGGTTTCGGATTTCTTTTTTCGCAGGATTTACAAATTATAAATAAGTGTTTTGATAATGTCATTATGTAGAATTCGTGGCCAGATGGTTATTATGATGCAGTACGATCCTCGGTAAAGTAGAAGTAAAACAAAGATCAGGAATTGATACAATTAACTTACTCCACCCATAAAAGACACCAAAGGGAAAGAAATACAAACATTAAGCGACCAGACCATAATGGAAACCTAAACAAAGGAAGGCCATAAGGACAGTTACTTTCCCACAAAATGGCCATATGGCCATCCAAAACCAAAAGACACAAGTGATACACACAGTAAGTAACATACAACAACATAAATAAATCGCCACAGAAGAGCCGCCTTGGAACGGTCAGTGGAAGATTTCCACTGGGGGGCTTAAATCGATTTTACGTGGCCACAATCCTCGCCCTTACTTCCGTCGCGATTTATACAAATAATTTGTTCAGTCCGCATGAAGGCCTCCTAACTCATCAGTGCAACATCTCCGTGAACACAAAAATCAAAGAACCACAGAGGTGAGACAACGGTGAGGACTCGACAGCAAGAAACCACTGAAATGCTGGAGCAAAAGAAAACCAACAGTTAGACTCCGATGAGCCCGACCAGAGACAGAGCATCAGGCACCAACCGACATTATCTCTCTAATTTTCAATAAGCCTTTACGTTGGAGCCGTCATAGAATCTGAGGCCTGACCCACCGGCGTGCAATTAAAGAGGGAAGCAAAGTTGCCAACCGTGATTGGGTTAACTACCATGCATGCAGTCTGTCGTATAATATCCATGTTGTACCCAATCTTTTTATATCGAAGAATGATTTTACGAAATTGGGTGCTGAAGTCATTGCGGTTATATATTTTTCTGAATTTATATGCTAAGTCACCATAAAATTCGGGTTCCGATAGACCTTGTTGCAGAAGAGATTTAAGTCCAATATTGAATTTTGAAATTAAATCAGAATGGCGTCTATAAAATTTTGAAAAGGCTTTGCGTAGTTTATGGTACCGATAACCCTGATTAAGGAGTTTAGCCGTTATTAATTTATTACGAGTGTTGAAGTCAGTTACATGACTACACACTCTAGCAAATCGAATTAATTGCGAAATATAAACGCCATAGGATGGCGCACGAGGAACATCACCATCCAAAAAAGGAAAATTTACAATCTCAAAATCAAAGTCATCGCGTTTATCATAAATTTTGCACGAAACAAATCCATCTACAATAGACAGATGTAAATCCAAAAACGGGGCCTCGGTATCAGAAGAATTTGCTTTATTTAACTGAAGTTCTAGGGGGTAAATCTGACTGATCAAACCATCAAAATAGGTATTATCAATATTTAATAAATCATCTAAATATCTAGAAGTAGAGCTAAAAGCTTCAATAATTTCAGATTGGTTATCAATGGAAAGCGACAAAATGAAGTCTCTTTCATAACAATACAAGAACAGATCAGCCACAAGAGGTGCGCAATTAGTACCCATCGGAATACCCACAATTTGTCTAAATAACTTAGTACCGAATCTAATATAAATATTGTCAAGTAGAAAGGTGAGGGCATCACACACTTTCTGACATGACCAAAGTGTATAATTCTTATGCTCTTTAGAAGTGAAAAATGCATTTCTGACATTACATGCAAGATAGAGAGAATCTTCTCTGTGAAAAGTCCATTCAATTAAATCATTCAGCTTTTCTTTTATAAGATTATGAGGAAGTGTAGTGTAAAGAGTGGAAAAATCGTAGGTAGATAGACTAGAAGCACGAAAATGTCTAGATTTCAATTTATTTAAAACCTCATTCGAATTTTTTATAGACCAAAACAGATTTCTTCCTGATCTTTCAAAGACTTTATCACAATATTTAATTACATGCGTTTTAATAGCAGTAAGACAGGAAGCCAATAATTTAGAAAGTTCAGTGGTAGTGCAAGAGCTAGAATTTGCAATAAACCGTGCTTTGTAAGGTTTTTTATGAAGTTTTGGTAACCAGTATAGCGTAGGAAGCTTGTCTTGGCCTTCGTTAACACACACAGCAAACTTGGTGGCTGAAAGACAAACATGTTTATCTACTATAGCTCTCTCTTCAGCTAAAGGCTGAAGTTCATAGGCCATAGTACCACCAAGCTCCTGCTTAAGCGTGTTAACATAGTGGAGCCGTCAGACAACGACGACGTTGTTAGCGGCCTTGTCTGCAGGGGCCAAAACAAACTTCTTATGAAATTCTTGAATACCTAGTTTAAGATGACGTAAAGACGTCTTGGGCTTAGGAGGTAATAAGTTAGTATTTTGAGAATAGAAAGAAATGCGTTTATTTACTAGTTTTAAAATGACTGTATCGCCCAATATAAAATCCGAACTGAAAGTGATTTACCTAAAACGCGGACTAGTCCAAAATTAAAAGTCCATTCACGTCTCACTGCGTTTTGAAAGACTATAGGTACTACATTACCTGGACTTAGTACACAGTCAGCGATAGTCACGTAGCCAATAGCAGGCGAGAAGTTTCTGTTATTAGTAACATTTATCAATCGATCCGGGAAACAAAAGGGAGAATGAGGTCAAAATTATATAGGCGTGTTTTCGTGATGAACTCGAAGGAACATGTAGTATTGGTTTGAGATAACAGTTATTTGCGATAAAAAAGAGGCTGAAATCTGAAGAACATACAGTAAAGTGAAACAACAGTGGCCAAATTTTAGCTTGACTTAAGCGGTAATTTGTAATATCAGTTTGAGATGACAAGGGGAACTATATTACTGAAATACATGTATATCTAACAGTGTGTAGTTAACACAATTACGGTTGATAAATAAGTTCCGAATAGCAAGATTCTTTGAAAGCAAAGAATACACTAAATTGGAAGCAAAGAATACAACAAATAAGCGTAAATAGCAGACTCAGCATCACGAAAACACGCCTATATAATTTTGACCCCCTTCAACCGCACTTTTATGTAGTAAAACTGGGGTTTACAGGGGTAAACATTATTTTTCTTATTTCTGCTCTAAAATATAGATTGAGGGTACTCGTTAGAACCGCCTCATCGAGGCGGTTCTCACGACTACCCTCAATCTGTATTTTGAGCAGAAATAAGAAAAAAATCACAATTTTTCATCATAAAATTTTCTTTTTTTCTGTGGTAAAATTTACACTATATTTATATAGGCGTGTTTTCGTAATGGTTTTGAGTTTTTATTTATGACCAGTACTGAAATATGCATCACCGGCAACGTCTTCTAGCTCCTGCTTAAGCAGAACTCTATTTTCAAAAGGTTTTTAAGTGAACTGAATGACCCCAAAGGTCTGACAATATAATCTGCACTATAATGATGTGCGGGGATACGTTTTACGACCAGCACACGACCCAACACCAGCTGCAGTGAATATAACTTTCATTCCCTCTTTCATTGAACGCTGGTGGGCCAGGCCTCAGATTCTATGAAGGTCCCAGCATAAAGGCCACGGTTCTTCTGTCGCGGTTTATTTTTGTTATGGTTTGTATTTGGGTGTTTGTATCGCTTATATTATTTTATTTTGGATAGCCTATTGGCCATTTCGTGGGAAAGTAACTGTCCTTTTGACTTTCCGCTATTGGTGTTTACATTAGGGTCTGTTGTTTCTTTCCCTTTGGTGGCTCTGATGGGAGCTGTGGGTTAACTGTATCGATCCCTGATCTATGCATCCACTTCTTTATTACTTAAAATTTAATTTATGTAATGTTGGTTGGTAACTGATGCTCTGTTCTGGCTGGGCCTGTACGTTTTCTTTTGCTCCAGCGTTTCAGTTATTTTTGCTGTCGACTCCTCACCGTTGTTTCATCTCTGGTTTTTTATTATTATTTTTTTTCTTCATTTTTGTGTTCTCGGAAATGTTGCACTGATGAGTTAGGAAGCCTTCATCCGGACTGGACAAATTATGTATCTTAATTGCGACGGAAGTAAGGGTGAGGGTTGCGGTCGTGTAAAACTGATTTAAGGAGGGTCGCGCATAATTGACTCTGCCGTAATCAGGTTCGAATTTTTACCTCAAAATGATTTTTGTTTCTATTTAGTTTTCAAAGTGTTTTCTGAGGTTTTTGTAACATTTAATAACCATTGCAATGTGCATTTTGTTATACATTATTTTGCGACTTCATAGACTACTTTCCGGTCTAGTCCGCATGGCTGGAAGCACAGGAAAATAGAGGGATAAACAGACTAACCCTGTATTTTTCCAGCTATTGGTTTCGTTTCCTCCGATTGCAGCCCATCAGCTGTCCATGGCAAATCTGAACTCTCTTTAACGCACGATGTTTACTTTATTTTTCCATTGGTGTCAAAAATATAGCCCCGAAGAGTCTATCAGTTCACATATTCCACGGCCATACTATGTCAACACAAACAAAACAATGAATCAATAGTGACGTTTACTTTAGTTTGCGTGACGTCATATATATGGAAAGAAAACACTGCCATATTTGATAACTAAAAGTGCAGACTGTAATGCCTGGCAGCGCACAATATTCTTTTAACTGTCAGTCGAAGTCTCAGATTCAATTACTGTTAAGCCATCTCAGTGAACAAATAGCCTGTGCCAGCACCCATAATTAGGATCTTGCACTCAACAGGTGTAGGCCTACTGGTAAACTGCTTAGAGGATCTAAGCCTGCCCAGGCAAAGCGGTGCGAGTCGGCCTGTCCATGTTAATAAACTCTATTGGTTCAATTGGCGGCGGGGTTTTAGTTGACATTTCATCATAAGGTCGGGTAAATGTCCCACAAAATTGGAAGCGACGTCTCCAAAATGACCTTTACAGTGTTGACGGGGACGTTTAACCTCAAATCAAACAAACAATAATCAAGCATAAGCAAAAGGGTGTACAAGAAAAAATCCCTTTGATCTGTTTCGAATATAAAGATGATGGTTTAGGTTGTGCCTCACGGAGCCTTGGTATGCCCACACATCCACCATCATAACAGAATTATTTTGTCAATGTACCGGCTCCAGCCAATCGGGCTGCATGATGCTTTCACGCAGAGCTGAAACCGACCGCACGTGAGAACTAGTAAACCGCTTAGAGGGTCTTAACCTGCCCAGGAAAATGGGTCCGAGTCGGACCGTCCATGCATATAAACCCTATTGGTTTCGTTGAGCGGCAGGGCTTGAGATGTCATTTTAACGTCAACATAATATTGGTCATTTTGGAGAGGTTACTTCCCAATTTGTGGGTCTTTTTACCCGACATTGAGATGAAACCTGACAGCCAGTGAAACCAATCTATATGTTTATAAGGACCGTCCGTCTTGCACCACTTTACCTGGGCTGGGCGGTCTACTCGTACTCATGAGTGATTGGGTTAGTATCATGCAGCACAATCTTTTTCTTCAAGGCCAGTTCGGAGCTATCATGCATTGAAGAGACTATATACATGTATATGAGAAGTTTTTGGGCGACGCCTTTGAATTGATTCAGCTATGATTACAAAGGCCCTCCTCCTCCTCCTTCCACCCCCCCCCCCCCCACCACTGAACAGAACTCGCATGACAAGACATAAAGCACAATGATGAAATGCATTAGGCTGAGAAAAAAGCTTTGAGGAACACCGACCTTCAATTCGAATTCTTCAATGGAACCAACACAAAAACGCATACGGCTCCGCGAATTAGCATACACCCACTGGACCATTCGAACATTCCACTCCTCCACTTCAAATTTTCTCTGTGCCTCCCAGATGACTTTCCGAGACATTCAACAAAATGCCTTCTCAAGGTCCACGAAAGCCACTATATGGGAATGCAACTGCCATTTTGGCTTTCCGCTAGTGATGTTTCCATTACGGTCTAGTTATTCATGTCCGTTGTTCTTTCCCTTTGGTGTGTCTGATCGGAGGTGTTGGGTAATTGTATCGATTCCAGGTCATTGCCATCACTTCTATCCACTTTCGGAAAGTAAAATGATAACTTATCTCACCTCCCTTTCACAGTTTGCATAAACAGGCAATAGATAATTAAATAGCGTTTCCGGTCAATATGGCATGAAAAAAAATTGTCAAAATTGTAGAAAAAAAAAATAATTAGAAGTGTTTCTACTTTCCCTATAACGTTGGCAGGAACTTAAATGGGAAAAAGGAAATTTTTATATTCTTTTGCATCAGCTTATTGTATTTTTTTTTTTTTTTTTTTTATCAATTTCAACACATTTCATTAGGGGGTGGGGTAATAAATTGTCAAAAAAGAAAGCTAAAAATGTATAATAATGTTTCCCAGGTATATTAAAAACATACATCTGACATTGTTTGAACGTTTGCGACAATGTTAATGGCTTCATATCTTTTAAACATGAACAAAACGACAATATGGCTATATCTGAACATGCATTTTTTGGCCAGAAAAATCCATTTTTCACACCATAAAACTTATAAATGAAATTGTGTTTCAATTCTAATGAAATACTTTGATTCATATCACATTAAGGAAGCAAAAGTATGTGCAATAATAAAGGTATAATCCTTGTTCTTGTCATTTAAACAATATCTTAATGCTTTTTTAGCCATTTTTATTGGGGGGTGGGGTAATTTTTTCTGCAATATTTCTCTCAGATGCCTGGTGACATGGTCAAATTTCACGCCTATTTCGTGTATCTAATATTATTACACAATATATGTGAAAATAAGAAAAATCTAAAGACGAAAAATGCATTCTTTTTTAAATATAGCGAAAATTGCATCTCAAAACAGCAAAACATGCAGAAAAGTACATTTGTAAATAGGTGTTTCGACAAAAATCTGTGAAAGAGTTTGTCTTTCACACATAGGTACGCAAACATGACATTATCCTGCATTGTGTTTTTTTTAACCAAACTTGGAAATATTGTTTTTAACAATTGTTATCGACAATTTGTCAATGACTGGGGTAATTATTGAAACATTCGATAAATTCGAAAACAGTACCCATCTTTAAGGCTAAAAATCTCGAAAAAAAGCCTGGTGTGCCTATATTTTTATACCGGCAAACGAGTGCAGAGATTTCAAGCTACAAAATATAAGCAAATAAAAAAAATCTAAAGAGAAAAGAATTACTCCCCACCCTCCTTAAGCTCACCCCAGTGAAAGGCTTTCCACTGACCGTTCCAAGGCGGTTCTTCTGTCGCGGATTTTCTGTTACAGTTCGTCCTTACACTGTGTGCATCACTTATAGTTTTTATTTTGGATTGCCAATTGGCGGTTTTGTGGAAAAGCAACTGTCCTTTTGGCTTTCGGCTATTGATGTTTCCATTATGGTCTAGTTATTTCATGTTTGTGTTTCTTTCCCTTTGGTGTCTCTGATGGGAGGCTTGAGTTAATTGTATCGATTACGGATTATTGTCTTCTCTTCTAATTTGAGATAAATGACAACTATCTGGCCCGCGCCCATTGGGGCTGGGAGAAATCGACTGGGTTGCACGGTGCTTCAACGCAGAGCTAAAAATGACTACATATACATATAAGGACTGTGAAACGTTTAGAAGGACTAGGCCTGCTCAGGCAAAGTGATGAGAGCCAATGCATATGAGCTTTTGGTTTCACTGGGCGGCGGGCTTTAGATGCCATTTCATATCAATGTCCGGTAAAAGACCAACACATTTGGAAGCAACAGCTCCAAAATGACCTAGATAGTGTTGACGGGATGTTAAACCTTAATTCAAACAAACAAACGACGATTATCATATTTTCATAATTTTACATCGGATCGTAAAAGTTTAAAACTATTTATGAAGGAATCTCCACTGGAATATGACATTTTATTGATTTGGGTTTATTAACATGGATCTGCAAATATTTCACACACTTTACAATTTAGACACCTTTACCTTTTCAAAAACTGATTATCGTCAGATTGACCCTCCTAGACAATCTGCTTTTTCATAAAAAAAAAAAAAAAAACTTTCAAAATATTACAGAGGACCCTCGTTATAACGACAGTATTTGTTCCCTATTATTGTGGCGTTCTAATAAATTTGCCGGCATAAAGAATCCCAGTTAGGGACCGTTATGATAGGTTATAAAAGGTCTTTTCCACATCATTATTCAAAGAAACACATGTTATAGACATTTTTGTTAGAATCGCCTCATCGAGGCGATTCTAACAAAAATGTCTATAAAATTTGTTTCTTGGAGTATTAAATTACAAGAATCTTTCATGACTATGGATTCGATTTGGACATAACCCGAGGGAAGCCCAAGTCGCTCGGAATCGAGACTAAACCTTGGGCTAAGATTTCATTCCATTGAAATTGTCGTTATGACGAGTGTTGTCATTATAACGAATGCCGTTATAACGCGGGTCCTCTGTATAAGCGGGTTAAAATTATTCAGTTCTTTATAACCAACCGATAATGGACGGACGGACATAGAGACTCGTAAGTTCTCCTTTCACGTGTTCTTAGCGCGGGCCTTGCTTTCTGTTGCATCAATTCAAGTCAACAACGTGAATGAACATACCATATCTAGTAAAACATATCTCATGCCCATATCCTTTAGGACGAAAACAAGAAAATAAGGCACAAATTGGAAAGAAATATTGCTTGTTATCGACTTATGAATGACAAATTGTGTTTCTCATAGGCGTGGTACCTGGTTAACCGCCTAGAGGATCTATGCCTGTTCAGGAACCACGATGCGAGGAGGACCGTCCATGCTAATAAACCCTTTTTGTTTCATTGGGCGACAGAGCTTGAGATGTCATTTCATCTCAATGTCGGATAAAAGTCCCACAAAATTGGAAGCAACGTCTCCAAAATGACCCTTACAGTGTTTACGCGGACGTTAACCTCAAATCAAACAAATCCTAAAGATTTCACCCCCGATTTCTCAAGTGTACCTTTTATTTTAGCTTTTAATTTGGACACGCCCATTCTTGTAAATGGAAGTTTGGGTCAAAATCATTGTTAGAAAATGACAAAGACTATAGACCATGATAAAAAGGCTCTGTATGAGCCGACTGATCAGGATCTTTACAGTTTGAATATCTGTGTTCAGAACTACAGGTCTGAAAGGGTTCAAATAATCCATATAGATTTCTATTTTGCTGGATATATTCTGGCATTCAATATATCTTTGTCTTATTGATGTAATCCTAAATGTTACATACACCAGTCCTTAAAACACGCCAATGATTCTGTTGCAAACTGTTTAGGCGTCTGTTGTGCCATGTAGCCATGGCTTTGCAAAGGTCACATTAATCGCATGCAGCATCAAGTGGCTCCAGTATAAGATACTAAAAAATGTAAAGGCAATGATCAGGAATCGACACAATTACTTCACACTTTGCATCCGAGACACCACAGATAAAGAAACGCGATCATGAAACAACCTCATCATTATGAAAACGTCACAGGCGGAAAGCCAAATAAGATAGTCACTATCCCCGTAAAATGACCAAAGGGTTATCCGAATGAAAATACTTCAGCAATACATACATACAAAGACGAACAATAATAATAATAAACCACAACAGAAGAACCGCTTTAGAATATAATGTTATTAATCAAGTAATTTCGTAATGGCCCAGGTACAGGTCCGAGCTCTACTGTATTGGCACGAGGCCGAAGGCCGAGGCCAATTCAGCTGACCGAGTACCTGTAACTTGGCCAATACGAAATTACTTTATTAATGACAATTTTATAAATTGACGCAATTAAAAAATGATTTATGATTTTTGAATATTGGTTTACCTTGTGTAATATAGGATAATCAATTAATAATGGTCAGTAATACGTTATTTACTTGGCGGCTTAAATAGATTTTACGTGGGCACAATCCTCGGCCTTGGTTCTGTTGTGTGTTTGGCAAGTAATTTATTCAGTCCGCATAAAGATTTTCCACCCGATTCATCAATGCAACATCTCCGAGAAAAGAAAAATCAAACGAGTAAAGAGCACGAAATAACAGAAATACTGGAGCGAAAGAAAACCAACTGTTTGACTCCGTTGGGTCAGATCTGAGACAGAGCATCAGATACCGCTGCCGATCTTTCTCATTACCCAAATGTTCTATCGGCAATCGCCCATCAGTCTCTGGTTGGGCCCATCGGAGTGTAACTGTTTTATTTTTTGCTGCAGCATTTCGATGGTTTCTTGTTGTAGAGTCCTCACCGTTGTTTCATTTTTGTGGTTGTTTGAACTTTGTGTTCAGGGAGTTGTTTCGCTGATGAGTTAGGAGGCCTTCATGTGGACTGAACAAATTATTTGTCTAAATCGCGACGGAAGTAAGGGCGAGAATGGTGGCCACGTAAAATCGATTTAAGCCCCCCCCCCCCACACACACACACACACACACATCCCCACGAGTGTAATTCGTTTCACTGACCGTTCCAATGTGGTTCTTCTGTCGGGGATAATTTTACCATGGCTTGTCTTTGAATGTGTGTATGGCATACCGGTAATTATATCATTTTGTTTTGGCTAGCCAACTGGCGATTTTGTTGGAAAGTATTTGTCCTTTTGGCTTTCCGCTATTGATGTTTCCATCAGGGCCTTGTTGTTTCATGTTTGTGTCTCTTTCCCTTGGGTGTCTCTGATGGGAGCTGTTTAATGGTATCGATTCATGATCAGTGCCTTCACTTCTATCATGAAGAAATATATGAACTGCATGATGCTTCCACGCAGAGCTGAGACCGACCGCACATGAGTACTGGTAAACCGCTTAGAGGATATAAACCTGCCCAGGCAAAGCGATGCGAGTTGGACCGCCCTTGTTTATAAACTTTATTTGATTCATTGGGCGACAGGGCTTGAGATGTCATTTCATCCCAATGTCTGGTAAAAGTCCCACAAAATTGGCAGCAGCGACTCCAAATTGGCCTGTACAATGTTGACAGGGACGTTAACCTCAAATCAATATCGATTCCTGATCATTGGCTTCACTTCTATTTCCTAACTCGTCAGTGCAACGTCTCCGAGAACACAAAATTCAAACAACAACAGAGATGAAACAACGACAGCAACAAACAACTGAAATGCTGGAGCAAAAGAAAACCAATAGAACGACGCCGATGGGCCCAACCAGAGACAAAGCATCAGGTTTCAACCAGTATTCCATACATCACGTGAACAAGTCCGTGAAATGAAGACCCCCCTAAACCCCACTTTATATAGAGAAAACTGGGGTTTACGGGGGTATACATTATTTTTTATTTCTACTCCAAGACATAGGTTGTTGGTACTCGTTAGAACCGCCTCAATGAGGCGGTTCTAACGAGTACCCACAACCTATGTTTTGAGCATTTATAAGAAAAATATCAATGATTTTCATCAGAAAAGTATCCATTTTGGAGGTGTGAAAAATGCACTATATCGTACGGGTGAGTTATTATAATGAAGTAAGCATTTACGCTGGAACCGTCATAAAATCTGAGGCCTGTCATAAAATCTGAGGCCTGATCCACCTGCGTGGAATAAAGAGGGCAGCAAAGTTACCAACTGTGATTGTTAACTATACAGTCTGTATGCAGTCTGTCGTATAACATTTATGTTGTACCCAATTTTTTTAGATCGAAGAATGATTTTACGGACTTGGGAAATGAAATCATTGCAAGTATATATTTTTCTAAATTTATATACCATTACCATGTCCCCATAAAATTAGGGCTACGATAGACCTTGTTGCAGAAGATATTTAAGACCAACATTGAATTTTGAAATTAAATTGGAATAACACACCCGTGCGGTATAGCGCATTTTCCACATCTCCAAAATGGCTATTTTTCTGATGAAAATTTGTGATATTTTTTTTTTATCTATACTGCAAACATAGGTAGAGGGTGCTCGATAGAACCGCCTCATTGAGGCGCTTCTAACGAGTACCCACAACCTATGTCTTGAAGCAGAAATAAGAAAAATAATGATAACCCTCTTGAACTCCAGTTTTCTCTATATAAAGTGGGGTTTAAGGGGGTGTTAATTTCACGGACTTGTTAACGTGATGATACCACCCTCCCCCCCCCCCCACCACAAAAAAAAAAAAAAAAAAAAAAAAAAAAAACGTGATTTCAATTTCTGTGCGAACAACAAAAACTCTAATCAGACCGAGCTTCCGCGCTGGTCTGATCATTCTAAGTCTTTGTTCTGTGCTATTTACATGACCTTTGACATACAGATTCTCCATGGAGTCAGAGAAGGTTAATGTCCGAGTAAAAGAATTTGAGACGTTGCTTAAGCGCACATGCTCGAATACAATACATCCGCCTTGTCGAGGCGGTTCTTACGAGTACCCACAATCTATATTTTGGAGCAGAAATAAGAAAACCAAGATTTACCCTTATAAACGCAAGTTTTACTATATAAAAGTGGGGTTCAAGAGAGGCACAATTATATAGGCGTGTTTTCGTGATGTACTGTTTCGTTATCCGCGTCCACTATTTACTGTGACCATTGTATTTTAGGAACATTAAAATCGATCGTATTATCACTTATCTCGCCTACACCCAGACATGGTTATTGACATCTGCATTTTTCTTAGAAGTTGTGGATTTTCAATTAACTACGCTTAATTTGAACCTCCCTGTGAAAATACTGCTGAGGACATTACCCCCTGTTTTCACACAGCGTTTGATTAACCAATGTTGAACTGAATAGACTTATGTTCAGTTTATTTTAGAAGTTTATTTAAAAACATGGCTGACTTGTTGCAAAATAGGAGTGAAGGCAATGATCAGGAATCGATACAACTGCACAGCTCCCATCAGAGACACCAAAAGGACAGAAGCACAAACATAAAACAACTAGACCCTAATTGAAACATCATCAGCGGAAAGCCAAAGCAACAGTTACTTTCCCACAAAAAGGCCTATTGGCTATCCAAAACAAAATAATATAAGCGTTATTCCACTCGGGGGCTTAAATCGATTTTATGTGGCCACAATCCTCGCCCTTATTTCCGTTGCGATTTAAAAAAAAATGTTCAGTCCGCATGAATGCCGCCTAATTTCTAGTTCTTGTTTGCAAGAAGTGGCCTCTTTATTTCTAGTTCTTATTTGCAAGCAGCGAAGGACCTGATCGGACACCACGTTCTTTGGCGATCCCGACCTGAATTATTAAAGATTAACTGATTGTATGAAACCAAAACTAAAAATGTTGTGGCTATGGCAGTCACATATACACAATACTGTTCCTTTCTCTGTCTCAGACGTTTAAAACGTGAGGCGAAAGTGTCGTGTATCTTGCATCTCTGGGGCGTCCATCTGTCATTCTAATGCACTTTCGTATGTAACGCGACGTCTGATTGGATAACGTCAAACATTTGCGACAGTATATTCTGCGATAAACTGTCGGAAACCCGACGTCCTCATGTAACGTCGCTTTCCATTGGCTGGTATTTGGTTTTACGCAGCTCACAGCGCTTACCACTTTCAGCAAAATATCACACTTTTTAAAGAAAACAAACGGATAAATGCATGAGAATTTGAATAACTGTATTAAATTGTCATTTGGGGAGGTAAATCGTCGGTTTTACGGTCGCGAATTCCGTTTTACCTCCCCAAATGACAATTTGGAATACGGATATCCCCTAATTGGCTTACTGATTGACAATGCCTGCTGTTCTTGCAGCTGGTTACTGTAGAGAAGGAATGTTATTTGATCAGTTGCATTCCTTGTTCTCTTTTTCCCATGTCCTTCACTACTACCTCCTTTGCAGTTTCTTCTGTCGCTTTCTCCCTTTCTCGGGATGGCGACACAAACTGACCTACAAAGGTAGACGAGTCAATATAAAACTGCAGAAACAACAGTAAAAAATCAGAGGAAATCTTGCTTTGTATTTTCTGTCTTTCGTTTTCATTTTAAGAATGCACGGTTTGGATAGCTAGTATTACAATATGACACATATACATATGATAAGCTAAAATGGTGTCTTTTTTACTCAAGAAAGAACGTTCAGATCACAGTTTGTGATGTTTGCCATATTTCTTGTTCTAACATAGATGTTGGGTGTTCGTTAGAACCACTGCAATGAGACAATGCTAATGAGTACCCGTAATCTATGTTCTTGAACAAAATAAGGGTAACGATTAACAATCCAGTAAACCCTACTTTTCTCCATATAAATTTCGGTTTGAAGTGGAGCTTATTTCATGGACTTTGTCAAACGAATGTATTTCTATCGTAAAGACTGTTCTTACTTAAGTACTTAATGATTTAATTGAATGGACATTTCATAGGGAAGAGCCCGCTATCCTGCATGCAATGCTAGAAATGTTTTTTTCTCACTTCGGAAGAGCATAAAAATATACTTTATTGTCATCTCAGAAAGTGTGTGAAGCTCTCACATTTCCACTTGACAATATTTACAGAAGATTTGGTACTCATTTATTTACACAAATTGTGGGTATTCTGATGGATACGAATTGCACACCCATTGTGGCTGATCTGTTCTTGTTTTGTTATGAAAGAGACTTCATGATGTCCCTTTCCGTTGAAAAACAATCTGAAATCATTGAAGCCTTCAGCCTGACTTCTTGATATCTGTGTGATTTATTAAATATTGACTTTACCTATTGCGATAGGTTTGATCAGTCAAATTAACCCCCCCCCCAGCTCTTCTGTTAAATAAAGCAAATTATTCTGATACCGAGGTACTGTTTTAGGATTTACATCTTGCTATTGTAGATTGGTTTGTTTCCTACAATAATTATGATAAACACGATGATTTTGATTTTGAGATTGTAAATTTTCCTTTCTTGGATGGTGATGTTCCTCGTGCGGCATTCTTTGGCTTTTATATTTCGCAATTATTCAAAATCAGAACAATCCGAATTGTTACTGGTGACATGTCAAATGATATTCATACACCAGGACCTGTGTTGTGGGAAGTTAGTCCCTAGCTCTAACCAAAGAGGTAAATTTAGCTTCACAATCATCATCACCTTCAGCTGTCGAAATAATCGAATCGGGAAGGGCATTACAATCTCTAATGGTTCTGGGGAAGAACGACTCTTTATAAATGTCAGTTCTTGCAGAAAGGGTCTGAAACGCCAACGAATGGTGAATTCTACAGTGTCTAGCTAGGGGAACAATGTCATCTGTTCGATGCTGGCAGCACCCTTTGGACCTTTGTATATAAGGATGAGCCTACTATCTTTTCTCCTTTTCTTAAGAGACTCCCATTTTAATGTTTTTGAAGTATTCCAGTCATGCTTCCAGTTTCAAAGCAGTAACTGCCTGTTACAAATCTAGCAGCTCTATTCCGAACTTGTGTCTTTTTAGTTTGGATGGACATTTTGGCCGTTTTGTGGGAAAGTAACTGTCCTTATGGCCTTCCTTTGTTTCGGTTTCCAATATGGTCTTGCTTCCCTCTTTAATTGCACGCCGGTGCATCAGGCCTCAGATTCTATGACGGCTCCAACGTAAAGGCTTATTGAGAATTAGAGATAATGCTGGTTGGTGCCTGATGCTCTATCTCTGGTCGGGCTCATCGGAGTCTAACTGTTGGTTTTCTTTTGCTCCAGCATTTCAGTGGTTTCTTGCTGTCGAGTCCTCACCGTTGTCTCACCTCTGTGGTTCTTTGATTTATGTGTTTACGGAGATGTTGCACTGATGAGTTAGGAGGCCTTCATGCGGACTGAACAAATTATTTGTCTAAATCGCGACGGAAGTAAGGGCGAGGATTGTGGCCACGTAAAATCGATTTAAGCCCCCCAGTGGAAATCTTCCACTGACCGTTCCAAGGCGGCTCTTCTGTGGCGATTTATTTATGTTGTTGTTTGTTACTTACTGTGTGTATCACTTGTGTCTTTTAGTTTTGGATGGCCATATGGCCATTTTGTGGGAAAGTAACTGTCCTTATGGCCTTCCTTTGTTTAGGTTTCCATTATGGTCTGGTCGCTTAATGTTTATATTTCTTTCCCTTTGGTGTCTTTTATGGGTGGAGTAAGTTAATTGTATCAATTCCTGATCTTTGTTTTACTTCTACTTTGCTCATGTTTGTGTTTCTTTCCCTTTGATGTCTTTGATGGGTGGAGTAAGTTAATTGTATCGATTCCTGATCTTTGTTTTACTTCTACGTTTCTCAATTTCTTCGTTTAAGACCTTTCCACTGGGGTCCAATGTACAACTACCATATTCCAAGATTGGGTAAACAAGACCTTCATATGCTGCCTCTTGTACATCCTGAGGGCACTTATGAAGATTTCGCCTCAGAAAACCAAGCGTTTTATTTGCCTTTGTACACATGTTGCTAATATGAGTATTCTCGAGGACCGTTCCTTCTAAGGTGTAAGAAGCCTCAACTTTATTAATTCGATTTGCCAGAGTGTTAAGTCATGTAACTGACTTCAACACTCGTTATAAATCGTTCACTGCTTAACTTCTTATTATAGGTTTTCGGTATCATAAACTACGCAAAGCCTTTTCTATATTTTGTAGCCGCCATTCCCATTTAATTCCACATTTCAATGTTAACTTAAATCTCTTCTGCAACAAGGTCTATCGGAGCCCAAATTTTATGGTGACTTAGTATGTAGATTCAGCAAGATATATACTTGCAATGATTTCAGTACCAAATTTCGTAAAAAATATTCTTCGATATAAAAAGACATTGTACAACACAAATGTTATACAACAGACTGCATGCAAGATAGTTAATCCAATCACGGTTGAAACCATTGTAATTTCCATCTTTAATTGCCCTCCAGTGGGTCAGGCCTCAGATTCCACACACACAGTTCAGATCCGGCGTAAAGGCGTATTTATGTAATTTTGACAGTTACCTTATGCTTTGTCCCTTTTTGGGCCCATATGAGTCTAACTGTTGGTTTTCGTTTGCTAGAGCATTTCAGTGTTTTCTTGCTATCGAGTCCTCATCGGTGTACTTTTCTATGGTTGATTGATTTTTGTGTTCTGGGAGATGTTGCACTAATGTGTTAGGAAGCCCACATGAGAACTGAACACAATAATTTGTCTAAATCGCGCCGGAAGTAAGGGCGAGGATTGCGGCCGGGTTAAATCGATTTCAGACCCCCAATAAAATTCTTTCCACTGACCGTTCCAAGGCGGTTCTTGTTTCGCGATTTATTTTTTGGGGGGGGTTGTCTTTTGAGTGTTTGTATCGCTCGTTTTGTTTTGGGTAGCCAATTGACCATTTTGTGGGAAAGTGACGGTCATTTTGGCTTTCCACTATTGATGTTGATATTAGGGTCTAGTTATTTCATGTTTGTGTTTCTTTCCCTTTGGTGTCTCTGATTGGAGGCGTCGGTTGATTTGCATTGATTCTTGAATATTGTCTTCACTTCTATTAAGGGCGGACATATGTCAGGAGACTGAGACAATTGTCAGCAATAACTATTGACATAATGTTAAGCATATTTTAAAGCTTTTTACTGGATATGTCCATTCGTATTTTGTTCATACTACGAGCCTGCAGTTAATTTTGCCGTCAAGTACCTGCGGTCTTAAGCATGCAAATTGTTCCGTCACATAATTGTTAAGGCAATTCTGAAATCTATCGTCAGACCGAATTTGCCGCTAGACGAACATATTTTTAAGAAAAAAGGGGTAATCCTTTTAAAGCAAGGACTACAGCAGACAACTGAAAAAATGGAGACTATAAAGAGTTTCTGAGCCAGACTAGATAGTTTCGGAAAAAAAAGCCTCATCAGTGACCCGCACATATTTCCTGAATTCCCCAGTGAAAGGACGGGTTACAGTTTAGCCATATTTGTGCCTACGATGGATCTTGATGAAACTTATATGCAATATAGTCCAATATATGCGCATTCAAATGACAACACTATTTAATTAACCTTGACATGTGCAGTCACGTGACTTCCGTTTTTCTACAAGTGGGGTAATTGTCAGTATTTGGTGATTTGCCAAAGTAATATGACATTTTTCAACAATTAACCACATTAAAGCGTGCTAATCTACATGTCCATATCATAATCTATGTTTCTTGCATCCCGTGACACAATATTATGTACAGTATGTGCATAAGAAATTTATGTGTGTTGAAGTTTTATGTATTTAGTATAATATGTTTGAAATGCTTAATAATACGGAATGTATTTTCGATTTTGAAATATATATTTAAAATGTTGGCAGAAAGACTAGAACAGTACAATATGTCATTACAACATACAGCATATTTGATTGGCTTTTGGTGACCTTGACCTCATTTTTCAAGGTCACAGCAACTCAAAATGAGTCATTTTTAGGCCAAAAATGGCTTGTCTGCACCCTATCTCAATAACGAATTGATTAATTTTAGTCAAACTTTGAACAATATATCATTACAACATAACAAAAATTTGTTTAGATTTTGGTGACCTTGACATTTTTTTCAAGGTCACATGCCCCCAAAACCTGTCAATTTTGGGCCAACAATGGCTTGTCTGCACTCTATCTCATTAAAGAATGACCAATTTTCGTCAAACTTGGTACAATGTATCAATATAACATAACGCAGATAGGGTTAGATTTTGGTGACCTTGACCTTTTTAAAGGTCATATGCCCTCAAAGACAATCAATTTTGAGCCAAAAATGGCTTGTCTGCACTCTGTCTCATTAAAGAATGACCAATTTTTGTCAAACTTGGTACAATGTATCAATATAACATACAACAGATCGGGTTAGATTTTGGTGACCTTGACCTTTTTCAAGGTCACAGGTCCTCAAAGACCATTAATTTTGGGCCAAAAATGGCTTGTCTGCACTCTATCTCATTAATAAATTGTATAATTTTAGTCAAACTTAGTACAATATAACATTCACAACATGACGCAGATTTGATTATATTTTATCGACCTTGACCTTTTTTCAAGGTCACAGGCTCCCAAAAAACAGACGATTTTAGGACATAAAAAGGCCTGACTGCACAATTTCTCATAACCAAATTGATTAATTGCATTGAAACTTGGTATAATATACCATTACAACATACCGCAGATTTGATTAGATTTTGATGACCTTGAATTTTTTTCAAGGTCACAGCACCCCCCCCCCCCCAAAAAAAAAAAAAACAGTCAATTTTGGATTACCCTTTCTACAACCTATTTAACGTCACTACAGCTGGTTTCTCGGAATGTGTGGCGGCCGTAAAAAGTTTCCCTGCCCTACATCATAGTGTAGTTTATATTTTCTTGTCCTTTTGGGATCATTGATTCCATTGTTGGATTTTGACAATATTTTAGGGTCACTGATGAAGCCCAATTGGCCAAAACTAGCTAATGTGGCCCAGAAAACATGTACACTCCATATTTTCCAGTCCTGTGGTGTATTCTTTGCTTCCAAAGGATAACCCTTTCTGCAGCTTATTGTCTGCACTCTAAGGCCAAGGTCTCCCGAAACCTGTTATATTAGGGCCAATAATGGCTTATCTGTAACCTATATCATTTAAGAATTTATGAAAATCGGTAGAGCATTTAATTACAGTCTACCAAATCTGTCTGGTGATATGAGCTTTTTAATGACTGTTTGTTTTTTAAGGTCATAGGCTCACACAAAAACTGTCAGCTTTTGACCCAAAATAGCTGGTTTGCAGCTTATATTTTGTTGACTTTAATCTAGTTATTAAAGTCAAATGGGTGTTTAAGATACATTTATGGTGAGGGTACATCGTTTTCCTCTGAAAACATTTTTATTTATACCAGTATTCAGGGTACGTCTGCAGAAAATATGAAATGTTACATATTCTGTAAACAATATAAGACATAAACTGGTAATGGAAGGTAAACATGAATGTATGTCATACAGGTAACATGCACAGCATGTGACAGCAGTTACATGATAGTCCTTTAATTCATCAATGAAAAGCATTCCCGTTTGCCCAGCAAGGAATGATGGTCGTGCGCATACAGATGGTCAGCCGCTGTCCTTCTGTTTATGTAGACTATATTGACTTTTTCCTGTGCGAGTATGCACAGTACTTTGATTACATTGATTTTCTCACCTTATTTTATCGATAAAAGTTTATTTTTCAACAACCTCCACATCGTTAACCGACAACACATTAGCATTTTTGAAAGCATTATTGTTTCTGAAATAAAATGGTGTGTAGTTTTCTCTGGTTAACAATGTGGACGACCATGTAATTTTCCTTTGAACACCACAGGGGTCTTCACTTTTTCCATAGGCGCAATGTTACACATGGCCAGTAGTGCATGTATTCAACCGGAAATTTTGTTACGAAAACGCATGCGGATGAAAAAGTAAATATTTGTCCGACAAACCAGAGATATTTGGTCACCTTATGAGAGTATTTTGATCAGTTTTTGTTGACTTCAAGAATTAGCTCTTTCAGTAGGCACTTTGCAATAGAAAACTGTAACCCGTCCTTTATGATGTTTCAGTCCAGTTTGAGGCTTCTAGGCCTTCATTTGGACTGAACAAATGGTGTCTAAATCGCGACGGAAGTAAGGGCGAGGATTGTGGCCATGTAAAATCGATTTGGAATTCGTTTCTCTGACCGTTCCAAGGCGGTTCTTCTATCGCGGTTTATTTTCTTATGGTTTGTCTTTGAGCGTGTATATCGCTTATATTATTTTGTTTTGTAAAACCCACTGGCCATTTTGTAAAACAATAACTGTCCTTTTGGCTTTCCGCTATTGATGTTTCCATAAGGGTCTGAATGTTTCATGTTTGTATTTCTTTCCCATTGGTGTCTCTAATGGGAGCTGTGGGTTAACTGTATCGATTCCTGAGCATTGCCGTAACTTATATTTTATAGTGACATTAAATAGCATAAATAAAGGAAATACGGAACTACGAGGACTGTTCAAATATGAATGCAACTAAGCATATAAAAATGACTCCGTAATAGATTTCGATGGACAATTTATTATTTCCCCTCAAAGTATTCCCCTTTAACAGATATACAAACTTTCAGTCTTCTGATCCAATCATTGAATCCCTTTTGGTAGTCTTTTCGAGGTATACTATGAAGACACTGGAATATTGCAGAACCGAAGGGTTTGCGCTGTACAAATTTTCGACCAGAAAGGTATTTTTCTGGCGCGGGAACAAAATAAAAAAGTCACACGGGGCAAGGTCAGGGGAATACGGGGGGTGAGGGAGTTCAACAACCTTTTCCTGCTTCAGATAGTCTTGCACAATGAACGCCTTGTGCGATGACGCATTGTCATGTACCAATCTGACATTGGCCAAACCAGCTGCGGGTCTTCGTTCTTTGAAATATTTCTTCATTTTTCGAAGAACTTTATTTTTGGTAAACTTCGCATTTACAGGTTTGCCTTTAGGCACAGCAACCTGAATAGCAGGGCCCTGATTTAAAAAGAATATGGCATACATTACCTTCTTGACGCTCATGGTCCGCTTTGCAATGCATGGTCTTTTGCAATACTTTGTTGACCATATTTTGTTCTGAATCTTTCGTTTTGGCTCAAAATGTAAACCCATGTCTCGTCACCTGTGACGACATTAGCGAAAGACCGTGCATTGTAATTTGGAAACTTTTTAAGCAGCTTCTTGGCGCACTGAACGCGTGTCTTTTTCTGCTCATCTGTCAACAGATGGGGAATCCATGTAGCACAGATCTTTCTCATTTTCAAACCCCGTTTCACAATTGTATGAGCTGCTCCTAATGAGATGCCAACCATACTAGCTATTTGCCTAGTAGTGTATCGTGCATCGGTAGCAACTATTTCTTTCACTCTAGCAACCATCTTGGCAGATGTTGCTCTTTTCGGCCGACGATCATGTGGTGCATCTTCTGTTGAGCCTAGCCCACAGCTGAAAATCTTACACCAACGAAAAACTATCGGAAAAGACATTTCATTTATGCCCATAAACCGAACATATTTCATCAAAAATGTCTTTGCACTGTATACCAAGAATACAACGATTCTTAATATTGGTTCGTATTTCAACGGCGTACTCTGACCTTCTTCCAACCATGTTTTGTATTAGTATACAAGAGTAGACAGCGTTTATCGAACGAAATACATGGCTAAAGTCAACGGATTTTAACAGGTTTGGTATCAATGTATAGGTAAAATGTTTTTCTACGCCGTGATATTTTTTCCAGGTGATTTTCGCATTAGTGCATGAGAAAACGTTCTACTTGCATTCATATTGGAACAGTCCTTGTACTATGCAGACAAAACGACACTGTATCTTACAGAATACAGCCCCTGTCAGCATTGTATTAATACCAATCTTATTACTTCAACCTTTTTACATTTCTTAAGAAATCTACGACGAACCATTTCACGTAGACCTATATGAAGAGAAAGAAATAAGATGGAATGAAACAGAAAAAAGACCAGAAAAGCTATAATCGTTCACATGATACTATTTATCGTGAATGTATACTGTGCCGTTTTAGTATTTTAGCTATTGGGAAATCTTTGACAAAACAGTTAAAGGTGCATTATTGAGCTACCGAGTCTCAATTTATTTTTCTGTTGTTTTTTTTTTCTTCAATGCATACTCCTTTGTCATGTGTACACTTTTGGAGCCAAATATAGCTTCAGAACTTTCTGAAAATGGTCGTTTTCATTCGTGTTTACCCTTAGCTCTGAACATTTGTTCGGAATTTCTGTTCTAAAATTAAATCTGTCAGTTTACACATACATGGCGACAGTATCGTCTCTGAGTGTCGTTACTTATGGCATGGTATTCATCGTCATATTTCTTCCGATTCGGGCATGGCCTAAGCAAACAAGGCCAAAAATGAACGTCGCATAACGTCATATATGGGCATTATATTTTTGTCACGAACTAAAAATAGATCTAACTAGTGTGCGAAACATAGTTAGGGAATCCCTCTCAAACTCGTTTACCTGTCATCATAATTGTTAGCATTTTTGCATAAAATGCATTCATTTGTATTGTTTTAAAGAAAAATACCGGCTATATGTATTTTATTTTTGGAAGCATTTTTTCCAGATAGCTCGATAATGCACCTTTTATATATATGCCTATATAAAAAGAAAGAAGACCATAATAACAGAGGCATAAAAGCCCATTGACTCGTGTGATACATTTTGCTGCATGTCTTTAGTGTACCAATTTGAACCTTCAAGGTCTTATAGTTCTTGAGCTAAGTTCGACGGACAAATCAGCTTTGGTGATTCAGAGAACACATAGGCAGTTTAAGGTACTAAGACGATACAAGTAACATTAAGTGTACATTCTTCCAAGGTCGAGGCGTATATCTTTAATGGTTGAGAAACCTTTGACGAACTAAAGCATATGCCCATAAGAAGAATGTGAAAATATAGACCGAACTTCAGTGAAGGTGATGTCGCATCTGTCCTCACCTCCCTCCTCACCTCAACCCACAACCGTTCCCCAGAGTCATGTTAATTTCAGGTTGAAACAACAGATATAGAAACAATTTTGAAAGCACATGCATATTCTCATTTGCTGCATAAAAATTGTATATCTGAGGTCAGAAAATGACAAAGTCATAAGAAATGTTCTAACGATTATATGCCACGAAATTGCAAACACGAATACGATGAATAAAATAAATGCCAAGTTTGATGCTGTCGAGTCCTCACCGTTGTTTCATCTCTGTGGTTGTTTGATTTTTGTGTTTACGGAGATGTTGCACTGCTGCATGCGGACTGAACAAATTATTTGTCTTAATCGCGACTGAAGTAAGGGCGAGGATTGTGGCCACGTAAAATCGATTTAAGCACCCCCCACCACAGTGGAATTCGTTTCCGCTGACCGTTCCAAGGCGGTTCTTCTGTCGTGGTTTATTTTTGCCAATGCGCAGTCGGATCTGCAGGTTAGATGCCCGTAAATATTTTTTTTAACGTAGCCACTACTACTTTGATATTAAGAGCTAATCTAGAGAACACTGTCCTTTTTGGCATTTCAATTTGTGACGTCATTGTGGTAAAGTAGTTTTATGTTCGCATTTCTTTCTCTTTTATTGAATCCTGATCATTGCCTTAACGTCTATTTCGGGTACATACTCGTGAGAATTGCTTTTATATTGCGGTTCTGATAAGCACCCAAAGTCTATACTTCGCCGGCGAACAAATAAGACAAGTGAGCCAGCGCATGACAAAATCTACAGGAAGTCTTGAGCGACCAGCGAATACTCATATCAAATATCAACCTGCGCATTCGCTGTCCGTGCTGGTTTTTTGTTTGTTTGATTTAATGTTTAACGTCCCCGTCAACACTGTAAAGGTCATTTTGGAGACGATGCTTCCAATTTTGTGGGACTTTTACCCAAGATTAGGATGAAATGACATCTCAAGCCCTGCCGCCCAATAAAAACAATAGGGTTTATATGCATGGACGGTCCAACTCGCACCGCTATGCCTGGACAGGCTTAGATCCTCAAAGCGATTAACCAGTACTCGTGTGCGGGTCGGAGAGTCTCTGCTGGTCACACCGGTCTTATTGTAGGTTTTGTTATGCACCGGTTCAAATGTAAACTATTCGATCCTCCGCCCCCGCCCATTGGGGATTGAAGAAATAAATGGGATGCTTCCACACAGAGCTGAAGCTGACCGCACACGAGTACTGGTAAACCGCTTAGAGGATCTAAGCCTGCCCAAGCAAAGCGTGCGAGTCAGACCGTCCATGCTTAAAAACCCTATTTGTTTCATTGGGCGATAGGGCTTGAACTATCATTTCATCTCAATGTCGGGTAAAAGTCCCACAAAAATGGAAGCAACGTCTCTAAAACGACCTTTATAGTGTTGACGGGGACGTTAAACATCAACTCAAACAAAGCAAAGCTATTCGATCTGAATAATGCTATTTGTAGATATATGAAAGGCACCATTGTACTATATGGGTTTGGTATCGTGGTGGAAGTGTTGGATACAGAAGCGACTTTTAAATAAATGACATTAGCAGCTGAACATTTAAAATTGCTGAACCATTATGAAAACACGCCTGTACAAATACATTTTTAACTTAACCACTGAAAAACGAAAATTTTCAGATGATAATTGTGATATTTTTTCTTATTTCTGCTCAAAATATAGATTGTGGGTACTCTAACGAATACCCACAATCTATATTTTAGAGCAGAAATAAGTAAAAAAAGGTTTACCCCTGCAAACCCCAGTTTTACTATATAAAAGCAGGGTTCAAGGGGGTCAAAATTATATAGGCGTGTTTTCGTGATGATCATTGAATGACGTAGACTGGAGCGCTATCCTGTTTGCGAGTGTTCTGTCTTGAAAGTCTTAAAATAGTCGTTGAATGCGTTTTTTTTTTCTCTAATGTTAGGCCAACACGATATCTTTTATTGTGCAATTTTCTCTCATTTACAAACCGATCTACTACCGCGACAGAAATTGTCTGCAACTTTAATGTAGCATTTTTACAAGGCATTGTCAAAATGGCGTTGGTACTGATAGATAAAGAGGGATGTCATGATCACAATGCGTATTCAGACACAATTTTATCTTTGAAATCCCTCGAAATAAATTGTGTATTGTCAATGTCAACACGAATAACACGTGTATGGTACGTATTACGCGCACACGCCTAGACCTTTTTCTCTGTCCAACTCATAGGCTTAAAACGTTTTATTATGTTGCGGCTTATATAAAGAATTATTCTGTATTCCGAGTTGTTCATCGAAACTGACAATATTATTCGAATTATTTCATAAACATTGCGTGATGAGCCACAGGCAACTGCGAGACGCACAGCTCTCATCGAAAACCAATACTCGCTGGAATTCGTCTCATTTTTACTAAGTTTCATAAATTACGACGCATAATCAGTCATGTCATTTTCGCATATATTTTCAAGTAAGACAAATATATTTATTGTTCCCATTATTAGTCTTTCCTCGAAATAATGTTAGAGAAGCCAGTTAACACGATATTGTCTTGCGTTTTAGATATTTATTTATAAAAATATATGGTGCCGTAGGCGTTACAAAAACTTATAATACTTCATAAATTCAGAAAATAATTTGCATTGAACCATTTACGTTTTCAGCGCAATTACAGAAAATAAATATACAGTTAACTATCAGTATTTGTGGTCATGGCACGCGACGCCACTAACGTCAAAATAAACAAAGGTTCTTTACAATATTATTGGATCATGGCGACGTTAACCCTTGGCCTGCTGAATATTTAAATATGACACAGCCAGTGCCGATTATCAACCAATCGGATTACTTGACGTAAATTATTGCAACAACTTCATAGACCGAATGACAATGAAGATCCTGATCAGATGGCTTCTTCAGAAGCCATCTGATCTGGATCTTCATAGTTTGAAAGATAAATCATATCCGGGCTCAGCAGGACAACGGTTAAGGTGGCAACGATGCTCTTCCGCTTGTGTGCAGTTGTTTTCTTATTATGTGAACCGGGACGAAAGATGAGGTTGAAAGTTGGGGTCCCTAAAAACCAATTCAAAATCTTCGGTAATTCTGCCGTACTAAGGCGGTCTTTTCGCTGCAGTATGTTCCATGCTGTGTAGTTATACCCCCGGCATACGAAGTATGCTATGGGGGTATATAGTTTTCGTCCTGCCGTTCGTCCGTGTGTCCGTCTTTCCGTCTGTCTGTCCGTTAACATTTTGGTTAAAGTTTTGCGTCAAAGTTTCTTAAAAATTGTATCTTCTGAACCCTTTGATATATATAGTTGATACTTACACTGAAGTTACATACTGGTCTAAAAATTTCATTGATGCATGTCCCACCCCCACAGTGACCTTGAGGTCAAGATCACAGACTTAGAATTTTTACATTTGGTTAAAGTTTTGCGTCAAAGTTTCTAAGAGATTGTATCTTCAGAGTCCTTTGATAGATTTAGTTGATACTTACACTGAAGTTACATACTGGTCTAAAGATTTCATTGGTGCATCTCCCACCCCCAACAGTGACCATGAGGTCAAGGTTACAGACTGAGAAATTTTACATTTGGTTAAAGTTTTAAGACAAAGTTTATAGATGCCTGTATGTTCTAAACAAATTCAATTGATTCTTGCATCAATGTTGCATACCAGTCCAAATATTTCATTGATGCATGTCCCACCCTGCTGCTTCAGTAACATTGATACCCCCACCCCTACAGTAACTTTGATGCCCTCACTCCCTTGGGCCATTTAGAAATGTTATGTTTGGTTTAGCTTTTACAAGCACATCATGGATTCTTATAGCTTCTTGACATCTTCATTCATATTACATACAGGGTTGAAAGATATATCAGAGGGTGGCGCTGGTCGCTTTCTCTAGTTTTTATACCCCCGGCATACGAAGTAATCTATTTATACCCCCGGTATACGATGTATGCTATGGTTATACCCCCGGCATACGAAGTATACTATGGGGGTATAATGTTTTCGTCCTGCGATTCGTCCGTCCATCCATCCGTGTGTCCGTCCATCCGTCCGTCTGTCCGTCCGTTAACATTTTGGTTAAAGTTTTGCGTCAAAGTTTCTAAGAGATTATATCTTCTGAACCCTTTGATAGATTTAGTTGATACTTATAATGAAGTTACATACTGGTCTAAAGATTTCATTGATGCATGTCCCACCCCCAACACTGATCATGAGGTCAAGGTCACAGACTTAGAAATTTTACATTTGGTTAAAGTTTTATGACAAAGTTTATAGATGCCTGTATGTTCTAAACTCTAAGACAAATTCAGTTGATACTTGCATCAATCTTGCATACAAGTCCAAAGATTTTGTTATGTATATCCCTTCCCCACCCACGGTGACCTTGACCTCAAGGTCACGGACTTAGAAATTTTACATTTGGTTAAAGTTTTATGACAAAGTTTATAGAAACCTGTATATTCGAAACTCTAAGACAAGTTCAATTGATACTTGCATCGAGTTTGCATACCAGTCCAAAGATTTCATTGATGCATACCCCACCCTGCTGCTTCAGTAACATTGATGCCCCCCCACCCCTTCAGTAACTTTGATGCCCTCACTCCCTTAGTCCATTTAGAAATTTTATGTTTGGTTTAGCTTTTACAAGCATATTTATAGATTCTATAGCTTCTAGACTTCTTCATTCATATTACATACAAGCTCAAAAGATATATCAGAGGTTGGCGCTGGCCGGGGGTATACGTGACCCACTGCTCGCTTTCTCTAGTATTGAAAATCTTTTGTGTGTCTAAATTATTTACATTACGAAAACACGCCTATACAAATACATCTTATACTTTACTGCCGAAAAAACAAAACTTTTAAGATGAAAAATCGTAATATTTTTCTTATTTCTGCTCTAAATAAGAAAATAAGGTTTACCCCTGTAAACCCCAGTTTTATTATATAAAAGTGGGGTTCAAAGGGGTCAGAATAATATAGGCTAGTTTTCGTGATGGTTCAGTAAAGGTAATTGGGTACCAAATGCTTTGGGGGAAAAAGCTGCTGACTCGGCTTGTCGGATGTGACTTCTCTGTTTGCCAAGATGGGTTTGTCCGTTTTTCTCTTTGATATTTAGGATATGCTTTGGGTGTCGATTTGATCAGTTCCTGAAGTGTCTTTACTCATTTAACCCTTTTTGTACCAAATGGAATCTTCCTCCTTATATATAGCAGAAAGTCATTTCAAAATTTAAGGGTGTCAGGTTGTGTTTTTCTTCCAAACTTATCTGGAAAATGGCTGCAATGTTTGCAAACACTGTTGGCCCTGATCAGACGCCGCGTTCTGCGGCGTCAGATCTGGAACTGCACTGTTTGCTAGGGTACCCGTTTAGGGGTTTCCGGTACAAAATGGGTTAATAAGATGGTTCGAAGGTTTGTTTGTCTTGTGGTCTTACGGCCCAGTCAAGTCTATTTAGGTCATTTAAAGCCGGTCAGTGTACCTAACCGTACATTCCTGCACAGGCTAATTGGTTACCTTTGTGTGGATTAACTATTTTGTGAGTTTTACATAATATTAGAACCCACAGTAAAGGTTGGGCCCATAGAATCAACTTAAATGCCCCAGTAATTCTCAATGGCAGTGATTCAGCTGGTGTATACATTTCAGCCTCCCCCCACCCCCAGTAATAAAATTCATCACGCTAACACGCCTATATAAATTTGACCCCTTTAATCCCAACTTTTATAAACTGGGTTTTGCAGGGGTTCACATATTTTTTTTTCATTTCTGCTCAAAAACATACATTGTGGGTACTAGAACCGCCTTGTCGAGGCGGTTCTAACGAGTATCCACAATCTATGTTTTGAGCAGAAATAAGTAAGATATCGAAATTTTTTATCTGAAAATTTTCATTTTTCTGTGGTAAAACTTACAGTGTATATGTAGTGGTGTGTTTTCGTAATGTTACTGACCGTTCCAGGTCGGTGCTTCTGTTGTAATTTATCGTAACAGTTTGTTATTGATTGTCTTTGCATGCAGTACGAAAACACGCCTATTCAAATTCATTGTAAACTTTACCGTCGAAAAAAAAAAACGAAAACTTAAGATGAAAAATTGTGATATTTTTCTTATTTCAGCTCAAAATATTGATATTTTAGAGCAGAAATAAGAAAAATAAGATTTACAGATGTAAACCCCAGTTTTACGATATAAAAGAGGGGATAAAAGGGGTCAAATTTATATATGCGTGTTATCGTGATGGATGTTATCACTGTGGGGTGGGGGGGGGGGGAAGGGAGAAGGCTGAAATCCATTTTAAGTGGCTTCAGTGCCCGCCTCTGGTTCCGTCATTGGAATGTTCATTATAATAAACCACACGTGTGGCTTAGTGCATTATTTCATATCTCCAAAAATAAAGCTTTACTGGTGAAAACTAGTGTTTCTGATTTAAACGATATAAACGTAGATTTGGGGTGTTCATTAGAACCACATCGTTAAGATCCATAATCAATGGTTTCCCGCAAAAGTAAGCAGAGGGCATTGAAAACCATTGTGAACCCACTATGTTCTAATTATATGCGGTTTTACCATTATGTCCATTGCACGGACACGTTGAGGTAATGAATTCAGATATATTGCATAATGTTGTTGAAAAAATGTGAGTAGCGTCTGAATGTGCTACTGCCATCATTTTGCATTTGCTGCTCAGTATTTGTTTTCAATCAAAATGTTTAGCGTATTTACCATAATAAACACATGTTTTACAATTGAAGGGGTTATTGCAAGAAGGTACCTAAGTCACATTTTCATTATTTTGAGAAAAACGCGAAAAACAAAGTATTTTGCGATAATTTCATATTTTGTGTTTCTTATTTTAAATAAATAGTTCTGTTGATATATTCTATGATATGAAATGGTGTAAAGATCGCATAAATATTCCGAAGTATATTGCAGATATTCATTAATTTCAATAATGTGTTTATGCAAGAAGGGGCCTAAGTCCATGGTTGTTTATGCAAGAAGAGGCCTAAGTCCATTGTTTAAAGGACATAGTTTTCTCTATTTAGAGCAGAAACCTATTACGTTTTATTGAATATGTATATTTTATCTTTAAAAAAATTTGTAGACTCTTTATAAGTTTCTTAAAACAAAGAGCTGAAACAAATGAACAACACATACACCGATAACTCAAAGTTGTTTGTGGTAAAAATGGACTTAGGCCCCTTCTTGCACCAAAGATACGACCTTGGACTAAGGACCCTTCCAAAGATTCAATGTAACTGTAATTTTTAATGCCAATAAAGAAATAAAGCATATCAAACTATATATCATATTGTAGGTCTTGGTATGACATATCTGAAAATAACAATATCTCAGATTTTTCAAAAAATGGACTTAGGTACCTTCTTGCACTAACCCCTTCAATTCGGTAGTTATGGTACATGTAACAACAGTGTCAATATAATTGCACAATGTGTGAAGTTAAGTTTGGTACATGTAGGTTGCACTACAGTAAATAATTGGTCTTTATGAAAGCTGCACTTGCTTTGGGGAGAGCTTTCAGTACAGAATTGAATATTCTGCTGCTTCTGATTTGATTTGGTGCTAAGCCATTATTTTTCTGAGAAGTTTTATTGTTTATTAGAAGAAATATTAGTAGGTATTTGCTATTGTAAAATGCAGCTGATTTAAATTGAACCAGAAAACTGTGCTGACTGGCCACTGGAAATGCCTGGATTTATTCGCTGCGGTATGGGTTTGTTGACACTGGCTGCCAAAACGGCCAAAATATGCCGCACAGCACCCATATTTTTTAGCTGCTTCTGGAAGGTAAATGGTCAGCCTGTCAAATTATATGCCTCATAATGGAAGCATTAGACTTGCTGAAATGTGGTAGAACATGGAATATGCCCCAATTTACATTGTGAGTAAGGGGATTTTTTTACTGTAGTGCCACCTAAACCGAAAGTAGAAAAATCAGCTCTTCTCTAATGTTTTCATTCATTACATAATATTTTCACAAATAATAGGTTCCCTCCAATTCTGTATCTTAAACTGGATCTTCCTGGCATGTATTTTGTCACAGAAACTGTACAAATTGTAAGTTTAGTGCTAGTTTAGGACTAACTGGGTGTATTTTATCAGTTTTTGCTTCTGTTCCATGTAATTGGAGGGGGGGGGGGGGGTTACTTCAAATCCATGTAAATCAGTTGTCATTGGTCTGTTTGGAAAGCAGACTTGCAGTAAAAGTATAAACAGGAAGACAAGAAAAAGAAAATACTCCATATTGAATATAACAGTGAGGTTACTTGGCATTAGGCAAGGATCTCAAGCCAATGCAAAATTTCAAAATTGTCTCTCCGAACAGCCCGCTGCAATATCGCAATGAGTTTTCTCAGCCATTGTAAGTTCTTATCGGTTGGGTTCATGTTACAAGATTTGAATAGATATATTCAGCCATTTCTCATGGCATTAAGGCATTATTAATCATTTTCTCAAAGTTTTGTCCCCAAAATATCCTCAAAATGCCAATTTTTACTGAAATTAGGGGGTATAGGTATGAGAACAGCCAAAATTTCTAGCATGGGTGCTAATAGGACATGATTTAGTGCATTTTAGGATTAAAGTATTCTAAAGACATCTGAGAAGAAGCACTGAGGCAAGCCGGTTTCTAGGTTCCATTCTGGAAAGAGGTAAACTTTGCGCTTTTTCACAAAACATGGTTTGTCCGGGTTTCATCGTAGAATCTGGAAGCGATAACTTTTTCGCAAAGTTTAAAGATTCTTTGTCACTGAACATTAATTATGCATGACTATATTATTAGATATGGTCTAAACTTGTGTTTGGCAATTCTTTTGGTGGATCATAAAGAAATTAGGGTTTGGTATAGGTTGCACTACAGTAAATAATTGGTCTTTATGAAAGCTGCACTTGCTTTGGGGAGAGCTTTCAGTACAGAATTGAATATTCTGCTGCTTCTGATTGGATTTGGTGCTAAGCCATTATTTTTCTGAGAAGTTTTATTGTTTATTAGAAGAAATATTAGTAGGTATTTGCTATTGTAAAATGCAGCTGATTTAAATTGAACCAGAAAACTGTGCTGACTGGCCACTGGAAATGCCTGGATTTATTCGCTGCGGTATGGGTTTGTTGACACTGGCTGCCAAAACGGCGAAAATATGCCGCACAGCACCCATATTTTTAGCTGCTTCTGGAAGGTAAATGGTCAGCCTGTCAAATTATATGCCTCATAATGGAAGCATTAGACTTGCTGAAATGTGGTAGAACATGGAATATGCCCCAATTTACATTGTGAGTAAGGGGATTTTTTTACTGTAGTGCCACCTAAACCGAAAGTAGAAAAATCAGCTCTTCTCTAATGTTTTCATTCATTACATAATATTTTCACAAATAATAGGTTCCCTCCAATTCTGTATCTTAAACTGGATCTTCCTGGCATGTATTTTGTCACAGAAACTGTACAAATTGTAAGTTTAGTGCTAGTTTAGGACTAACTGGGTGTATTTTATCAGTTTTTGCTTCTGTTCCATGTAATTGGAGGGGGGGGGGGTTACTTCAAATCCATGTAAATCAGTTGTCATTGGTCTGTTTGGAAAGCAGACTTGCAGTAAAAGTATAAACAGGAAGACAAGAAAAAGAAAATACTCCATATTGAATATAACACTGAGGTTACTTGGCATTAGGCAAGGATCTCAAGCCAATGCAAAATTTCAAAACTGTCTTTCCGAACAGCCCGCTGCAATATCGCAATGAGTTTTCTCAGCCATTGTAAGTTCTTATCGGTTGGGTTCATGTTACAAGATTTCAATAGATATATTCAGCCATTTCTCATGGCATTAAGGCATTATTAATCATTTTCTCAAAGTTTTGTCCCCAAAATATCCTCAAAATGCCAATTTTTACTGAAATTAGGGGGTATAGGTATGAGAACAGCCAAAATTTCTAGCATGGGTGCTAATAGGACATGATTTAGTGCATTTTAGGATTAAAGTATTCCAAAGACATCTGAGAAGAAGCACTGAGGCAAGCCGGTTTCTAGGTTCCATTCTGGAAAGAGGTAAACTTTGCGCTTTTTCACAAAACATGGTTTGTCCGGGTTTCATCGTAGAATCTGGAAGCGATAACTTTTTCGCAAAGTTTAAAGATTCTTTGTCACTGAACATTAATTATGCATGACTATATTATTAGATATGGTCTAAACTTGTGTTTGGCAATTCTTTTGGTGGATCATAAAGAAATTAGGGTTTGGTATAGGTTGCACTACAGTAAATAATTGGTCTTTATGAAAGCTGCACTTGCTTTGGGGAGAGCTTTCAGTACAGAATTGAATATTCTGCTGCTTCTGATTGGATTTGGTGCTAAGCCATTATTTTTCTGAGAAGTTTTATTGTTTATTAGAAGAAATATTAGTAGGTATTTGCTATTGTAAAATGCAGCTGATTTAAATTGAACCAGAAAACTGTGCTGACTGGCCACTGGAAATGCCTGGATTTATTCGCTGCGGTATGGGTTTGTTGACACTGGCTGCCAAAACGGCCAAAATATGCCGCACAGCACCCATATTTTTTAGCTGCTTCTGGAAGGTAAATGGTCAGCCTGTCAAATTATATGCCTCGTAATGGAAGCATTAGACTTGCTGAAATGTGGTAGAACATGGAATATGCCCCAATTTACATTGTGAGTAAGGGGATTTTTTTACTGTAGTGCCACCTAAACCGAAAGTAGAAAAATCAGCTCTTCTCTAATGTTTTCATTCATTACATAATATTTTCACAAATAATAGGTTCCCTCCAATTCTGTATCTTAAACTGGATCTTCCTGGCATGTATTTTGTCACAGAAACTGTACAAATTGAAAGTTTAGTGCTAGTTTAGGACTAACTGGGTGTATTTTATAAGTTTTTGCTTCTGTTCCATGTAATTGGAGGGGGGGGGGTTACTTCAAATCCATGTAAATCAGTTGTCATTGGTCTGTTTGGAAAGCAGACTTGCAGTAAAAGTATAAACAGGAAGACAAGAAAAAGAAAATACTCCATATTGAATATAACACTGAGGTTACTTGGCATTAGGCAAGGATCTCAAGCCAATGCAAAATTTCAAAATTGTCTCTCCGAACAGCCCGCTGCAATATCGCAATGAGTTTTCTCAGCCATTGTAAGTTCTTATCGGTTGGGTTCATGTTACAAGATTTGAATAGATATATTCAGCCATTTCTCATGGCATTAAGGCATTATTAATCATTTTCTCAAAGTTTTGTCCCCAAAATATCCTCAAAATGCCAATTTTTACTGAAATTAGGGGGTATAGGTATGAGAACAGCCAAAATTTCTAGCATGGGTGCTAATAGGACATGATTTAGTGCATTTTAGGATTAAAGTATTCCAAAGACATCTGAGAAGAAGCACTGAGGCAAGCCGGTTTCTAGGTTCCATTCTGGAAAGAGGTAAACTTTGCGCTTTTTCACAAAACATGGTTTGTCCGGGTTTCATCGTAGAATCTGGAAGCGATAACTTTTTCGCAAAGTTTAAAGATTTTTTGTCACTGAACATTAATTATGCATGACTATATTATTAGATATGGTCTAAACTTGTGTTTGGCAATTCTTTTGGTGGATCATAAAGAAATTAGGGTTTGGTATAGGTTGCACTACAGTAAATAATTGGTCTTTATGAAAGCTGCACTTGCTTTGGGGAGAGCTTTCAGTACAAATTGAATATTCTGCTGCTTCTGATTGGATTTGGTGCTAAGCCATTATTTTTCTGAGAAGTTTTATTGTTTATTAGAAGAAATATTAGTAGGTATTTGCTATTGTAAAATGCAGCTGATTTAAATTGAACCAGAAAACTGTGCTGACTGGCCACTGGAAATGCCTGGATTTATTCGCTGCGGTATGGGTTTGTTGACACTGGCTGCCAAAACGGCCAAAATATGCCGCACAGCACCCATATTTTTTAGCTGCTTCTGGAAGGTAAATGGTCAGCCTGTCAAATTAAATGCCTCATAATGGAAGCATTAGACTTGCTGAAATGTGGTAGAACATGGAATATGCCCCAATTTACATTGTGAGTAAGGGGATTTTTTTACTGTAGTGCCACCTGTAACTACAGTAATTTGGGTGTCCATGCCAGGATCGTCCGACAGGCCTATACGACCCCAGTAGTTATCTAGACGTACAACTTGCACACAAATAAAAATAAAACCACGTGCATATGAATTGTTTTCTATGTGAAGAACACAATTGCCGCCGCTTTTTCTAGAATTTTAGGAATTTTATGTACGGTATATCATGTTAATAGGTCTTTGCTATGAAAAACCCTGTAAATCTTTATAAACAAAAATGGGGTTCAGTGACATACATTATTTCTTATTTCTGCTCCAAGTACTCGTAAGAACCGCCTAAAACCAAAGCCTATGTTTGTTTGTTTGATTTGAGGTTTAACGTCCCCGTCAACACGGTATAGGTCATTTTGGAGACGTTGCTTCCAATTTTGAGGGACTTTTATCCGACATTGAGATGAAATGACATCTCAAGCCCCGTTGCCCAATGAAACCACTAGGATTTATAAGCATGAGCGGTCCGACTCGCACCGCTTTGTATGGGCAGGCTTAGCTTCTCTAAGCGGTTTACCAGTACTACTGTGCGGTCCAATTCAGCTCTGCGTGGAAGCATCATGCAGCCAATCTATTTCTTCCAGCCCCGAGGGACCAAAGCCTATGTCTGGAGTAATTGTAAATGCACTATATCAATAGCAACGTATCTTGTGATAATTAAAGGATAGTTTTTTTGTCAGTTTTCCATAAAAACCTATGTTGTTGGTATTCATTAGACCGCCTCGCCGAACCGCCTCGCCGAAGCGGTTCCAAAGAATGCCCATAACATAGACAAGCCTTTTCAAAATTTTATAGTCGTCATTCTGATTTAATTTCAGAATTCAATACTGGACTTAAAATATTGGACTTAAATCTCTTCTGCAACAAAGTCTATCGGAACCCGAATTTAATGGTTACTTAGTATATAAATTCAGAAAAATATATAACCGCAATGACTTCCGCACCCAATTTCGTAAAATCATTTTTCGATACAAAAAGATTGGGTACGACATAAATGTTAAACGACAGACTGCATGCATGGTAGTTAACCCAATCACGGTTGACAACTTTTCTTCCCTCTTTAATTGCACGCCGGTGGGTCAGGCCTCAGATTCTATGACTGTTCCAGCGTAAAGGCTTATGTTGGTGGGCACCTGATGCTCTGTCTCTGGTCGGGCCCATCGGAGTCTAACTGTTGGTTTTCTTTTGCTCCAGCATTTCAGTGGTTTCTTGTTGTCAAGTCCTCACCGTTGTTTCATCTCTGTGGTTGTTTGATGTTTGTGTTCACGGAGATGTTGCACTAATGCGTTAGGAGGCCTTCATGCGGACTGAACAAATTATGTGTCTTAATCGTGACGGAAGTAAGGGCGAGGATTGTGGCCACGTAAAATCGATTTAAGCCCCTAACTGGAATTCGTTTCCGCTGACCGTTCCAAGGCGGTTCTTCTGTCGCGATTTATTTTTGTTTTGGTTTGTCTTTGGGTGTTTGTGTCGCTTATATTATTTTATTTTGGATAGCCTATTGGCCATTTTGCGGGAAAATGACTGTCCTTTTGGCTTTCCGCTTTTGATGTTTCCATTATTGACTGTTGTTTCATGTTTGTGTTTCTTTCCCTTTGGTGTCTATGATGGGAGCTGTGGGTTAATTGTATCGATTCCTGATCATTGCCTCCACTTCTATTTTTTATGCCCCCGTAGGAGGGCGTATAGTTTTTGCACTGTTCGTTTGTGCGTTTGTAAGTCTGCACTTTTTGTGATGGCTCCCATGGGGGCATTGCTCACTTTCAGTGACAACTCTTGTTATTTGGAGAAATAGGAAATCCATCCTTCAATTATCACAACGAATACCCAAATATACCAACATACTGTTGCTTTGCTATATCACGCAGATGTATTATCGTTATGGTTAATTAAGAATTGTGGGTACTCATAAGAACCGCAGTTAATTTAGGTAAAGTTAGTTTCTATCTTTACCTTTTTTTTTTTTATTTTCTTTTAGTGTTATGGCACTTTCAGCGATAAAGGTTACAATGTATTTGTATATGCAGGTTTTTTTCTTAATGTGTACATAAATGAGTGAGTGTTTAAGTTTTACGTTCCACCAACAGCTAAGGTCATAGAAGCCTCCGTGGTGTAGTGGTTACGCTACTCGCCTTGTAAACAAAGGATCGCAGGATCGGTCCCGGGCTTCTCCAGACTTTCGGATGAGTCTTTAAACCGAGGTCCCGTCTACGTATGACCTTAGCTATTGGTGGGACGCAAAACTCAAACACCCACTCACAGCTAAGGCCATACGGAGACGGGACCTCAGTTAAAGACTCATCCGAAAGTCTGGAGAAGCCCGGGATCGATCCTGCGACCCCTGGTTTACAAGGCGAGTAGCGTATCCACTACACCAAGGATGCTTCTGTGTACATAAATGAAAGACATCATTGCAGACATGGGTGTGTCATCGTACTGAGGACCTCGCGCTTATCTGTTATTCGATACTAATTATGAATCCGCACTACAATACAAGCCATATTAGATTTACTTATTTTCTTTTGTATTTGAGTTCTGCGACTCCCCGAGGCATTGGACAATAATGTTGCCCATATCTTAGATCGTCTAACCGCATAATTCAACAAATGTCAAACATGTCACTGGTAACTGGAGCTCCGTCGCGAGAAATCCTGTATTCCGATTTCGTCAATACGAAAACACGCATATACAAATACAGTATAAACTACATCGCCGAAAAAAACAAAAAACAAAAACAAAACAACAACAAAAAAATCCACGGAATCATTTAAGATGAAAATTGTGATATTTTTTCTTATTTCTGATCAAAATATATATTGTGGGTACTCGTTAGAACCGCCTCATTGAGGCGGTCCTAACGAGTACCCACGACCTATGTCTTGGAGCAGAAATAAGAAAAATAATGAATACCCCCGCAAACCCCAGTTTTCTCTATATAAAGTGGGGTTTAAGGGAAAAATCATTTCACGAACTTGCTCACGTGATGAACAAATGCCAAACATGTCACTGGTAATTGGAGATCTGTCGCGAGAGATCCTGTATTCGCATTCCGCAACAGGTTAAACACAAACGGACCTGTATAGCTACACAAGCATCCAAGCAGCTTGGAATTTTGGGATAATAAACGTGCGGTTTTAAGCTATTTACCCGGCAAACATTTTGATGCAAATGCGCAGGCTGATCCGCACCTCTGTTGTTCGCGAAGGACAAAATAGATTTTCTTGATTCATAAAGCATGTTTTAAAAGAGGTCATCGGCATGTATGTTACAAGAAAACCAATCCCATAAAACAATTACTCGAGCCCCGCCAAGCGAATTTGTGTCTACGAGCATTCCGTCATGACAAATTTTAACTGCGCATGCCCAGCCATTCAGAGGGACAAGGGATATGGCTTTCTGTCTGAAGGTTCCTCTTGATTGACTGCTTGTATGAGCGAGCAGCGAAGGTTCTGGCGAGACTGCGCGGATGCGCAGGCTCGCCTGAACCTTCGGTGGTCGCATAGGCGATAAGTACCAAAATCGCTTGACGGGGCCCACTCATCGTTCATTGTCCCTTCATTATACGAGACAAAATAAGGTTCTCAAGAGTACTGAGTATTATTTGTATCTTCGGCCCCCGCCTTTCGGGTCTCGAAGAAATAGATGGGCTGCATGATGCTTCCACGCAAAGCTGAAACCGACCCGCACAGGAGTACTGGCAAACCGCTTAGAGAATCTAAGATTGCCCAGGCAAAGCGGCTCGAGTCGGCCCGGACCGTCAATGCTTATAAACCGTATTGGTTTCATTTGGCGGCAGGGCTTGAGATGTACTTTCGTCTCATTGTCGGGCAAAAGTCGCTCAAAATTGGAAGCAGCGTCTCCGGATGACCTTTACACTGTTGACGGGGACGTTAAACCTCAAATCAAACAAAAGTATTTGTATCTTAACCTATTCACCTTATTTGCATTATCTGCTGGTTCCTAGTCTGAAGGTTATCATTGTTGGAAAAACAGGTAACCAGACCCCCTGACCTTGAAAGGTCAGTGGGGGTTTGGTTACCTGTTTTTCCAATATTGACAATGTGCAAGCTCGAAGCCAGCAAATAATGCAAATATGGTGAATAAATTAGCATGTACCTGTAGTCGATAGAAGTATTCTAGCAGAAATTAAAAGCGAAACAAAACACTTTGTTCGATAATGGGCCTTTTGTAAAACCCACAGATTAAAGTTTTACCAACAGAGGATCTTACACATAAGCGGTCATTTCATATGAAATGGCTAGGAGTGTAAGATTCTATGTATTATATAACGCTTATAAGGGGAATGGGAACACCAACGGGGGAGGCAACTCCTGCAAAAGTGTTTTTGTCCCTGTGTCAATAGGGGTCAACTCTAATAGGAAATAATATCCTCTTGAGGAGCAAATTATTTCCTTTAAGAGTAGACCCCTTTATCGGTGGGACGGAGCCTATAAAATAGTGAACAGGAAATCCCAAAAGTTGTGGCCCTTTGAAAAATTGCAGAAAAATGCGCTAGGTGTACTTATTCCCCTTAAATCGGATTTACTGCGGAAGAATTTCCTCGCAGAAAACATAGAGCTACATATCCATACGCGCCATGTTATACACTAAATAATAGAGACGTTATGCGATAATATTAGAATCTTACATGGGTGTGAGGGGAGGGTGGAAAAATCCGTCCCGAGTGTCTTGCCGAGTGATGCCGGACAGTGATCCCGAGGGACGGATTTTTCTATTCACCCCTCACACCCATGTACGTAGGATTCCTTTTCTTGCATACCTTCCATTTCTGAGCGTGGGTGTTTAATACTGCAGCCACTTCGGTTGCCGACGTCCGCCATATTGTGATGACACTAAATTGATGTAAAGTGACATCACGCAGCGCGCTGTGACGTCAACCTGTTGTTAGCGCATATGAAATCGTATTCAACCAGTGCATTTATAAAACACTCGAGAATATTCGATTTTGGGTAAGAACACCAGGGTTAGAAGAGAATTTCTAAACCCCCCCCCCCCCCACACACACACAAAAAAAAATATGGGTTTCCTTATCTGGTGAACAAGAAAGCTGTTTCTATAACTAAAACATGCTCAGCATCACTGATTCGGTCATTGACAAACAGTATAGACACTGATAAGACGCCATAGAACATGACCCTTGAGTTGTGTCTACATTGTTTACAGGTATTCTTTTACGCTTTCCACAAACAAAACAATCCCGTCAGCCCTCAGGAGCGTACAAATCTTACGTGAGGAATATCTTATTGTGAATTGGTCTGTTCCAAGCTACCTTTAAATTTCTATATAAAGATAAGTTAAATTTACCGCTTACAGTAGAACTTCGTTGGCTCGAACACCGATGGCTCGTTTACCAAGGCTGAATCGAACCCATTCTTGAGCCCCTAGCGAACTCCTCTACATAAGAAATAGTGGGGGATAATTAAGATTTTAGTCTTTTATCTTGCAAATGCATGCTGTGTGTACTCATTAGAATCGCCTCGATGAGGCGATTCTAATGAGTACACACAACATACATATTCATTATTGAACACTTAAAATATGTCAAAAAGTATCTCCTTATGCCTCCTGACAGTAACCTCAGTGACTCGAACTACCCCCTGTCTCGAACAGATTTTCGAGGTCCCAAAGGTGTTCGAGCCATTGAAGTTCGAGTGTATTTAGACTTGTACAAATATCCTACTTTTATAATCTTTTTTCTTCTGTCTCTCCTTTCCAGTCTTACTACTTTTCAGTTTTACTTTGACTTGAAGTAGATATTCCGCTGCTATTAAAGAGGGAATAAACATTACGATAACTCACCCGTACGATATAATGCATTTTTCACATCTCCAAAATGGCTACTTTTCTGATGAAAATCCTTGATATTTTTCTTATAAATGTTCATTACATAGGTTGTGTGTGCTCGTTAGAACCGCCTCATTGAGGCGGTTCTAACGAGTACCCACAACCTCTGTCTTGGAGTAAGAATAAGACAAATAATGTATACCCCGTAAACCCCAGTTTTTCTATATAAAATGGGGTTGAGGGGGTCTTCATTTCACGGACTTGTTCACGTGATGAGATGTATTTTTGAATATAAAACTGAGCATCTCTTCAGTTTCATTTATACCTTTCTTTATGCATTCTTCATCCGTTGTCCTCAGTTTAGGGATCATATTTTGGATTGTTAAACAGTGTTATCAATGACCATTTTAAGAGATCCAAAGGTAGTCTTACTATAATGAGGTTACTGTCCCTGTATCAACTAGGAGATTATATTCTCAAATATGTATACACGTGACTTCCATTAGGTAAAACAGTTCATTGAACAGGGAACAGGACAATCAGACAAGAGTCATCAGAACTTTTCTTACGCATTAAAATTCTGAGTTTATATTTGTACTTATTTAGAAAGGGGGCCTTTCAAGGTATAGGCAGTTTGCTTTGGTTACTGCCCACGCTTGGATTTTGATGAAAGTATGCACAATAATTGCCTTGGGTATAACCATTTACTATAGGAAACAAAGTACTAGAACCCCCTTCTCAGAAGGATCCTATTTTTATCCGAAAATTCAATTCATTAGCCTCTTAACAGTGATAGAATTAGTTAAATAAACACCAGTCGATGGCTGAAGGACTTATCTCTAATATCACTTACTTGATGTTTATACATGCAAAAGAGGTGCTTTTTGAAAGGAAAGGATAGTTCATGAAGCGTTGTAAAAGTGGTTTGTTTCAACTGTTTGAATAAATGATATGGTATCACCTATAGGCAGATATAATATCCACAGCACTGAGTTAAATCTGAAGCTTGTATCTAGCAGTGAATCTCCCATCAGTGGTCATCAAAAATGACTTGTGTAAATAATCAGATTTCATGACCATGCTGCCTGAATTTTCATAACTTCTACCTTGTTCCTATAAGTACATTATAATTACGATGCATTCACTTTTAAATTTTATTTTCGTGGTAAATTTATTACATATTTTATGAAGTCTCTATCACAACAGAGAGTACTCTCATATAAGCTTGTCTACAGTATTCAGAGTTTCATATATCTAATGCTGCTATAATTTATGAATTAAAGCCATAATTGGTGAGTTAGTTTATACTGTGAATGACCTCGTATGTCTAGTAATGGTGGCTGGGCATTCAGTTTTCTTTGATGGTGTCCCCATATTTCAGCTCCTATTTTTGTATTCATTAAAATTTTATATGCATTTTTACCATGTTCCATTTTTTGTCAAGACACCATTTTAGCATAAAAACTACCCACATATCTTAGGAACATGTTGATGAATTTTGATGGAGATTGAGGACCGGTAACATTGTGTTTTAACAGACTAAATACTGATAGTCCTGATTCAGCAAAATGTGAAATTATATGATTATCATGTTTTGGTCATGCTGTTTAATAATACTTTACTATTGCTTTCAATTTGGATGGCTATAGTATAGTATGGTTTGTGTAAGTAGTTCGTAGCATAATCATAAGTATTATTTCAAAACATCCATTTCGTTAATTTTGCCCCCTATGGAACAAACTATTTAGTCTACAGAACTATACCGCAAAGGTTTTGGTGTCAAACGTCATCAGACACACCCAAGTAATCATGTGCACAGTTTTCTTTCTGTCTTTCTTGTCTAATTTGGTAATGATGCTAAGGTGATGTTTAGATTTAACATTCAAATCAACAACATACCAGTCACTTTAGATGTTGCTTCAGATTTTGTGAGATTTGTTATCCGACTCGAGATAAATCACTCTCAAGTCAAACTGTTGTTTGTTTATTTAACCCTAACTGTCCATTTAAAAGAAAGGTTTACTCTAGTTTTACCTTTTGTATAGCCCCTATGAACGAAATCAAACGGCTTCCTGAAGCTGTATTCCAAAGCCATTTGAATTTGCTTTTAGAATCCACATGGTCGTACATTTGTCAGTGTTCCTAAACTTATGTGAGTATGATTGTGTTGTCTATATATTTGTATAAGTCTTTCACTTCATTTACCTCAGCAGCAGTTGTTGCAGTAAGTACAAAGCACATTATGTAAGATATCAAGAAGCATTTAAACTGTTGATTATTATTATTCAATCTGTGAGTAGTTATCGCATTACTCATAGTATTTAAAATTATTTGCAGTAAATACATTGTGATGCTTTTTTCTGTCCAAACACTGCAATGCTCTTTCTTAGCTGAGAGATACATTGCACAGAAATGTACTGGTAATTATTTATGAACAAAAAGAAAGCAAGAACAGTGCTTAAAAAACAGTGAACTTGCATTCAGCAGAAACATTCAAGAAGTGGTTGAACGTTTTACAACCAGAAAAAAATACTAAAAGCTCGCTTCCGATAAATTAACCACTATACTAACCAAGTGAATAGAAAAAATATAAGACACTAAAAAAACGTCAACAATTACAATACCAATGCAGAAAAGAGACATATTTATGCATGTGTACGTTAAGGAAGGAATCTGTTTCTCTCCCTGTCTAATAGCAAAATTTCTCTAGGTCATGGAACAGCTTTGTTTACACCAAATATTCTGCGCCTCATCCATCAATGATATCTTTTGCAACAGAAACTCAATATCAGTGACATTTCGATTTTTGGAAATACTAACCACAAATTACTGTAACTTTTTTGTTAGGATAATAATCCAGCGTTTATAAAGACAGAATATATCTAAGGCTTAATCTGGCCATGGATTTACCAACAGAACTATTTTTACTAGTAACGACAAACCATTGACCATTGTGTTCTTGCATACCAGCTTGGTATGGAAATGAAAATAATGGATCTCCTTGCCTTACACCTATATGAGTAGCATGACTTATGCAAAGTCATTAAATAAAGTTGCACATGTTCACAATAATTTTGCTGCTAATAAAAAAGCAATATACGTTTGTTGTTACGCCTAATTTGTTGATTAGAATACCCTTTGATTTAGTGTTTTACTATCTACTATTTTGGATAGATCATAGTGTATAAATGAAAGGAAAATATCAGAAATTCATGATATTTTAATAGGTTCTAAGCTAGATCAGCTCAATATGTATTCATTTTGATTTGTATAATCTCATTTTTATTACGTAAGTGTTACGAATTGCCTTTTTGTAAGGTTCTTGGATGATTTCAATAAAATAGTAAATTTTGCAGAAACGACTTACATCCATTAAAGGTGTAAAACTACAGTGTAACCGGTTTCGGATTTTCATGAAATTTGGCATAGCTAAAGAAAATACTTTTTGCAAGTTTTTCTAGCAAAATGAAATCTTGACAAAGACTAGAACATATTTATCTCCGGGATTGAATTTTGATAATTGTTTTAAAATTTTAGTTTAAAAAATGAGATTTTTGATAATTATTTATCAGAAAATGTAATCTTTAATTAATTCAAAAGGTTTTATAGTATCAAGGGAATGCCTATGGAGTTCTGCATTCAATCCAGTTCACAGATCTTGAAACTAAATAAAACATAAGATTTAAGATGCACTTATTTAGAGACAGACACGAGCGCATCGAGGGAGTCAGTTAGAGTGGCCTCCTGAGTCCTACTTTGTTATTAAATACATTTTTATAGGCTGTATATGCTGAGTTATTAATATACAAAGTTTAAAGAAAAAACATGCATGAGCACAAATGAAAGACCCCCTTTGAAATTCCATTTAGGTAAACCAGATTTACATAATAGTGTAGATTATATTTTCTTGTCCTTTTGGGATCATTGATTCCATTGTGGAGTTTTGAAAATATCTGAGGGTCACTGATGAGGCCTAATTGGCCGAAACTAGCTAGTCTGGCCCAGAAAACATATACATTCCATATTTTCAGATCTGTGGTGTATTCTTTGCTTCCAAAGGATAACCCTTTTATAGAACATATTTACTCCTATGGATCTGAGGGCGAGGGTTGAATTTTATAAACTTGCGAGTTCAAGCCCCCCAGTTCTTTTGCAATGTCTTATTTATTAATTGACTTTGTGCCGTTGGTTCATGTTTAGCCTGTTTTTGTGTGTGCCTCAATGTCACTTTCTTTCTTCAGGTGACTTGAGATGGCTAAGTTCTTTGATAGTGGCCTTTACTGAGTAACATTTTATTACTTTTTTGCTGGTGATGGGAACACGTTTAGATTAAATAACAGCAAAATTGCTCGCGAGAAAAATGACCAGTATAATATATTTTGCCCATACCATATATCAAACGTATGAAAACAGTCCTTTTAAGGTTTCAAGGGCAATTTGTAAGCAACCAGTATGCATTTTTAAAACAATGTAAATGTTCTATTAAGGCGGTTATCCTTTGGACGCAAGGATTGCAGCACAGAACTGAAAACTAACGTTCATTCGAGTATCAACAAAATCGGATTGGGAGCTTGTGTCCCGTTGTTGTTCATACTTCCATGAACGGAAAATAACTTACCATTATTACTTTTATTTAAACAGAGAGCAACTACATTTTTTTTTCTTATTGATAGCATTACAACCAACGTCTTCATCGTCCGATCATATTGTAGAGACCCATTTTTATTCTGACATCGCATGAATGCGTAATTACATCCAAATTATTGACTATAAGGGCCCCGTCAAGCGATTTATCGCCTTTGCGAGCAGCGAATGTTCAGGCGAGCCTGCGCATCCGCGCAGTCTCGCCAGAACCTTCGCTGCTCGCTCATACAAGCAGTGAATAAAGAGAAACCTTCAGACAGAAAGCCATATCCCTGGCCCCTCTGAAGGGCTGGGCATGCGCAGTTAAAACTTGTCATGACGGAATGCTTGAAGACACAAATTCGCTTGGCGGGGCTCATAAGATGTTCTGTAAATGCCCTGAAAATGTAAATATAATGACACTTGATTTGTTTTAATTTTATCCCCTTCACTGTTACCTCCATTATGGTGTTTATTCTTTTCGGCCAATGGCGTTTGACCTATATTAAATGAGGTTGCTTGGGCTTGTCCCAAATTGGTGACCTTTCTAGTACATCGTTCTGTAGAGGAAATAAATCAAGGACAGCAAAGAGCATAAAAACACATACATGTGTATACATGTAACTTGACGTTTCAATATTAATTCTTTTAATTAGAAACATGTGTATTAATAAACGAAACGAAAAACAATCTAGAAAACTCTGCAAAGTTTTCACGTTTTTCAGGATCCCTCAATTCGATGGAAGAATGATTTCACAACAGACAATAAAATAAATACATACCGCAGTTGTTGCATCACGAAAACACGCCTTTATATAGTAAAACTGGGGTTTCTGGGGGTAAATCATATTTTTCTTATTTCTGCTCTAAAATATAGATTGTGGGTTCTCGTTACAACCGCCTCGATGAGGTGGTTCTAACGAGTGCCCACAATCTAGATTTTGAGCAGAAATAAGGAAAATATCACAATTTTTTATCCTAAAATTTTCATTTTTTCGGCATTAAAGGTGACAATGTATTTGTATAGGCGTGTATGCGTAAGGACAAGCTTAACCTCAGCTATCCAGTATCCAATTATATATGAATATGTTTCAGAGTAAATGACACTTAAGTTTGCATATAATTTGTACTGCGGTTGACAACATTTACGGGACACTCCTGTGACCCTCAATTCTGTTTCAGATGTAATAACAGTTGTTGAATTTTCTTCAGAGCTTACAAATACATGCGTGCCATTGCAGAACTGAAACATATTTGGGTAGTTTACTTATAATACTAAGGATGATATAGTGTTCAGCCTTTCAAAGTAGAAGTAAAACAAAGATCAGGAATTGATACAATTAACTTACTCCACCCATAAAAGACACCAAAGGGAAAGAAATACAAACATTAAGCGACCAGACCATAATGGAAACCTAAACAAAGGAAGGCCATAAGGACAGTTACTTTCCCACAAAATGGCCATATGGTCATCCGAAACTAAAAGACACAAGTGATACACACAGTAAGTAACAAACAACAACATAAAATAAATCGCCACAGAAGAGCCGCCTTGGAACGGTCAGTGGAAGATTTCCACTGGGGGGCTTAAATCGATTTTACGTGGCCACAATCCTCGCCCTTACTTCCGTCGCGATTTAGACAAATAATTTGTTCAGTCCGCATGAAGGCCTCCTAACTCATCAGTGCAACATCTCCGTGAACACAAAAATCAAAGAACCACAGAGGTGAGACAACGGTGAGGACTCGACAGCAAGAAACCACTGAAATGCTGGAGCAAAAGAAAACCAACAGTTAGACTCCGATGAGCCCGACCAGAGACAGAGCATCAGGCACCAACCAACATTACCTTGGACATTGGATTACCACAGTAAGTAACAAACAACAACATAAATAAACCGCCACAGAAAAACCGCCTTGGAACGGTCAGTGGAATGATTTCCACCGGGGGGCTTAAATCGATTTTACGTGGCCACAATCCTCGCCCATACTTCCGTCGCGTTTTAGACAAATAATTTGTTCAGTCCGCATGAAGGCCTCCTAACTCATCAGTGCAACATCTCCGTGAACACAAAAATCAGAGAACCACAGAGTTGAGACAACAGTGAGGACTCGACAGCAAGAAACCACTGAAATGCTGGAGCAAAAGAAAACCAACAGTTAGACTCCGATGGGCCCGACCAGAGACAGAGTTCAGCCTTTCAAAATAGAAGTGGAGGCAATTATCAGGAATCGTTACAATTAACCCACAGCTCCCATCAGAGACACCAAAAGGAAAGAAACACAAACATGAAACAACGGACCTTAATGGAAACATCAATAGCGGAAAGCCAAAAGGACAGTTACTTTCCAACAAAATGGCAAACAGACTATCCAATAAAAAATAACATAAGCGTCACAAACACCCAAAGACAAACCATAACAAAAATAAACCGCGACAGAAGAACCGCCTTTGAACGGTCAGCGGAAATAAATTCCACCGGGGGTGGTGGGGTTGGGCTTAAGTCGATTTTACGTGGCCACAGTCCTCGCCCTTACTTCCGTTGCAATTTAGACAAATAATTTGTTCAGTCCGCATGAAGGCCTCCAAACTTCAAGCAAACCATGACAAAAATATACCGCGACAGAAGAACCGCAAAAACACACTTTGTTCTGTGCCTGATGCTCTGTCTCTGGTTGGGCCCGTCGGAGTCTAACTGTTGGTTTCTTTTGCTCTTGCTGTCGAGTCCTCACCATTGTTTCATCTCAGTGGTTGTTTGATTTTGTGTGTTCACGGAGATATTGCACTGCTATGTATTATAGAAATGAATGTAATTATTATGCATTTTATCGATGTGATGTATAAACGCAGGCGAATCACTCAAAAACTGCATGAAGCCCGTATTCTTTTTTGCTAAGTTTGTGAGGGATTCGCTGGAGATTACACTTCGATTAAGACCACATAACACATAATTCATTCCTTAACTTTCCAATTACAAAATGATAAATGCCACAAAAATTATAATTTTAGGAATATTTTCGAAAGCTTAAGAATGAACTTACCAACGGTCAAGGCGGAGTGGTCATTCAATAAGAAGTTGTCATCTTTGAAAAAAAAATCCAAGCAAAGAAAAATAAATAATTGAAGACCTTATCTGTAACTTCAGTTCAAGTGTCTCCTAACATTTACGTTTTCAATAGTTAACCATATTTTAATCGAACGCTGTTGGCGTCGCTTGATATACAATGAAGGACCGCGCGGATTCTAAACGTGGTCTTTGACGTCAGGTCATATTACTACCTGTCATGTCAGTTTCTGGCGAAAGAGTATGCACTGTACTTATAACCCGCTTATGTATAAAAAACACAATGAAGTGAAGGCAATGATCAGGAATCGATACAGTTAACACAAAGCTTCGATAAGAGAAGCCAAAGGCAAAAAAAAAAACACAAGCATGAAACAACAAACCCTAGTGAAAACATCAATAGCGGAAAGCCAAAAGGACAGTTACTTACCCCACAAAATGGCCAATTGGCTATCCAAAACAAAATGGTATAAGCGATACAAACACTCAAACACAAACCATAACAAAAATAAACCGCGACAGAAGAACCGCCTTGGAACGGTTAGTGAAACAAATTCCACCGGGGGGGGGGGGGGGCATATATCGATTTTATGTGGCCACAATCCTCGCCATTACTTCCGTCGCGATTTAGACAAATAATTTGATCATTCCGAATGAAGGCCTCCTAACTCATCAGTGCAATATCTCCGTGAACACACACAATCAAACAACCACTGAGATGAAACAACGGTGAGAACTCGACAGCAAGAGCAAAAGAAACCAACAGTTAGACTCCGATGTGCCAAACCAGAGACAGAGCATCACGCACCAACCAACATTAGATTGAATTAGATCTCTCTAATTCTCAGTAAGCCTTTACGCTGGAACCGTCATTGAATCTGAGGCCTGACCCACCGGCGTGCAATTGAAGAGGGAAGCAAAGTTGTCAACCGTGGTTGGGTTAACTACCATGCATGCAGTCTGTCGTGTAACCTTTATGTTGTACCTAATCTTTTTTATATCGAAGCATGATTTTACGAAATAGGGTGCTGAAGTCATTGCGGTTATATATATTTTTGAATTTATATACCAAGTCACCATAAAATTCGGGTTCCGATAGACATTGTTTCAGAAGAGATTTAAGTCCAATATTGAATTTTGAAATTGAATCAGAATGACGTCTATAAACTTTTGAAAAGGCCATCGGAGTCAAACTATTGGTTTTCTTTTGCTCAAGCATTTCAGTAATTTCTTGCTGTCGAGTCCTAACCGTTGTTTCATCTCTGTGGTTGTTTGATTTTTGTGTTTACGGAGATTTTACACTGATGAGTTAGGAGGCCTTCATGCGGACTGAACAAATTATTTGTCTTATTCGCGACGGACGTAAGGGCGAGGATTGTGGCCACGTAAAATCGATTTAAGCCCCCCCCCCCCCTCCCGCAGTGGAATTCGTTTCCGCTGACCGTTCTAAGATGGTTCTTCTGTCTCGGTTTATTTGTTTATGGTTTGTCTTTGGGTGTTTGGGTCGCTTATATTATTTTATTTTGGATAGCCTTTTGGCCATTTTGTGGAAAAGTAACTGTAATTTTGGCTTTCCGCTATTGATGTTTCCATTAAGGTCTGTTGTTTCATGTTTGCATTTCTTTCTCTTTGGTGTCTCTGATGGGAGCTGTGGGTTAATTGTATCGATTCCTTATCATTGCCTACACTTCTATTTTGCGTAGTTTATGGTACCGATAACCCTGATTAAGAAGTTTAGCAGTTAACAATTTATTACGAGTGTTGAAGTCAGTTACATGACTTCACACTCTGGCAAATCAAATTAATTGCGAAATATAAACGTCATAGCATGGCGCACAAGGAACTTCACTATCCAAAAAAGGAAAATTTACAATTTCAAAATTAAAATCATCGCGTTTATCATAAATTTTGCAAGGAACAAACCATCGACGATAGAAAGATATAAATTCATAAAATGCAGCCTCGGTATCAAATGAATTTGCTTTATTTCACTGAAGTTCTGCGCGGTGGGGGTGGGGGGGGTGTAAATTTGACTGTTCAAGCCATCGAAATAGGTATTGTCAATATTTAATGAATAATCAAAATATCTAGAAGTCGAGCTAAAAGCTTCACTGATTTAAGATTGGTTTTCAGCAGAAAGGGACAGCATGAAGTCTCTCTCCTAACAAAACAAAAACAGATCAGCCAAAACAGGTGCGCAATTTGTACCCATCGGAATACCCACAACTTGTCTAAATAACTTAGTATCAAATCTTATGTTAATATTGTCAAGTAGAAACGTGAGAGCTTTACTCACTTTCTGACATGACCATAAAGTATAATTTTTATGCTCTTCAGAAGTGAAAAAAGCAATTCTTACATTACATGCAAGAGATAGAGGGAGTCTTCCCTATGAAATGCACAGTCATTCTAATCATTAAGTTTTTCTACTGTAAGATTATGAGGAAGTATAGTGTGAAGGGTGTAAAAATCATAAATAGACAGACTTGAAGCACGAAAACGTCTCGATTTCAATTCATTTAAAACTTCATTAGAATTTTTTTATAGACCGAAAGATATTTCTACCTGATCTTTCGAAGACTTTGGAATCATTAGGATTTGTTAATTATAAGTTTCCATGAATTATTTATCTGCACCAGGATTTTAATAATAAAAAGGTGATAATGCATGTGTGTGTGTTGTGTGGTGGGGGTGCGTTTTTTTAATTAAACTGTTACATGAAAGCAACTAATAAATGAGTAAAACCAGGAAACATACGTACATGATTTTCAAAACCCATTACTGAAACACCGTGAGAAACAATCTAATGACAAATGTGTGTTTCAGTATATGTATAAAGTAACACAGTTACTTATTCGATATGGTAAAACGCCGATAATTTATACTAAATGCGGTAAACACACTGGTGGAACAAGTTAATTAAAACATTTAATGTTAGCAAAAACACTTCTGAGGCCTTAATCATTTAAACATAAACTTTTATATAAAAAACAAAAAGAAGAAGAAGAAAAAAAAACTATACCACTCCTCCAACACCGTCGTAAGGTGCAGTATATTATTGTGCAAGTTATTATTGTTATAGTTCGTCTTTTTATGTATGTGACGCTAATATGTTTATTCTGTTATGGATGGCCGTTTGGCCATTTTGGGGGAAACATCACGAAAACACGCCTAGATAATTTTGACCCCCTTGAACGCCACTTTAATACAGTAAAACTAGGGTTTATAAAGGTAAACCTTATTTGCCTGGGTTCTAACGAGTACCCACAATCTATAATTTAGGGCAGAAATAAGAAAAAATATCACAATTTTTCATCTGAAAATTGTCATTTTTTCGGCGGTAAAATTTACAATGTATTTTTATAGGCGTGTTTTCGTAATGCGTGGCGTTTCCATTACAGTTTACGTATTTTGTATTCGTGCTTCTTTCTCTTTGGTATCTTGGATGGGGGTGTGGGGTACCTGTAGCGATTCCTGATCATTGCCTTAACATGTATTTTATTTCTTTTGATTAATGCTCTGCGTGCTGGGACAAAAACCATTACGAAAACACGCCTATATAAATACATTTACAATTTTCCGCTGAAAAATGAAAATTTTGAGATGAAAAATTGTGTTATTTTTTTTTTATTTCTGCTCAAAATATAGATTATGGGTACACGTTAGAACCGCCTCATCGAAGCGGTTCTAACGAGTATCCACAATCTATTTTTCAGAGCAGAAATAAGAAAAATGCGGTTTATCGCTGCAAACCCCAGTTTTACTATATAAAAGTGGGGTTCAAGGGGGTCAAACGTATATAGGCGTGTTTTCTTGATGGTAGCAGACGGCATTGTGAAATATGTATACTTGGCAGTACATGCAAAATGTCTTCACTTCATTGGCATAAATTTTTTAATTCATTTCCCTGTGGAAAATAAAACAAAATATAATAGACTTATGCTGAATAAACTGTTTGAAAGTGTTTATGGTGAATAAATGCTGACACTTACACGTTTAGATCATAGCTGAATTAAAAGTGATTAAAAACATGTCGTACGCAACTGTAATCGTACGTAACTGTAATATTTTAAAGCATTTTCTTGAAAGGCAAGTCAATGTCATTCTCATCGAAACCATCACAAGATCAAAACCAGGAGATAGGAATGGGAGGGAGTCTTTTGAATAATGTCTAAACTATCCTACTGGCGTATGTCGTCATTGGCCGACCACACATATTCAAATACGTTTCGGCTTTTAGAACCCAGATTAGATTCATTTCTACAGTATAAGATTGAAACATATCACATAAAATATATGTACTCTGGATTGTATCTGTACACCTTCCCAGCTTTATCTCATATTTTTCTGTAAACTGACGTGCATGTTTAAGTCAGTGCAGTTTGATCTGTCATTATTAGTTTTCAGCAAAACGGTCATTAACCACAGTCATTATATGTGTATTCATATCTTAAAACTGTTTAGTCGTTTTTGTGCTGAGATGATTATTGACATTTAAGCACATTATACAGAATGCTAACCTGCATTATAACGTAGCTGCAAGGTGGCTTGTTATCTGTACTAAAACCATCTTAACAATTAACACTGGCGTTTCAGGTTGGAAAGATATGCGAAAAGTGCTCTTCCGTTCGCTGCATATCAAATAAATGCTTTGCTCGCTTATTGGACTATCATCACGTGATCAACACCCCCTTACACCCCACTATATATGGAGAAAACTGGGGTTTACGGGAGTAATCATTATTTTTCTTATTTTTTACTCCAAGACATAGGTTGTGGGTAGTCGTTAGAACCGCCTCAATGAGGTGGTTCATTGAGGCGGTTCTAACGAGCACCCACAACCTATGTTTGCGGTATAAATAAGAAAAAATGTCACGGAGTTTCATCAGAAAAGTAGCCATTTTGGAGGTTTGAAAAATGCATTATGTCACACGGATGTGTTATCGTAATGTTTGCTCGCTTATTGTACTATAAACACACAGCAGCATAATCCTCTGCCATATAACTTATTTAAGTGTTGAATGAATCAACGCCAGCGGCTAGATGCTTCTGATTTAAGTGTTGAATGAATCAACGCCAGCGGCTAGATGCTTCTGATTTAAGTGTTGAATGAATCAACGCCAGCGGCTAGATTCTTCTGATTTAAGTGTTGAATGAATCAACGCCAGCGGCTAGATGTTTCTGATTTAAGTGTTGAATGAATCAACGCCAGCGGCTAGATGCTTCTGATTTAAGTGTTGAATGAATCATTAAGTGTTGAATGAATCAACGCCAGCGGCTAGATGTTTCTGATTTAAGTGTTGAATGAATCAACGCCAGCGGCTAGATGTTTCTGATTTAAGTGTTGAATGAATCAACGCCAGCGGCTAGATGCTTCTGATGTAAGTGTTGAATGAATCAACGCCAGCGGCTGGATGTTTCTGATTTAAGTGTTGAATAAATCAACGCCAGCGGCTAGATGTTTCTGATTTAAGTGTTGAATGAATCAACGCCAGCGGCTAGATGCTTCTGATGTTCCTTCCGAGATGTCAAACTATCAGAAAATATTATCATCACGTGAACTAAACCGTGAAATAAAGACCCCCTCAAACCCCACTTTATATAGAGAAAACTGGGGTTCACGGGGGTTAACATCATTTTCCTAATTTCTGCTCCAAGACATAGGTTTTGGGTACTCGTTAGAAACGCCTCAATGAGGCGGTTCTAACGAGCACCCAAAACCTATGTTTGGAATATAAATAAGAAAAATATCACAATGTTTTCTACAGAAAAATTGCCCTTTTTTGAGGTTTGAAATATGTACTATATCACACGGATGTGTTATCGTAATGATCATCACCCCATGATTATAAGTAGGTTAAGGATAACAAACAAAAAAGTTAAAAAGCGAGAAAGAAATATGGGTATATCATCCAGTCACTTATTGTTTGGTGGTGGTAGATTGCACGACCCGCAGAAAAAGCGACCGACTGAAGTCGGTTGATTTTCTAGACAGCCCTAAAATCACCGTGTCATTCTGTCCATTCTGTCAGTCTGTCATTCTGTCAGTCTGTCAGTCTGTCTGTCCGTCCGTAACCCGTTTGTGAAAATTGGTGACAGTGACTTAACCGCTTGAAATATTTAAACAATTTTTGGCATACTGATAGATATCATTGAGATCTAACCAATGAACTTGCGAAATATTACATTCCATTTAGTATAGCCTCGCCGAGGGGAAAAATGTGAAAATTTTCGAACTGCTTCTCCTCGGAAACCGTTGGGCCGATTGAAGTCAAATTTCATATGTAGCCTCTATGGGAAGGGGGAAACGAAAATTTGCTCATGGGGTCCAGGTCACATGACCAAAGTGGCCGCCAAGCCATATATGTTCAGTCTGTCTGTCCGTCCGTAACCCGTTTGTGAAAATTGGTGATAGTGACTTAACCGTTTGGAATATTTAAACAATTTTTGGCATACTGATAGATTTCAATGAGATCTAACCAATGAACTTGCGAGAAATTACATTCCGTTTAGTATAGCCTCGCCGAGGCGAAAAATGTGAAAATTTTCGAACTGTTTCTCCTCAGAAACCGTTGGGCCGATTGAAGTCAAATTTTAAAAGGAGCCTCTATGGGATGGGGGAAACCAAAATTTGCTCATGGGGTCTAGGTCACATGACCAAAATGGCCGCCAAGCCATATATGGTAAAAACCCTTCGAAAATGGTCTTCTCCAGAACCACTGGGCAGATTTCCACGAAACTTGATAAATAGCATCTGGGACGTACGCCAATCATAAATTGCTAAAATGGTGACCCTGGGTTGACCTTGACCTTATTTGTGCCGAGGTCAAACTTTGACACATATGCTTTTGTATTGAAAAAGTGAGAATGCATTTTATCCTGCAAACGATTCAGAATACAGTACTTAAGTAATGAGATCTAACCAATGAACTTGCGAAATATTACATTCCATTTAGTATAGCCTCGCCGAGGCGAAAAGTGTGAAAATTTTCGAACTGCTTCTCCTCGGAAACCGTTGGGCCGATTGCGGTCAAATTTCATATGGAGCCTCTATGGGATGGGGGAAACCAAACTTTGCTCATGGGGTCCAGGTCACATGACCAAAATTGCCGCTAAGCCATATATGGTATGTCTGTCTGTCCGACCGTAACCCGTTTTTGAAAATTGGTGATAGTGACTTAACCGCTTGGAATATTTAAACCATTTTTGGCATACTGATAGATATCAATGAGATCTAACCAATGAACTTGCGAAATATTACATTCAATTTAGTATAGCATCGCCGAGGCGAAAAATGTGAAAATTTTCGAACTGCTTCTCCTCGGAAACCGTTGGGCCGATTGAGGTCTAATTTCATATGGAGCCTCTATGGGATGGGGGAAACCAAAATTTGCTCATGGGGTCCAGGTCGCATGACCAAAATGGCCGCCAAGCCATATATGGTAAAAACCCTTCAAAAATAGTCTTCTCCAAAACCACTGGGCAGATTTCCACGAAACTTGAAAAATAGCATCTGGGAAGTAGGCCCATCATAAATTGATAAAATGGTGACCCTGGGGTGACCTTGACCTTCTTTGTGCCTAGGTCAAACTTTGACTCATATGCTTATTTGTCTAAATCGCGACAGAAGTAAGGGCGAGGATTGTGGCCACGTAAAATCGATTTAAGCCCCCCAGTGGAAATCTTGAACTGACCGTTCCAAGGCGGCTCTTCTGTGGCGATTTATTTATGTTGTTGTTTGTTACTTACTGTGTGTATCACTTGTGTCTTTTAATTTTGGATGGCCATATGGCCATTTTGTGGGAAAGTAACTGTCCTTATGGCCTTCCTTTGTTTAGGTTTCCATTATGGTCTGGTCGCTTAATGTTTGTATTTCTTTCCCTTTGGTGTCTTTCATGGATGGAGTAAGTTAATTGTATCAATTCCTGATCTTTGTTTTACTTCTACTTTGTATTGGAAAAGTGAGAATGCATTTTATCCTACAAACGATTCAGAATACAGTACTAAAGTATATGGAACAGTCATAAGGTAAAAACTCAATTATGCAATGTGCAATTACAAAATGAATTGTTGAAACCGCACTTTGCATTATGAACCTTTCCATATCTTACTACTTTATTCGAATATGCAACATGCACATTTTTAGACCTTTGTATTTAAATATGGCATTTGGACGTCCTATTTTGCAATATTCAGTTTCGATTCTGCTGTGGTTAGACGGGGTACCAGTCATTGAGGTGACGGTAACGTTCGGTAATGTCCGTGGATTTGCCGTATTTTTTCCGATGACAAGCGTCCGTTTGAGAAGATCGCATTCGCTTTTCCAGGGGCAAAATTCAAGCCAGCAGCAATAAATTTTATCCGGCTATATAATAATTCGGATATTTACAATAATGTGTACGTTTGCATCTTTAAAAAAAAATTACAGCGGGGTTCCTTATTTATATATTTATGAGAAACAGGATTTTTATTTAAAAGTTAATACTTGTTTGACGAAGGGGAAAGTACTCTATCGTTGAATATTTACTAAAATAAATTACCATGTGCCGAATTCATGGATTTGAAATGAGCATAGATTGTTAAAATTGATTAATTCATACAATTTTCATAAATCTGATCCTTCTGAGGTGTTACTTATAAAGATATTAGTTACTAATTGCAACCTCACTCAAAACTCAAATGCTTGGATATTATAGAAGTATGTATATGTCCGCTCAGGGAGTAACTGCGCGATGGTCTCTCTGTTCGCGGGCATGGATTCGTTCCCTGGGACCATACCAGTTGACCGTGCGGGAAACTGGTATCAACAACCAGTGCCTCTATTCCCATTGTTACTCTGATGAACATTACTTACTCATACTCAGCCCCGATCCACAACCATAGAAACGCACCTGTGGTCACAATGACAGCTGTCGTATTCATATGTCCGTCTGTCGTCATAAGTTAGACTTGGGCATGATGGCTTTCATCCAACAGAATCACAACGCAAAAAAAAAGCTAGTCGTCTGTCAGTTCGTCCGTCCGTCTCTCTTCAGCCAGCAAAACCTTGCTGAGCTAGTGTCGCGACTGTCTTAACCAGCCTACTACATATTTCTTCAAGTTCTACATGTAACGATTTGGCAAATGGAGTGGCTGAATCCAAACCATTTTGTACTTACATGTATTTCCATGTATTAGGTCTACGCCAAAGTTTTATCTTCTTCTTGTTTTATTACAGTTAGACCGCGTACAGCGTACCCAGGTTTACCTGGCGGAACTTAACGACATTATTTATTTATTTATTCACTTATTATTAAAGTGTACAGAATCTAGAAAAAAATGTTTTTGATGCATTAGATTTGTACATTTTACCGCCGAAAAATACAACAACAAAAATTGTAAGATGAAAAGTCGTGATGATATTTTTCTGACTGTTGCTTAAAATATACATTTTGGGTACACGTAGAAGCGCCTTTTCGATGCGGTTCTAACGAGTACCGACAATCTATATTTTGGAGTAGAAATGAGAAAAATAATGTTTACTCCTGTAAATCCCAGTTTTACTCTATAAAAGTGGGGATCAAGTGTGTGTGTGTGTGGGGGGGGGGGGGTCAGAATTATAAAGATGTGTTTAATGGTGGGATGCGCTTGGTGTGTGAGTGCGTTTTTAGTTTTACGTCTCACCAACAGCTAAGGTCATACGGAGATGGGACCTGGGTTTAAAGACTGATCCGAAATTCTGGAGAAGCCCGGGCTCGATCCTGCGATCCCTGGTTACTAAGGCGAGTAGCATAACCACAACACCACAGAGGCTTCCAGCGCTTGATATGTTACATTGTAGCAGGTGCGGGTTTTCCAGCTGCACTCCGGTATGAAAGTATTTGCTTCGCGTTGTGTTTTGTCAAAAAGGTGGAAACCTTTGCGTTTTGTCACTTGAAGCCAAAAATCTAGTATAGTATAACACAAACAGTTACGAACATCTATATAAACATGTGACAAAATAAACAGGGAATCAGACCCCCGGCCCTCGGGGCTTGAAGAAATAGATGGGCTGTATGAACTGAAACCGACCCGCACACCAGTACTGGTAAACCGCTTAGAGGATCTAAGTCTACCGAGCCAAAGCGGTGCTTACAAACCCTATTGGTTTCATTGGGCGACAGGGCTTTGATATGTCATTTCATCTCAGTGTCGGGTAAAAGTCCCACAAAAGTGGAAGCAAAGTCTCCAAAATGACCTATATTGTGTTGACGGTGACGTTAAAACATCAAATCAAACAACAGAACCAAAATACCTAGTTTTAGAAATTCCGTTGGATATGCCCTAAATCAGAAATAAATGTTAGAGGGAACGTAGGTCGTAGTTCATCTGAAAGCATTTTCACGAAAGAGAGTTGTAGCTATGTTTGCTTTCAAAATTTATATTTTAGAGGTGCAATGGCCTGAACACATTTGCGATATATTTAGATAAAACTTGGACACAAAACAAACCAAGCAAAGCTGATTCCTGGTCTGACATATAAAATAAAAATTATGTGTAAATGATTTTATCGGGAAGGGTGTAGTGTCCCCAAATCGTCCGTTTTATGCCAAAAATATAGTTCTCTCATTTCTTTCACTCCTCCGTGTCACCAATACGCTTGCAGATTTTTTTGGGTATCTGCCGAATACAGGCGGACGTTTACGGGAACGGTACGAAAGAACGATCACAGCGCCACTGAACGAGAATAATGGGAACTAGAAGAAGCAGAATCGGAATTTCAAGTTGCAAAATAGGACGAGAAACAGAAAGAAAACTACACAAATTCCAAAATCAGACTACAAAAATGAATATCATAATGCAGTGTTTCACAATTGTAACTGAATAAAGCATAACACAATATCAAAATTGCATATTGCAATCTCAATGTTGCATAATTGAGTTTTTACCTAAATACTGTTCCATAAAAGTATAAGATATATTTTTGCTCCTTACGATAAGGCGCATTTATTGGGGGAACCGTTTTAGGTCCAGGTCACATGACCAAAATGGCCGCCATACCCATATATGGTAACACTCATAAAGCTAAAAGCATCCGGCGGGTCGTGCACTTCAGCTGAAGCACTGGTTTAACATATTATTTAATCTCAAAAGTGACTGGCGCCAAAACGAATGCCAATCAGATGCGAATTATATTCACGTTCAAGTTTTTAGTACATGTACGCCGTTCGAAATCGAAATCAATGTTGATAGAGGGCGCACACTTGGAAGCTAATATCGCTCAATAAAGCTAAGGAAAAAATAATACAAAATACATGTAGTATTTATTTTATGCTGTCTTACAAAATAGAAGGGAAGGCAATGATCAGAAAGCGCCCTCTATCAAAATTCGATTTCAAACGGCGTACATGATTGAGTGAGCGTTTACGTTTTACCTCCCACCAACAGCTAAGGTCGAACCGAGACAGGACCTCGGTTTACAGACTCATCCGTAAGTCTAGATAAGCCCGAGATCAATTTTGTGACCCCTGGTTTACAAGGCATAACCACTACACCGCGGAAGCTTCTACGGCGTACATGAATTAATAACTTCAATACGAATATGTGGAGCGCTGTGTTGCAGTGGTAAATATATTCTATAAAAGGTAAATGCTTTGAAAGCAAGGGATTAACCACAGAACGGGAAAATATGAAGTGTGCTTGTTTTCTAGGCAAGACTAGCTACTTTCGACCAATAAGGCCCCATCAGTGACCCCATGGCCAACTTTCGATAACTGATAAAACCTGGACAACCCATACACAAAAATGCAAGATAGGAGATTATTTTTAATGATCTATTTCAAACTTATTGTTACAGATAGAATTTTTTTTTTTCAGTCGACATTGAATGCTACATTATATCCCGAGTACGCTGATTTTTTTTCCCACAATTTGGTCCTTTTTCGGGTTGTTTGTTACAACCATTGAAATGATTAAAATATATAGCAAAGTAGTTTAGGTCGTAGTACCAAAGCGTTAATCTAAAATCATTAGTCCATAGACAAAAAGGCAAATATTGTATCAATGTTCAGATCAACAGATATGGACTCCAAAAGAGTGTAATCAGGCGTCCGCGGATAGTAAGCATTACTTGGTAAGCAAGCTTCGCCCACCATGCCCATCGACCGGAACGAAGAAAATGTGTAAATGCCGAGAAGGGTATGTCCGAGATTTAACCCATTTAGTTACAGAAACCCCAAACGGGTACCCTGACAAATAGTGCAGGCCCAGATCAGAGGAAACGAACATGAAATCTAGAAATCAGACCGAAAATGAAACAACTGCTTGCCAAAATAAGACCAATCAATGCATGCTGATTGACCCAGTTTTAGAATTATATGATGAGTCATATTTGATTGTCAAACTAACTTGATGCAAAGGTATTCATTAAAAGTTTTGGTAGGTTGGTGGGACGAAGCTGCCTTGTTTCTTGCGGCAATGGGGCGTCCAACTGATATTGGCTAACAGTTTGGCAATGGCTGCTGTAGGTAAGGAGGCAGGGCGAATGTTGTTTTTTCTTCAGTTTCTACACTTCAATTTCTGTCTCCCCTAGCCTTCACTTTTATCCCCGACTGTGTCTTCTTATCTCTCCTCTCCCTTTCTCTTGGATGCGACACAGAATAACCGACAAGTGTTGACGTGTCGTTAAACAGCAGCATACTCAATTAATCATTGAAAGATACGTTTGTCTTCTGTCCACATGTGTGGTAAGGTGTTACGTCGATTTATGACAACCGTTCATATACATACTTGCCATTGTGATCAGCCATAAAAGCCATAACCACACCAACTCGTAGCTATACTGTCAATTTAGCATTTTGCTTTAAGAAATAACAATAATAATAATTAAAAAAAACATTTAATTTAGTCAGAAAGTACATATGTTTGAAACTTGTTTTGTTTAAAGGTGATATTTGTCGTCGGTCTAAATTCAGCCTTGCGAGGGAATGTGACCTTCGTTAGTTTTATGTGATTAGAACTAGAAGAAAACTGTTACCGATGACACGTCAAATGCCATTCATACCCCAAGACCTGTGATATAGGCAGTTAGTCCTTAGCTCTCACTCAAGTGGTAAACGTAGCTACACAGCACCTTCAGCTTCCGAAATATCGAATCGGGAAGGGCATTATAATCTCTAATGGTTCGAGCGAAGTACGATTCTTGATAAATATCAGTTTTTGCAGTAAGGGTCGGAAACACCGATGAATGATGATTTCTACAGGGCCTAGGTAGGGGAACAGTGTCACCTGTTGGAATACTGGCAGCTACCTTTAGTCATCTGCATAAAAGTATGAGCCTACTGTCTCTTCCCCTTTTCTTGAGAGACCCACACCTTAATTTTCCTAGTATTCCAGTCATGCTCACAATTTCAAAGCAGTAATTGCTTGTTACAAATCTAGCAGCTCTATTCTGATTTTCTTTTTCATTTTTTTCATTAAGGCCACTCCACTGGGGTACCAGATGCAACTACCATATTGTAAGATTGGACGAACAAGTCCTGTATATGCTGCCTCTCTTACATCCTGGCGGCACTGATGACGATTTTGCCTCTGTTTGCTTTAGTACACATGTAGCTAACATGTGTATTCCATCCCAAATTGTTTGTGATTGTCACACAAAGGTATTTAATGGAATCCACATTCTCTAGGACCGTTCCCTCTAAGGTGTAAGAAGCCTCGATTGTATAAATTTTGTTCTCTTCCTAGTTATCTGGATAATATTGCATTTAACGGGGTGAAATCGCATGCACCATTTTTTGTGCCAAACATCCTAATTTAGCTATATCATTCTGAGGTTTCAGTGAGTCCTCTGTATCCCTAATTCCAAGTACCAAACAACGTCAACTGCAAACAGTCTTATTTCTGTGTCAATATCAGTTTAATTATCATTAATGTGCAGAGATAATTATAGTGAATAAAGAACAGTCCCTTGTGGGGACAAAGACAAATCTTGAGCCCACTCTGAAGTTTTACCATTAACAACAATGTAGCAAAGAAAGGAATCTATCCATTGGAGAGTCTTCCCCCTATTCAATAACTTTGTTTTAAGTAGTTCATGATGTCAAAATAGAAATGGAGGCAATGATCAGGAATCGATACAATCAACCCACAGATCCCATCAGAGACACCAAAGGGAAAGACACACAAACATGAAACAACAGACCCTGATGGAAACACTAACAGCGGAAAGCCAAAAGGACAGTTACTTTCCCACAAAATGGCCAATATGTTATCCAAAATAATACAACACAAGCCACACAAACACCCAAAGACAAACCATAACAAAAATAAACCGCGACAGAAGAACCGCACTGGAACGATCAGCGGAAACGAATTCCACTGGGGGGCTTAAATCGATTCTACGTGGCCACAATCCTCGCCCTTACTTCCGTCGCGATTTAGACAAATAATTTGTTCAGTCCGCATGAAGGCCTCCTAACTCATCAGTGCAACATCTCAAGGTTAAAAGCCTTCTTGAAGTCAAGAATAAATGTCTCCACCTGCCCCCTTTGTGGCAATAGGATGTGGGCGCTCATTCGAACCGCCTCAACCGAACCGCCTCGTTGAGGTGGTTCGAACGAATACCCACAACCTATGTTATGGAGCAGAAATAAGAAAAATAATGTACACCCCGGAAACCCGCGGTTTCTCTATATAAAGTGGGGTTTAGGTGGTGTTCATTTCACAGACTTGTTCAAGTGATGAGAACTAGCCTTATTTCATGAAAATTTGCGATATTGTTCTTATTTTTAGACCAACATAGATTATGTGTATTAGTTAGAACCGCCGTATTGACGCGGTTCTAACGAATGTCAACACCTTATAGTTTTTAGCAAAAATAAGGAAAATAATGTATTCCCTGGTAAATCCGATTTTTCTATTATCAAGGTGCTTGATTCACTGTCTCTGGCCAACTGCTGGTTTTCTTGTTCTCCGGCATTTCAGCGAGTCCTTATCGTTGTTCATCTCTGTATCCATTTGGTTTTAATGTGCAAGGAGATGTTTCACGCATGAGTTAGAAATCCCTAATGCGGTCTGAACAAATTATTTGTTCAAACCGCGACAGAACCAAGGGCGAGAAAAGTGGCCACGTAAAATATCGATCTAAGACTCTCCACCCTTAAGTAACTTTATACTGGCCGTTCCTAGATGGTTCTGCTGTTGCGGTGTATTATTGTAATAATTCATCTTTCTGTGTATTTATTGCTTAATAATTATATAATTTTCATATGGATAGCCGTTTGGCCATTTGGATGGAAAGTAACTGTCCCTTTGGCTTTCCGCTTGTGACTGTTTATTATGGTGAAGATATTTTATGTTAGTGCTTCTTTCGCTTTGTTGTCTTGGGTGGGAGGTGTGACATTACGAAAACACGCCTATATAAATACATTTTAAACCTTGCCGCCGAAAAAAAATCACCAAAATTTTTAAGAGGAAAAATGGTGATATTTTTCTTATTCCTGCTCAAAATATAGATTGTTGGTACTCGTTAGAACCGCCTCATCGAGGCGGTTCTAGGTTCTATCGAGTACCCAAAATCTATATTTTAGAACAGAAATAAGCAAAATAAGGTCTACCCCTTTAAACCCCGGTTTTACTATACAAATGTGGGGTTCAAGGGGATCAAAATTATATAGGCGTGGCTTCGTGATGAGGGTTCTTGATCATTGCCTTCATTTTTGTTTTGCAGGGTGTGTTTGTTTGCGTTTTACGTCTAATCAACAAATTAGGTAACATGGAGTCAGGACCTCGGTTTAAAGGCATTTATTCTTGATTATTGAGGACTATCATTTCTTTGTATAATATTATGTAGCCCTCAGTGCTGACTGAAGAGAAATTCTCTGTCTTCAACAGGTAAGGGTTCTCCTTGGGGAAAATCAATAATTTACTAACTGTTGACTGTAGTGTGCATTATAGATTTTCCCCTTATGTACCTCAGTCAGGGGATTCAACAAAAGCTACTAATCACCCTATCTATTAGGGGCCGCCTTTGATCTGCTAAATATAGTATACCACAGGGGCCAATAAAACAATTATGAAACACGGTGTGTTTTACTGTTACAGAATAAATGCCTTTAAAAACTCGCCTTAAAGTCTGGAGAAATCCGAAATCGAACCTAGGACCCTGGTTTATAAGGTGAGTAACCTCACGAACACACCACGGAGGCTTTACAGGGCTGTTGATTACCTGAGCATTACAGGATCATGTACTGTAATGTTCTTGTTACGAGTCTTGTTCTTCTGAGACAGCAATTAGATACTGTCTGTTACGTTAGTAACATAGTAGAAGTAAAGGCAATGATCATGAATCGATACAATTAACCCACAGCTCCCATCAGAGACACCAAAGGGAAAGAAACACAAACATGAAACAACTAGAACCTAATGGAACCATCCATAGCGAAAAGCCAAAATGACACTTACTTTCCCACACAATGACCAATTGGCTATCCAAAGCGAGACACACACTCAAAGACAAGCCATAACAAAAATAAATCGCGACAGAAGAACCGCAGTAAGTCCGTATAATGAAGATAACGGTAAAATCCATTTGATACAGAGCAAATTTGGATCTGCCGCGGAATGTATTTCTGCCTTTACCCCTGTTTAAAAGATTATGTGTTCTTGTTGGAACGGCCATAAGGAAACGATTCGAACGGGCACACACAATCTATGTTTGCGGCAAGTACAAAGCAATGTAATGTGTAGCAGAAAATATGCATGAGATATGCATGCAATATTGCACTTTGGCTGACCAATGTATTATTCTAGTGCATTTTACAAATCTGAGTGTTCGTGGGTGGTCGGAACACGTCGGGGATACAGGATAAAAAATACAGGATACAGGATATCCTTCGGCTCAGCTCGGACAAACCATCAAAGCATCTCGACACTACACATCAACTCGTAATATAAGCATTGTCTCGTGAGAATTTAATAATTACTTGTTTAGTAATCAAGAAGGAAGGAATATCCATTTATCTTTACTAAACAACTGACACGTTAACATAATTATATCGACATAGAAACACCAAAGATAATAGAGTTCGTGTCTTTATTCGTCGTTATTTACAAAACTTCTCACTTGCCAGGGTTTAATTTGGCGTGAATGGTCGAAAGTGAGAAAACGAAACATTACAATGTTTGCTGGGGAATGATGCTGGAAAAAGTATCGTTCACTTTGTAACTGCAGTAACATTCCACTATTGAGACCACCTGAAATTTAAGACTAAATTTGTTCTTTAAAGTTTATTGGGAAGGTTTCAGTTATTCCTTCTATGCGTTTTCTACATCAAGTGCCTCCTAATAAGATATCACATTTGGGACTGTTCAAATGTGGTCTAACAGACCACTTTTGAACAGTCCCAAAGGTGGTCTAAATATAGGTTGCTTAAGACCACCTATAAACCACTTCTGCAACAAGGTTATATCGGAACCCGAATTTTATGGTGACTTAGTATATTTCTTCAGAAAACAATTATATACTTGCAATGACTTCAGCACCCAATTTCGTAAAATTATTCTTCGATATAAAATTATTGAGTACAACATAAATGTTATACGACAGACTGCATGCATGATAGTAAATGAATCAAGGTTAGCAGCTTTGCTTCATCCGGTGGGTCAGACCTCAGATTCTTTGACGGTTCCAACATAAAGGCTTACTGAGAATTAGAATTTAATTTTATGTAATGTTGGTTTGTGCCTGATGCTCTGTCTCTGGTCGGCTCCATCGGAGTCTAGCTGTTGGTTTGCTTTTGCTCCAGCATTTCAGTGTTTTCTTTCTGTCGAGGCCTCACCGTTGTTTCATCTCTGTGGTTGATTTTTGTGCTCTCGGAGATGTTGCACTGATGAGTTAGGAGGCGTCCATGCGGACTGAACAAATTATTTTTCTAAATTGCGACGAAAGTAAGGGCGAGGATTGCGGCCGCATAAATTCGATTTAAGCCCCAACCCCCATCCCCCACTCCACCCCACCCCACCACACACTCACACCCTGGTGAAGTGTCAAGGCAGTTCTTCTGTCGCGGTTTATTTTTTTATGGTTTGTCTTTGAGTGTGTTGGTTTGGATAGCCATTGGCCATTTTGTGGGAAAGTGACTCTCCTTTTGGCTTTCCGCTATTGATGTTTCCATTAGGATTGTGTTTCGTTCCCTTTGGTGTCTCTGATTGGGAGCTGTGGGTTAATTGTATCGTTTCCTGATCATTGCCTTCACTTCTGTTTTACTGTTTATATTTCAATCAATTCAACATTGTTGAGGATGCCAGCCTGTACCTTTTCATGTACATGTGATTTCTACTGACTCGAGAAATCTAAGCACTATCAGCACTGGTGGATCAATTGTCTCTATGTCACCTGACCTCCGGTGAGCGAGAAGTTGAACTCGCACACAGCCAAGTTCAGCTTTACACACACCGAAAGGCAGTGCGAGTCAAGATAGACGAGGGTGGTCTAAGCAAAAAAGTACAAGGTCCAAGTATACGTAAGTATGTATGTATGTATTTACAACAAAACGATATTTAAACCACTATTACAACAAAATAACAAAACACACACACTCTCACATGGATACGAAACAGATCAGTAATATAATAAACGCTGCACACCTCAACTTCCTCCCTGATGTGTGATGTCATGCCCGCGCAATGTGGGGGTTGTGTAGCATTCATCTAATCATTATGGTCTGACCTTTGACAAACAGCAAAGATGAAAGCCACCCCACATTACACGGTCAGCCTGCGTACACAGATCACTAGGGGTGTTGCAAGCGAGCGTTTTATCAACCTATATTCGATGTCAACAGTTATGAAGTCAACGTAAATTTGCCGTCACGACGTTTCAGTCGTATACACGTGGTGGAACCGATATAGCCTTGTAAGTGCACCAAAAGCTTACTATGTTTAAGACATAAGCTTACCACATTTAAGACAAACTTTTACATACAAAAATAAATACGGAAACTGTTTACTTCTAAAAGATTTAAATCATCTCTTAGAACCGCAAGCGCGCAAACTACAAATGCGCTACAACAGTTATAATGCTTTCTTACGAAACACATGGCTACGAGTATAAATGACGGTGGAAAAGTTTGATATTGTTTCCTACTTCTGCCAAGAGCAAGGACCGCGTCCACATGTTAGAACCGTGTCACTGTGTGAGGCCATTCTAACGAGTACCCACAATGTCCACTCAAAAGCAGAAAAAATAAGCGCATAAACGTCAAATAATCATCACAGCGACAACAAGTCAAGTGCATCCCCTCAATCGGCGAGTGAACGCTACTCACTGGTACTGACAACCAGCAGTGTATGTTGGGTACTCATCACCATGTCAACCGATGACCCTTGAGAAGAACAATACAAGAAAGAGAAGCGCTGTATCTAGTAAAAAATAACAAAAACAATATTTTACTCATTGCTGTCTGCCTTTGCTTGACCCTACAACCTCGCCTATCGAAATGTTCTGTCCCACAGACGACGTTGAAAGGTCCATAACTTATATAGGGATGTGTCAGACCACGTAATTCGATCTGTCGATGGCCATACAACATAGGCTCACAAAAACAATTTGCATGATAGACCTGTCGCCTGTATGGAATATTGCACAGGGGACTAAACTAATGCAACTGAGCACATAAAAATGATTCTATGATAGATTTCGATGAAAAATTTATTTTGTCCCCTCAAAGTATTCCCCTTTAACAGATATACAAACTTTCAGTCTTCTGATCCAATCATTGAATGCATTTTGGTAGTCTTTTCGAGGTATACTATGAAGGCACTGGAATATTGCAGAACCGAGGTGTTTGCGCTGTACTAATTTTCGACCAGAAAGGTATTTTTTCAGCCGCGGGAACAAAAAAAGTCACACGGGGCAAGATCAGTGGAATACGGGGGGTGAGGGAGTTCAACAACCTTTTCCTGCTTCAGATAGTCTTGCACAATGAACGCCTTGTGCGATGACGCATTGTCATGTAGCAATCTGACATTGGCCAAACCAGATGCGGGTCTTCGTTCTTTGACATATTTCTTCAATTTTCGAAGAACTTAATTCTTATAAAACTTCGCATTTAGGCACAGCAACCTGAATAGCAGGGCCCTGATTTGAAAAGAATATGGCATACATTACCTTCTTAACTCTCATGGTTCACTTTGCAATGCATGGTCTTTTGCAATACTTTGTTGCCTATATTTTGTTCTGAATCTTTCGTTTTGTCTCAAAAAAGGGTACCCATGTCTCGTCACCTGTGACGACATTAGCGAAAGACCGTGCATTGTAATTTGGAAACTTTTTAAACAACTTCTTGGCGCACTGAACGCGTGTCTTTTTCTGCTCATCTGTCAACAGATGGGGAATCCATCTTGCACAGATCTTTCTCATTTTCAAATCCCGTTTCAGAATTGTATGAGCTGCTCCTAATGAGATGCCAGCCATACTAGCTATTTGCATAGTGGTGTATCGTGCATCGGTAGCAACTATTTCTTTCACCCTAGCAATTATCTTGGCAGATGTTGCTCTTTTCGGCCGACGATCATGTGGTGCATCTTCTGTTGAGCCTAGCCCACAGTTGAATTTCTTACACCAACGAACGAAAAACTGTCGGAAAATACATTTCATTATGCCCATAAACCGAACATATTTCATCAAAAATGTCTTTGCACCGTATACCAAGAATACAACGATGCTTTATATAGGACCGTATTTCAACGGCGTACTCTGACCTTCTTCCAACCATGTTTTGTATTAGTATACAAGAGTAGACAGTGTTTATCGAACGATATACATGGCTAAAGTGCACGGATTTTAACAGGTAAAATGTTTTTCTACGCTGTGATATTTATTTCCAGGTGATTTTCGCATTAGTGCATGAGAAAACGACCTACTTGCATTCATATTTGAACAGTCCTCGTATCAGAGCTGTGTCTCCATTCAGAGGGTTTGGAAATACAACCTTTTAAATAAATATGTCTGATATGACAGACGTAACTTCTAAAGGGATATAATAACATGTTATGTGCATGTATGAAACTGCCCATAAAACCAAAGAAATCTACTTTTATTAAGAACAATATGAGCAGGCCATTATCCCTATCCATCGTAGCATATAAAATAGAAGTGAAGACAATGATCTGGAATCGATACAATTAAAACACAGCTCCCAACAGTGACACCAAAACAAGTCGTATATACGCACTTGAACTGTTCTGAACCATTACAGCATTTAAATGCTTGTAAGTTTGGTGTTTATGTAAGAAACGTCTTGTCGTGACACTTAAAACTGGAAAACTGGTCCTGAAAGAAGATTGATGATGTTTCGACCGCGCCCATTACAAATACATGCCTATACAAATACACTAAATTTTACCGCCGAAAAAATGTAAATTTTAAGATGAAAATTTGTGATATTTTTCTTATTTCTGCTCAAAATATAGATTGTGGGTACTCGTTAGAAACACCACGATCTATATTTTAGAGCAGAAATAAGGAAAATAAGGTTTACCCCTGTAAACCCCAGTTTTACTAAATACAAGTGGGGTTCAAGGGGGTCAAAACTATATAGGCATGTTTTCGTGATGAATATTTTGCATTGTTACAGTACTGTAATTTGAAAATCGTTTAATTTTTCTTATTTCTGCTCAAAATATAGATTGTGGGTACTCGTTAGAACCACCACAATCTATATTTTTGAGCGGAAATAAGGAAAATAAGGTTTACCCCTGTAAACCCCAGTTTAATTTATAAAAGTGGGGTTCAAGGGGGTTAAAACTATATAGGCATGTTTTCGTGATGAATATTTTGCATTGTTACTGTTATTTTGGAAATCGTCTAATTTTCACTGTTACAACGAAACGTTTGCATCGCTCAACTATGTTTTGTTTCCTGTGAATAATTTCCTTTGCCTTATTCTAAACCTAAAACAAACACTCAGAGTCTATAGTTTAAGCGGATTTGTGAACACATTACATAGAGGATCTTACATGAGTGCTCATGTATTATTGAATTTATTAAACGAGTTGAGGAAAAGGGATAAAATGCGAAGCTTTGCCGGCCATTTTATCCCGTTTCTTCAACGAGTTTAATAAATTGCTGACATAGAGGATCTTACATGAGTGCTCATGTATTATTGCATTTATTAAACGAGTTGAGGAAAAGGGATAAAATGCGAAGCTGTGCCGAGCATTTTATCCCTTTTCCTCAATGAGTTTAATAAATTCAGTAATTCATGAACACGAATGTAAGATTCTATTTATCATATGACTTTTTAAACTCATTTAATTACGATTTTTGTACAAAAATGTCAATATTCCGCCATTAGTAAACGCGACGTCATTAAAGACGTCGTGCGTGTAACATAACTTAGCTTACTAATTTGCATATTTAATCCACCAGTGGATTATCGAACATATTACATGGCGTTATTACACTCTCAGACGCGACGTCAAATGATAAACAAAAACACACTAAATACATCATATATTTAGTTCTAAAAGAAACCATTCTCTGTACAGTCTACACCAATGGCTTTTCTGGCTAATGTGTCATGCAAGCGATTACGGACGCTACGTTCTTGCACTGAGGGGGTTCATAGCCCGGGATCAGTTGCTTTCAATGTGTGTGAGCAGAAGTAAGATATCTAATAAGATAAACATGCACTCTTGCAACGTATACTCATGAACCAATTGATTCCTTTATATGTCTATTCAGTATGTATAAAAAAGCAAGTGAAGGCAGTGCTCAGGAATCGATACAATTAACCTACATCTGCCATCAGAGACATCAAAGGAAGCGAAACAAGAATTTGAAATAACTAGATCCTAATGGAAACATCACCAGCGGAAAGCCAAACGAACAGATACTTACCCACAAAATTGCCAACTGGCAAAGTTGCAAACGGTGTTGTTTAAACTGTAGACAATGCGTTTAATGCATGATAGACTGTTTGTTTCAAGGTCGTTAATCAAAGTGCCAAAGTTTTCCAAAATTATCAATACATGTATTTCTGTCTGAATATGAAAACACAAATAGTCAAAATGTTTCTTTTCTTATATGAATATGACAAGTTTATAACAATATAAACTATACTGTATGAAAAGGGCAACAACGTACAGACTGATATTTATTATTTATTGACAAGCGGATCAATATAATTGTAATAAACCTATGTAATCCAGTGTTGTTTTCTGGTCATGTCTGGGAATGGCATCTTCAGAAAAATAATATACTCTCGGACAAAAGTTAAGCACCACAACGTTGAGAATAAGTGATAAATGACTGGCAATCAGTCACATTGCTTTAGCTTTGATTTTGTGTATTTATAATCACTATTAATAAACACATTTAACGTGTTTTGTTTGATTTGATGTTTAACGTCCCCGTCAACACTATGTAGGTCATTTTCGAGACGTTGTTTCTGATTTTGTGGGACTTTTACCCGACACTGAGATGAAATGACATCTCAAGCTCTGTCGCCAAATGAAACCAATAGGGTTTATAAGCATGATCGGTCCGACTCGCACCGCACTGCCTGGACAGGCTTAGATCCTCTAAGCGATTTACCAGTACTCGTGTGCGTGGAAGCATCATGCAGCCCATTTATTTCTTTTCGGACTGACGAACCGGTTTCCTATAGTTCTTAATTATTTTCGATCTTTTTGTAAAAATTTGTTCGCAAAAAGCAAGACGAACTAAAAATTACCAACACTTTGTTTTCAATACTCACAATCTATATTTAAGAGCAGAAGTAAGAATAATAAGGTTTACCCCTGCAAACCCAAGTTTAATTTTATAAAAGGAGGGTTCAAGGGGGGTCAACATTTTATAGGCGGGTTTACGTGATGACATTAATTGACCAAGTATATAATTTCAAACATCGATTACGGATGCTCGTAGGAGTCACCAACATATTCGCCATATGATGCGAAACCAAGCTTTTGTGAAATGTGAACAGAACGGTGCAGATCAGTCAGTGCATATTTTTTTACTTGGTCGCAAACCCCGAGAGGGTTCCGTTCCAAGGCGGTTCTTCTGTGGCGGTGTACCTTGTATTTATGTTGTTGTTTGTTACTTACTGGGTGTATCACTTGTGTCTTTTTATTTTGGATGGCCATTTTGTGGGAATGTAACTGTCCTTATGGCCTTCCTTTGTTTAGGTTTCCATTATGATCTGGTCGCTTCGTGTTTGTGTTTCTTTCCCTTTGGTGTCTTTGATGGGTGGGGTAAGTTAATTGTATCGATTCCTGATCTTTGTTTTACTTCTACTTTGCAAACGCCTAATAATGGAATAACGCCTAATACTGCCACATCACGAAAACACGCCTATATAATTTGGACAGCCTTGAACCCCACTTTTATATAGTAAAACTGGGGTTTACGGGGGTATACCTTATTTTCTTTTTGTCTGCTCTAAAATATAGATTGTGGGTACTCGTTAGAACCGCCTCGATGAGGCGGTTCTAACGAGTGCCCACAATCTATATTTGGAGCAGAAATAAGAAAAATATCACAATTTTTCATCATATAAGTTTCATTTTCTCGGCGATAAATGTGGCAATGTATTTGTATAGGCGTGTTTGCGTAATGAGTAAGGCATGCAGCACTGTTGGTCTTGATCACAGAGATCGAAAGCCACACGCCTGAATTGCAAAATGTATGTGGGTTGTACACATGCACATTATTTGTGTATGTACTTACTCGCATTCCATTGAAACGTATTGTTTTTAAACCTGTGTACCACAATAATGAATGAACAGGCCTAAGAAAGTTGTCCGGCATCACGACAGTCTGTAAATTTAAAGATTGTTTAAGTCTGTAGATTTAAAGACTCACACAAATAAAATCATGAAAATGATTTAAAGCGAAAAAAATCACATTTTGCTATTTATAGCAATTTGGTCGTTATCCATCACGAAAATACGCCTATATAATGTTGATCCCCCTTGAAAACCTTATTTGTGTTATTTTTGCTCTGAAATACAGATTGTGGGTACTCGTTACATGTAGAACCGCCTCATCTGCAATGTATTTGAATAGACGTGTTTTCGTAACGCTGTGGAATATTTGATTATGTGTAACTGTAAATTATTTAGTTGTCTTTATTTAATTACATTCCTTCAACCATAATTGAAAAGTTCTCAGAAAAAAAAAACAGATTTGAAAAGAGATTCATATGTAAAATGAGCTGAGGAATGAATGGGCATAACGCTTTTTCTGTCTCTGGTCGGGCTCATCGGACTCTAACTGTTGGTTTTCTTTTGCTCCAGCATTTCAGTGGTTTCTTGCTGTCGAGTCCTCACCGTTGTCTCACCTCTGTGGTTCTTTGATTTCTGTGTTCACGGAGATGTTGCACTAATGAGTTAGGAGGCCTTCATGCGGACTGAACAAATCATTTGTCTAAATCGCGACGGAAGTAAGGGCGAGGATTGTGGCCACGTAAAATCGATTTAAGCCCCCCAGTGGAAATCTTCCACTGACCGTTCCAAGGCGGCTCTTCTGTGGCGATTTATTTATGTTGTTGTTTGTTACTTGCTGTGTGTATCACTTGTGTCTTTTAATTTTGGATGGCCATATGGCCGTTTTGTGGGAAAGTGGCTGTCCGTGTGGCCTTCCTTTGTTTAGGTTTCCATTGTGGTCTGGTCGCTTAATGTTTGTATTTCTTTCCCTTTGGTGTCTTTTATGGATGGAGTAAGTTAATTGTATCAATTCCTGATCTTTGTTTTACTTCTACTTTATTATTTTGTCAACATACCGACCACTCGATCCGACAAACAGTATTTCTGTCAACTAAAATATAGGAAAGCTTCAGACAGTAAAATGTCCGAAGACGAAACGACGTCAGTACGCAACTCATCTTATGTTCGACCTTTGACAGATATTGCCTCCCTTTTTGCCGTGTTTCACCGCATTTGTGGTCTAAGGGAAGGAACTGTGCTGTTTTATGACTTTATTCTTTTTTATCAATAAAACGAAGACAATAAAATTCATGCCGTCTTTAGCAACGTATGGTTTTTTTAATGACATGAAGAATGCGGCTGCGTATGAGAATGCGAGTTTTTTCGTGTTTCATCATTTTCATGATTTTCCTTATGCACTGTTGAGTACAGATTAGAAAAACTTTAAATTTACAGACAGTCTTTAAATTTACAGATAGTCTTTAAATAAAACAACTTTCTTATACCTGATGAACTCAACTGTATTTTGCGAGGCGCCTAACTTTCAACACCAGGGTCAAGATTATAAGAATCTTATATGGGTGTGAGGGGTGGATGGAAAAATCCGTCCCAAGGGTCACTGTCCGGCATCACGAGGCTTGCCGAGTGATGCCGGACAGTGATCCCGAGGGACGGATTTTTCTATCCACCCCTCAAACCCATAGAGGATTCTTTTTATTGCATACCTTCCATTTCTCAGCGCGGATTTTAAATGCTGCAGTTCCCGACGTCCGCCATATTGTGATGACACTGCAGAAATGTCTAGTGACGTCACGTAACGTGCTGTGACGTCAACCTTATCGACGGCGCGTACGAGGTCGTAATCAACCAGTGCATTTATCAAACACGCGATTATATTCGATTTTGGGTCGGAACACCAGGGTGACTGGTCAGAACATTAATTTCTATCCCAGGGTAAAATAACGGATTTCCTTGTCTGGTGTGCAAGAATGTGTCGTTCTAACCTAAGAATGGGGTTAGCTGACATGTCATTAACCCATATATGCCTAGCGGCCCTTTTCTGGGACACTGGCAAACAGTGCAGACAAGATCAAGCGCCGCAGAACGCGACGTCTGATCAGGGTCTACACTGCCTGCTTTAAAATCATTTATGTATTTTTTTCCGCTTGCAGAAAACATGCGAAATAGAAGTGAAGGCAATGATCAGGAATCGATACAATCAACCCACAGCTCCCATCGGAGACATCAAAGGGAAAGAAACACAAACATGAAACAACAGACCTAATGGAAGCATCAATAGCGGAAAGCCAAAAGGACAGTTACTTTCCCACAAAATGGCCAAAAAAACAGGCTATCCAAAATAAAATAATATAAGCGACACAATCACCCAAAGACAAACCATAACAAACACAAACCGCGACAGAAGAACCGCCTTGGAACGGTCAACGGAAACGAATTCCACTGGGGGGCTTAAATCGATTTTACGTGGCCACAATCCTCGCCCTTACTTCCGTCGCGATTTAGACAAATAATTTGTTCAGTCCGCATGAAGGCCCCCTAACTCATCAGTGCAACATCTCCGTGGACACAAATAATCAAACAACCACAGAGATGAAACAACGGTGAGGACTCGACAGCAAGAAACCACTAAAATGCTGGAGCAAAATAAAACCAACAGTTAGACTCCGATGGGCCCGACCAGAGATAGAGCATCAGGCAACAACCAACATTACCTTGAAATAGATCAGTCTAACTCCCAATAAGCCTTTACGCTGGAACCTTCAGAGAATCTGAGGCCTGACCCACCGGGCATTCAACCGAATCTTCTGGTGGACTCAGCGAGTTTGACAAATATACGAGGGATGTTCGAAAAGAATTGCTTATTGTCCTCTAGTTCGATATCCACGTGGGGCACGATCAAAATCAATACATACTTGTACAGGAATATTCAATATCTACACAGTGGTGTATAAATGTACAAGTTAGACTAAGTGTAAGACATAATATTTGCCATTTGAATACACGCAGTCATTGACCACTGCAGTAAAAATAGATGGCATAAACGTCGACTAAAACGTTAAAATACGGGCTTGCTTCAAAGCTTGCTCAAAACTTGGTTGTTCTTTGAAGAAGCTGATGACTGAAATTTTTACTGCTTTTGACACAGTTCGGCGGTGGAAAAAGAAATTTGAGTCTGTCGTAGAGTCCATCAAAAATGCAACGAAATCAGGTAGGCCAAAATCTGCATCGCGTAAAGAAATCGTTTCCAAAATAAAGGAAATCATTGAAGGAGATGCCATATTTACAGTTCGTGATATTGCACGAAAGGTAGGCATATAACTATTAACGGCTCATCTTAGTTTGAAAAAAGCATTTGAAAGTCAGAAAGATTTCTGCTAGGTGGGTGCCACATCTGTTGACTGACGAGCAAAAAAGGCAACGGATTAAAGCGGACCAAAAACTGCTTCAAATGTTTAAAAAATATATGACAAAAAGCAGTGTGCCAATGTCGTCACAGGTGATGAAACCTAGGTCCATTATTTTGAGTCCGTCAAAAAGGTTAGCAATAAGATCTTGACCACTAAACACAGCAAAAGCCCAATAGTTTGGCAAAACGTTCTTTGAGTACACAGAAGGTTTTGTATGCAATCTTCTTCTCTGGTGAAGGAGTCGCAATAAAAGTGCTGGTGAAAAAGGGCAAAAAGCATCACCGGAAAGTACCACAAAGACGTAGTACTGAAGAAATTGAAAAAGTATTATCAGACACGACGCCCTTCCACTGATTTTAAACATGTCCGTCTTCTACATGACAATGCAACCGCTCATACCTCCACAATAGGACGGCGTTTTTGAAGAAAGAAAAAAGTAACTGTTTTGCCTCACCCCCGTATTTCCCACACCTTGTCCCATGTGATTTCTTTTTGTTTCCGAAATTGAAATCATTCCTTGCTGGGCGAAAATACCCGTCCCGACAGGCACTTGGATCTGCCATTCATTAGTACCTTATTACTGTGCCCAAATCAGCGTACCGTGACGCCTTCAAGAAGTGGATTAATCGGCTGAAACTTTGCTTTTCTACCCACAGGGAGTACTTCGAGGGCATGAAATGAGCATTTTTGGGCTAACTTGAAATTTGAAGTCTCCAGATAGAAATAAGCAATTCTTTTCAAACATCCCTCGTATATTGACAACATCTGGATAGCTCCGCCTAGTCAATCTATGCATTTGTGCTAATACATGTACAAACAGCGACAACCCTGTAAACGATTTAGTCAATATATGAAACAGTGTTATTTATCTTTAACACGATGAGATTTGAGGACATTAAAAGGCTCGTGTAATGACCACTCTTGTAAAATCCACGCTATAAAGGCATTACAGTACGACACCCGGGTGCTAAAATGACGTCCATTACGATTTACGCCTATATAAATACCTCCGAAAAAAAAATCGACATTTTTAGAAGCAAAATTGTGATATTCTTTTTATTTCTGCTCAAAAAATAGATTGTGGGTACTCGTCAGAACCGCCTCATCAAGGCGGTTCTAACGAATACCCAGAATCTATTTTCGTTAGAACTGCCTCATCGAGGCGGTTCTAACGAATACCCAGAATCTATATTTTAGAGCACAAATAAGATATTTCTGCTCAAAATATAGATTGTGGGTACATGTACTCGTAAGAACCGCCTCGTCGAGGCGGTTCTAACGAATACCCAGAATCTATATTTTAGAGCAGAAATAAGAAAAAATAAGATTTACAACTGTAAACCCCAGTTTTACTGTATAAAAGTTAGATTGAAGGGGGTCAAAATTATATAGGCGTGTTCTCGTAATGAGTTATATCGCATTTTTCGATGAAAATGTCTGATGCTGTTCTTATTTCCACTCAAAACATATATGTGGGTGCTCATTAGAACCGCATCATTGAGGTGGTTATGAGGCGGTTGTAACGAACACAAACAACCTATATATTGGAGCAGAAATAAGAAAAATAATGTATACCCCTGTAAATCCCAGTTTTCTCCACATAAAGTGGGGTTTACGGGGTCTTTATTTAATTCGTTAACATGATGGGAAATATGGGTTTTACAGGAGTTCATGACTGTCTTTGTTCTTGAGAGACTGCAGGTACTAATTCAGGTGTTGTCAATATGAGTCCACCAGAAGATTCGGTAGAGTGCCTTTCGCATGCTTTCTGCAAGCGGGCCAAATGGCCATAACGTCACAGCTTTGTAAGTGTTACAGTTGAATCCACACAATCGGTAGACTTGGGTTTCCTTGTTGATAAGGCAGGCTCCGCGTAGTCAATCTTACCTGCGAGTGTGTGGAGATGGCTTGGGATTCGCGGCTTGGAATATCGATTTTGCCCAACACTCGCTAATTATTACGATAACACACCCGTGCGACGTAATACTTCTTTCACATGTCCAAAATGGCTAATTGTCTAATGAATATCGGATTTATTTTTCCTTGATTATGATGGAAACATAGGTTATGGGTGCTCGTTAGAACCGCCTCGGCGAGGCGGTTCTAACGAGTACCGACAACCTATGTCTTGGAGTAGAAATAACAAAAATAATGTTTACCCCGTAAACCCCAGTTTTCACTATATAAAGTTGTGTTTAGAGGGGTGTTGATTACACGGTCTTCTTCTCCTTGTTAACCCCATAGGGGCTTGAAGAAATATATGGGCTGCATGATGCTTCCACGCAGAGCTGAATCCGGCCCGCACACTAGTACTGGTAAACCGCTTAGAGGATCTAAGCCTGTCCAGGCAAAGCGGCGCGAGTCGGTCCGCCCATGCTTACAAACTCTATTGGTTTCATTGGGCGACAGGGCTTGAAATGTCCTTCCATCTCAATGTCGGGTAAAAGTCCCAGAAATTGGAAGCAACGTCTCCGAAATGACCTATACAGTGTTAACGGGGACGTTAAACCTAAAATCAAACAAACACAGAAAACCATATATCTTGTTGCTTTTAGTTATACCAACGACAACCCTGTGAATGATCTGGTCGATATGAGTAACGGTGTTATTTCTCTTTAGTTTGTATCAGCTTGTAGAGTTTTATCGCCAACCGCGAAATGATGAGCTTGGATACATGTGACCATCACGAACACACGCCTATATAATTTTGACCCCTTAAACCCCAGTTTTATATAGAAAAACGGGTTGACAAGGGTGTACATTATTTTACTTATTTCCGCTTAAAACATAGATTGGGGGATTCGTTAGATCCGCCCGACTGAGGCGGTTCTATCTGGTACCCATAATCTATGTTTTGAGTAGAAATAAGAGAATTATAAGAATAATTTATTTGGAAATTATCATTTTTGTTTTGAAGGTAAAATTTCCAATACCATTAGGATAACCCACACGTACGACATTTTTCACATCTTCAAAATTGCTACTTTTCTGGAAAAAAAAAAAAAAAAAAAAACTTTGATATTTTTCCTAAACATGCTCAAAACATAGGTTGTGTGTGCTCGATAGAATCGCCTCAATGAGGCGGAACTAACGAGTACACACAACATATGTCTCGGAGCAGAAATATACCCCCGTAAACCCGAGTTTTCCCAATATACATTGGGGTTTAGGGGGGTCTTCATTTCTCGGCCATGTTCACGTGATGATTTAAACAGGCGTGTTTTTGTAATTATTAATATTATAACATCACGTTAATGTGCCTGTGTAACGTCCCCGTCAACACTGTAAAGGTCATTTTGGAGACGTTGCTTCCAATTTTGTGGGACTTTTACCCGACATTGAGATGTAATGACATCTCAAGCCCTGTCGTCCAATGAAACCAATAGGGTTTATTAGCATGGACGGTCCGCCTCGCACCGCGGTTCCTGGACAGGCTTAGATCCTCTAAGCGGTTTACCAGTACTAGTGTGCGGGCCGGATTCAGCTCTGCGTGGGAGCATCATGCAGCCCATATATTTCTTCAAGCCCCTTTGGGCGGGGGCTTAACTATCCTTGTAAATCTTACGTTATAAATAATGGGAAAATGTGGGGTTTACAAGTACATATATAACGATAACACATCCGTATGACATAGTGCATTCTTTCATGTCTTCACAATTGTTACTTTTCCGATGAAAATTTGTGATACTGTTCTTATTTTTTGTTCCTAACATAGATTGTGTGTGCTCGTTAGAACCGCCTCATTGAGGCGGTTCTAACGAGTACCCACGACCTTTGTCTTGAAGAAAAATAATGTATACCCCCACAAACCCCAGTTTTCTCTATATAAACTGGTGTTAAAAGGGGTGTTCATTACACGTGATGCACTATTTTCTTTGCTCTTGCTCCAGCAACACCTAGATTGTTGGTACTCCTTTCAACTGACTCTGTGCCAGCCTCGGTAATTCAGTCGGATGCGCATCTGACTGGTGATCAGGAGAACGCGGGTTCGATACCTGCCGGGGTCGGCAATATTCTTACGTGTCGATTGATCATGAAATCTTTTCTACGGTCATTATCTCCCTTCCACTGATTCATGAAGGGCAGTTGTCAGTTTCTGGCGAAAGAATACACACTGTACTGGTTAATCGCTTACGTATAAGCCTGCCCAGGAAAAATGTGGATAGGTAAACTGACCGGCTCAAAATGAACTAAATAGTATTGACTGGGCCGTTAAACTGCAAAACAAACACAACTGACTCTGTAACGAGCAATCATAATCTATGTTTGGGGTAGATGTTGTTTTGCAATCTTTTTGTCACTGAGGCTGTAGGGGTTTGTAGTCTTTATAAAAAACACGAGATATCTCAGATGAAAGATTAGAGTGAGTGTTTGTGTTTTACGTCCCACCAACAGCTAAGGTCATACGGAAACGGGACCTCGGTGTACAGACTCATCCGAAAGTCTGGAGAAGCCCGGCATCGATCCTGCGATCCCTGGTTTACAAGGCGAGTAGCGTAACCACTACACCACGGAGGCCTCTAATGAAAGATTAGAAGCAACAGCTAATGAAATATGATACAAAATAAATTAGAATCAAAATAGAAGTGGAGGCAATGATCAGGAATCGATACAATCAACCTATAGCTACCATCAGAGACACCAAAGGGAAAGAAACACAAACATGAAACAACAGACTCCAATGGAAACACCAATAGCGGAAAGCCAAAAGGACAGTCACTTTCCCACAAAATGGCCAATAGGCTATCCAAAATAAAATAATATAAGCGACACAAATACCCAAAGACAAACCATAACAAAAATAAACCGCCAAAGAAGAACCGCCTTGGAACGGTCAGCGGAAACGAATTCCACTGGTGTGTGTGTGGGGGGGGGGGGGGGGGAGGGGGGGGCTTAAATCGATTTTACATGGCCACAATCCTCGCCCTTACTTCCGTCGCGATTGAGACAAATAATTTGTTCAGTCCGCATGAAAGCCTCCTAACTCATCAGTGCAACAACTCCGTGAACACTAAAAATCTAACAACCACAGAGATGAAACAACGGTGAGGACTCGACAGCAAGAAACCACTGAAATGCTGGAGCAAAAGAAAACCAACAGTTAGACTCCGATGGGCCCGACCAGACATAGAGCATCAGGCACCAACCAACATTACCTTGAATTAGATCTCTCTATTTACGTTCAATACAAAACGAGAATACAAAACTTATGTTTTTAGGTTTCAATTACGATAACACAACCATGCGATAAAGTACATTTTTCACATCTCCAAAATGGCTACTTATCTTCATTTCACGGACTTGTTCACGTGATGATTAACAAATTATCAAGAATTGACTGAGCCGCACGGATGTGTTATCGTAATTTATTTATTTATTTGTTTATATTTTTGCTCAATGCGTGGATTGTTGGTTATATTTAGAACCTGTATGTATTTATTTCAACTGTTAAATGATTTATTAAGATCAGGATGTACACCTTTTCTGGTGTTCCTTCCATCATGCCGGGGAAAAGAATGTGCATGTAAACCCAACTTTATATATTGAACAGTCGGATAATCAGGGATCAGCATGATTTTAACATAACACAAAAACATAGTTCGAAAGTACTTGCTTCTTATTCTTCTATATTATTTTAGTCACTGTTGTTTTTTCATCACGGCAACAAGCCGTGTAATGAACACCCTCTTAAACAATGCTTTATATGGAAAAAACTGGGGTTTACTGTGGTATTCATTTTTTTTTTTATTTCTTCTCAAAGACATAGGTTGTGGGTGCTCGTTAGAGCCACCTCAATGAGGCGGTTCTACGAGAATACAAAACCGGTTTTGAGTATCGATAAGTTTTCATTAACAAATTAACTTTTTTGAGTTATCTAGAATACCCTACTATGCCGCACGGATGTGTTATCGTAATTTATTTATTTACGATTTATTTATTTAAAATTTATTTATTGCTCAATACGATGATTGATGGTACTATTTAGAACCAGCTCATTCTGATTTTTTTTTTAATTTATTTATGCATCACATGAACATGTCCGTGAAAGAAGACCCCCTTAAACCCCAGTTTATATTGAGAAAAAAGGGGTTTACGGGGGTATTCATTATTTTTCTTATTTCTGCTCCAAGATATAGGTTGTGGGTACTCGTTACGACCGCCTCAATGAGGCGGTTCTAACTAGCACACACAACCTATGTTTTGAGCATGATTTTGACTTAATAAACACAAAAAACATAGAAAGATTTCAATTTGGCGCTTCTGTGCCCATAATCAACATTTTATTACACTCAGAGGAAAATATCACGGGTATTTAAGCAGAAGACAATTATCGCTTTTATGACACGTGGATTGTGTATTGCGTTCCGGCTACCGGCCGTCAGGAAGTCCGAAGAATAATGGACACGCGTGCACGTATAATGGAAAGATTGTGTCATGGGTACTACTGTGCATTCTTTATTCATATGAAGTATTGGTGCTATTTAGATAATGAGTACCAATTGTTGTTATTATTATTATTATTATTATTATTATTATTATTATTATTATATCTTTGTTTGTTTGTTTGACTTAAGGTTTAACGTCCCCGTCAACACTGTAAAGGTCATTTTGGAGAAGTTGCTTCCACTTTTGTGGGACTTTTACCCGACATTGAGATGAAATGACATCTCAAGCCCAGCCACCCAATGAAACCAATAGGGTTTATAAGCATAGACGGGCCGACTCGTGCGCACCGCTTTGCCTCGGCAGGCTTAGATCCTCTGATCGGTTTACCAGCACTCGTGTGCGGGTCGGTTTCAGCTCTGCGTGGAAGCATCGTGCAGCCCATCTATTTCTTCAAGCCCCAGATCAGACGTCGAACTTAGATCAGGGCCTTTGCTGTCAACCCATTACGGCCTCCGCCCAACGAGCTTCATCACGTGAACGATTCCGTGAAATGAACACCCCATTACACCCCGATTTAAAAAGAGAAAACTGGGGTTTACGGGGGTTTACATTATGTCTCTTATTTCTGCTCCTAGACATAAGTTGTGGGTACTCGTTAGAACCGCATCATTGCGGCGGTTCTAACTAGAACCCACGACCTATGTTTTGAGTATAAATAAGAAAAATAATACAAATTTTCACCAGAAAGATGACCTTTTTTTGAGGTATGAAAAAAATGCACTATATCACACAGGTGTGTTATCGTGATGTGAAGAAATAGATTGGGCTGCATGATGCTTCCACGCAGAGTTGAAACTGACTGCACAGCACATGAGTACTAGTAAACTGCATGGGGGCTCTAAGGCTGCCCATGAAAAGTGGTGCGAGTTGGACCGTCCATGCATATAAACCCTACTGTTTTCATTGGGTGGCAGGGCCTGAGATGTCACCTCAGTGTCCGCAAAATGACCTATACATTGTTGACGGGGACGTTAAGCCTCCAATCTAACAAAACTGTCAACCCATTAAGAAAACATATCCTTGTGATGTTTTCTTTCTTATCTTCGAAATGTTAATTTATATCTAAAAAAAGCACATTATTTTTATGATGGACAATACAATGTCTTGGTGCGGATAACACACACATTGTAGCCCCTCTAAACCTCTCTTTTCTGTATATAATGTTAATTGGAGTTTACAGGGGTTTTTATTACATGGACGTATGAACATGTTGCTTTTCTAAACAATGCAATTTTAAATAATGCAATCTGACATCCATTAACTATTAATGATTTTTTTTTTTTTTCAAAAAAAATAATGTGTAATATCACATTCCAGGAAAAAAAAAGGATTTTATGAGAACCGATAATATTTTAAGTACAAAAAGCTCAATTTTAACCGTTTGACAAAAAGAGAATTTTTCTCGCTTCAAGTACCAAAACACGCAGTTTAAATTAACTAGACCCCGGGGTCATTTTCACACACCGCCGGATTAAAACACAATTATATTGATTACACGATAGGTACACGATAGGTATCTATCGTAGGCCTCAGTCAAAGGGAAACAACCCAATATTGACTTTCTGTGCAACTGTCACGATTGAAAGTCATCGGGCTAATGTCAGATATAGTTGGCCATGTTGGAACCGTCATAGAATCTGAGCCCTGACCCACCGGCGTGCAATTAAAGAGGGAAGCAAAGTTGTCAACCGTGATTGGGTTAACTACCATGCATGCAGTTTGTCGTATAACATTTATGTTGTACCCAATCCTTCTATATCGAAGAATGATTTTACGAAATTGGGTGCTATAGTCATTGCGGTTATATATTTTTCTGAATTTATAAACTAAGTCACCATAAAATTCAGATTCCGATAGACCTTGTTGCTGAAGAGATTTAAGTCCAATTTTAAATTTTGAAATTAAATCAGAATGCCGTCTATAAAAATTTGAAAAGGCTTTGCGTAGTTTAAGGTACCAATAGCCCTGATTAAGAAGTTTAGCCGTTAACAATTTATTACGAGTGTTGAAGTCAGTTACATGACTACACACTCTGGCTAATCGTATTAATTGCGAAATATAAACGCCATAGGATGGCGCACGAGGAGCATCACCATCCAAAAAAGGAAAATTTACAATCTCAAAATCAAAATCAACGCGTTTATCATAAATTTTGCACGAAACAAACCCATCTACAATAGATAGATGTAAATCCAAAAGCGGGGCCTCGGTATCAGAAGAATTTGCTTTATTTAACTGAAGTTCTCGGGGGTAATTTGACCGACCAAACCATCGAAATAGGTATTACCAATATTTTATAAATCATCCAAATATCTAGAAGTGGAGCTAAAAGCTTCAATGATTTCAGACTGGTTTTCAGCAGAAAGGGACATCATGAAAACTCTCTCATAACAAAAACAAAAACAAATCAGCCACAAGTGGTGCGCAATTAGTACCCATCGGAATACCCACAACTTGTCTAAATATCTTGGTACCACATCGTATGTAAATATTGTCAAGTAGAAAGGTGAGAGCTTCACACACTCTCTGACATGACCATAAAGTATAATTGGTATGCTCTTCAGAAGTGAAGAAAACATTAATTACATTACATGCAAGATAGAGGGAGTCTTCCCTATGAAATGTCAATTCAATTAAATCATGTAAGTTTTTCTTTTATAAGATTATGAGGCAGTGTAGTGTAAAGGGTGAAAAAATCATTAGAAGACAGACTTGAAGCACGAAAACGCCTGGGTTTCAATTTATTTAAAACTTCATTAGAATTTTTATAGACCAAAGTAGAAGTAAAACAAAGATCAGGAATCGATACAATTAACTTACTCCACCCATCAACGACACCAAAGGGAAAGAAATACAAACATTAAGCGACCTGATTTTTCGAAGACTTTGTCGCAATATTTTATCACATGTTTTTTGATGGCAGTCAAACATGAAGTTAATAATTAAGAGAGTTCAGTGGTGGTACAAGAGCTTGAATTTGCAATAAACCGTGCTTTGTATGGTCTTTAATGAAGTTTAGGTAACCAATATAACGTGGAAGCTTGCTTTGGCCTTCTGTAACACAGACAGCAAACTTGGTGGCTGAATGACAAATGTGGTCATCAACTAAAGCCCTCTCTACAGCTAAAGGCTGAAGTTCATAGGCCTGAGTGCCACCCAGTTCTTGCTGAAGAGTGTTAACATAGTGAAGCCGTCAAACAACGACCACATTGTTAGCGGCCTTATCAGCTGGAGCCAAAACAAACTTCCTATGAAATTATACTACGAGATACGAACATCGGTCCAATCAAGACCTTCAACAGGTATCAAAAGGATGTCAAATTAAGGAACGATGAAAAGCAATTGTAAAAGCAATCCCTGAGGATTTGAAACGTAAGAGCATTAAATGCATGTACAAACTCTTTACGAATTAAACTCTTGAATAAGGAATTGTGATATACTCGTAATTAGATTCATCCAGTTTTGTATTTTGCTATGTTTATTCTGCAATGATTCATGGCCGAATTTTAGCATACATTTTAGAGGACAAACAGCTTTGTTTTATAATCGCTAACATGGAAGTCCTTAAATTTTATGGACCCCATTCCTAAAATGCTGAATCTGTACCTGACATAAATTCAAATACTTGACCATTGTACGAGTTACTGACGGTCTTTTTGAAAGTGACAAGATCAGATCGAGCGGCATAACGATAACTGAGCTATGCATAATGATGAAATACCCATTCTATATCGTATTATGTTCATATGGTTCTGTGAATAACATATACTATACAGTAGCGATGGGAATCGCAGATATACACTAAAGGGTATTGTCGACAGGCGCCCGAAGTTTTAGATATAACGAATACGTCTTGTAGATGTTTTTTCTTTTTTCATTTTGGAACGGTACAGTATCAAAATTACTTAAAATTTAATTTATCGTTTAGGTGTTTTTCATGAAAGTACAATTCCGGCACAAAAATGATAAATCCAAGGGCCTGCAAACCCATAAAGCTTTCGGCTAAAATCAAGATACAGATAAATACATTCAAAGGTTCAAATATTTGAAAAACAAATATTCGCATCATTACGAAAACACGCCTATACAAATACATTGCCACCTTTATCGCCGAAAAAATGAAAATTTTAGGATGAAAAATTGTGATATTTTTCTTATTTCTGCTCAAAATATAGAGTGTGGGCACTCGTTAGAACCGCCTCATCGAGGCGGTTCTAACGAGTACCCACAATCTATATTTTAGAGCAGAAATAAGATAGTGTGGGCACTCGTTAGAACCGCCTCATCGAGGCGGTTCTAACGAGTACCCACAATCTATATTTTAGAGCAGAAATAAGATCGAGGCGGTTCTAACGAGTGCCCACAATCTATATTTAGAGCAGAAATATGAAAAATAAGGTTTACCCCCGGAAACCCCAGTTTTACAATATAAAAGTGGGGTTCAAGGGGGTCAAAATTATAAAGGCGTGTTTTCGTGATGTTAACTAGGACATATAGTCGTCTGATACAAGGCTTGGCAATAAATTCAGAATTAATATTCTAGTCAATTGTACAGACAATCCTCTTTATACCGAATTTCGATATAACGGCAAACCCCGTTTTAACGGCATTTTGAATCGAATGACTACTACACTAAACGCCTCGCTTCTCTCGGGTTGGAAATGCACAAATCGAGTCCATAGCATAAAAGTGTCTTGTTACATGTATCTAATACCACAAGAAACAAATGTTATAGATATTTGTTAGAATCGCCTCACCGATGTGATTCTAACAAATGTCTATAACATTTGTTTCTTGGAGTGATGACGGGAAAAAGGCCTTTTAGTACCTAACACCTAACTGGAATTCTTTATAACGGCAAATTCCTTATTACAGCACAATAATAGGGAACAAATACTGTCGTTGTAACGACGGCCCTTTGTATATCTCAAATAAAGTAGTAAATCTGACGTCACCGGGACGTCCGAACAGTAGTCTATGCCTGCTATCCTCGGGATGTTTTTATTTTCCCTTCCAATCATTTTCCTGTTTCACCTTTCATCTCTTCTACAATCACTCCTATTTCCTGTCTTCTTTTCTCTGGGAGATGACAAAAAAAACTCCTTATGATTTATAACCCCAACGCAATAGATCAAACAATATTAAATGCTCCCCCGCCCAAAATCGGCCACCGCCCATCGGGCTTGAATAAATATATGGGCTGCATGATGCTTCAACGCAGAGCTGAAAACGACCCGCACACGAGTACTGGTAAATCGCTTAGAGTATCTAAGACTGCCCAGGCAAAGCGGTGCGAGTCCATGCTTATAAAAAGTAGAAGTAAAACAAAGATCAGGAATCGATACAATTAATACAATTATAAACCCTATTGGGTGGCAGGGCTTGAGATGTCAGTTCATCTTACCGCCCCCGCCCATAGGGGCTTGAAGAAATATATGGGCTGCACGATGCTTCCACGCAGAGCTAAATCCGGCCCGCATACTAGTACTGGTAAACCGCTTAGAGGATCTAAGCCTGTCCAGGAACCGCGGTGCGAGGCGGACCGTCCATTGGTTTCATTGGGCGACAGGGCTTGAGATGTCATTTCATCTCAATGTCGGGTAAAAGTCCCCAAAATGACCTTTACAGTGTTGACGGGGACGTTAAACCTTAAATCAAACAAACAAACACTGTCAGTTTATCTCAATGTCGGGTAACAGTCCCACAAAATTGGAAGCAACTTCTCCAAAATGACCTTTACAGTGTTGACGGGGACGTTAAACCTCAAATCAAACAAACAAACAAATCCCCCGCCCAGAATGTATGTGTACACGCCAAATTAGAGTGGGGAACAAAATGCGAGCCCTCACCTTTGTTTCATCAAAGTTATTCAATTTGATGTGTATTTCAGTTTCATGACGAAAACACGCCTATATAATTTTGACCCCCTTGAACCCCACTTTTATATAGTAAAACTTGGGTTTCCGGGGGTAAACCTTATTTTTCTTATTTCTGCTCTAAAATATAGATTGTGGGTACTCGTTGTTCTAATAAGTGCCCACAATCTATATTTTGAGCAGAAATAAGAAAAATATCACAATTGTTCATCTTAAATTTTCATTTTTTTTTTTTTTCGGCGATAAAGGTGGCGACGTAATTGTAAAGGCGTGTTTGCGTAATGGGTGTGTTATTCTCTGATGGTCCATACCTTCAGGTGGACCAGCTATTTTATGTATTGTAACTATTATTAGAAACTACAGTGAAGGTTGGGCCCATATAATCGATTTTTCTCGGTGCTGACCGTCCTAAAGCGGTGGCTGTGATGTTGTTATTTTTAATGTAACTTTTTCGGATTTTCCGATGGGGCGTTTCATGTCCAATGTCCTTATGTTTGTGTATTATTATTATCTATTTATTTTTCATTACCTGTGCCTGTTACACCGTAATCACCTCTAGTAGGCAAGAGTGAGCTGGTTGCTCTGCTGTTTGTGGTTCACTTATTTTCTGTTGTGAGTTGGTTTTCGTCTTGGTCCCATTGGTGAGTGAGTGTTTGAGGTTTACGTCCCACCAACAGCTAAGGCCATACGGAGTCGGGACCTCGGTTTAAAGACTCATCCGAAAGTCTGGAGAAGCCCGCGAGTAGCGTAACCACTACACCATGGAGGCTTCTAGGTACCATCGGTAGGCTGTAGTCTTTGATTGTGGCTTCAAGTGACGTCATTCTAAATCATGGTTCTCTACGGGCGTTGGTGACGTCAACGCTATTTCGCTCTTTGTGGAAAAACGGCGTGTAAATGTTTTTCAGCTTAAAATGTAAGCATTTTTTACGCCCGTTGCTGAGGGGCAAATAATGTTAATATAAAAGTTTGTTTTTCTGCTTTTCATGAAGTATGAACGACAGTGGGTCGCTAGCAAAGTTTTGAACCCCTTCGGGGTTCATTTACTCTGCAAACGACCCACTGCATTCATACTTCCATGAACAGCAGAAAATAAATTTCATTTCTGATTTCTTATTTCTGCTCTAAAATATAGATTGTGGGTAGTCGTTGGAGCCGCCTTAATGAGGCGGTTCTAACCTGGACCCCCAATCTATATTTAAAGCAGATATAAGAAAATCATCACACTTTTTCATCTTAAATGTTTTGTTTTTTCGCTGGCAACATTTGCAATGTATTTGTATATGCGTGTTTTTATAATGGGCACTCTGACTTCACAGCAGTACAAATGGCGCGACTACTATGATAAATAAACCTTATCTGGATTGCGTACAAATCAGTGGTAGTCACGTGGACATGAGTAACGTGAAGTTACTGTTCTTAGTACTTATGGGTTGACTGACAAACAATCGAACAATAATGAAACATCTTGAATTTCCATCAAACTGATTAAAGCATTTATTCCTGCCGGGGTCGGTAACATTCTTTCGTGGAGATTGATCATGGAATCTTTTCTACGGTCATTCTCTCCCTTCCGCTGATTCAAGAAGGACAGTTGTCAGTTTCTGGCGAAAGAATGTGCACTGTACTGGTTAACCGATGACGTATAAGCCTGCCCAGGAAAATGGATAAATAGTTAATACTGGGGATAGGTAAACTGATCGGCTCAAAAATGACCTAAAAAGTGTTGACTGGGCCGTTAATCTCCAATTCAAACAAACAAACAAATTAAAGCATTTGATATGGGTTGAAATATGTTAGACAACTACGTAATCAGAAGAAATGATGTTAATGTTGATTTGTTTCCCCTTGAACCAGACTATAGCCTTATATTTGTGACAGCGACGACAATGAAACATCACGAAAACCCGCCTATGTAATTCTGACCCCCTTGAACCCCACTTTTATAAAGTAAAAATGGGGTTTACAGGGGTAAACCTTATTTTGCTTATTTCTGCTCTAAAATTTAGATCGTGGGTACTCGTAAGAACCGCCTCGATGAGGCGGTTCTAACGAGTACCCACAATCTATATTTTGAGCAGAAAAAAGAAAAATATCACAATTTTTCATCCAAAATTTTTTATTTTTTTGGCGATTAAGCTTACAATGTATTTGTATAGGCGTGATTTCATAATGATTCACGACAATGAATATTATCTGATCTTCGAATTAACCGCTTAAATACAGACGTACGGAACCCTGGAAGGGAGATGCGAGTTATTCTATGTTGTGCGAACAAGATATTATCTTGTGCGCACAAGATAATATGGTGTGCGCACAAGTTCTTATCTTGTGCGCACAAGACAATATCTTGTTCGCACAACTTAATGTCACGTGCGCACAAGATATTATTTTGTTTCCACAACACAGATCTTGTGCGGACAACATAATATATTGTGCGCACAACTTTGAACCTTGTTCGTACAACATAATAATATCTTGTGCGCACAAGATATTATCTTGCGCGCACAAGTTATTATCTTGTTTGCACAACATAGTATTTTATTCGCACAACATATTATCTTATTTGCACAACATAGATCTTGTGCAGACAACATACCTTGTGCGCACAAGATATTATCTTGTTCGCGCAATTTAATATCTTGTGCGGACAACATAATATCTTGTGCGCCCAAGATATTATCTTGTTTATACAATTTAATCAGATGCGTAAGATATTGGTAAGTAAGTAAAATCTTTATTTAACGAGGCTAAACCGGTAAGTCGGTTCTATTGAGTACCCACAAACAAAGCTCCCGAAACATTAATTAGAAAAATAACATATACATGTATCCCTGTAAACCCCGGTTTGACTATATAAAAGCGGGGTTCAAGAGGGTCAAAATAATTCAAGCGTGTTTTCTTGATGAAGTTTGGAAAAACAAAGAAGACATGTCTAATACAGCGTATGTAAATGGGTTTGCGGCGGAGGTTTGAACTATGATAACGTATGCGAGTTACATCAAGTAGAGTAGATTATTAACGTTTAATCCATTCTGTACAATTTTAGTGAAAATGTCTTGGGACTCAGCGGTTTTTAAATTCATCACGTGAACAAGTCCGTGTAATGAACACCCCCTAAACCCCACTTTATATAGAGAAAACTGGGGTTTACGGGGTAAACAATATTTTTTTTTTATTTCTGCTCCAAGACATAGGTTATGGGTACTCGTTAGAACCGCATCATTGAGGCGGTTCTAACGAGTACCCACAACCTATGTTTGCAGTATAAATAAGAAAAATATCACAGATTTTCGTTAGAAAAGTAGCCATATTGGAGATGTAAAAAATGCACTATATATCGTAATGTCACGGGAATACTGTTCCACACTACGACGCCTTAGTACGAAAGTGAGCGAGTGAGATTAAGTTTTACGTCCCACCAACAGCTAAGGTCATACGGAGACGGGACCTCGGTTTAAAGACTCATCCGAAAGTCTGAAGAAGCCGGGGATCGATCCTGCGATCCCTGGTTTACAAGGCGAGTAGCGTAACCACTGCACCACGGAGGCTTCTTTAGTACGAAAGACTACCTTTGAATAAATTGTATAATTGTTATAAATTTTTTTAAAAAAATTGTGCTTTACTGAGAAATACGCTCTGATCAAATCATAGAATATCTAGCTTCCGAAGCGCGTGATGAAGACCTTCGTAATTTTGAGACAGAATTAATTTACAGGCACGTCTTTGTAATTTATTTATTTTACTTATGTTGGTATTTCACGAAGAAGACCAAATCGTGCTCATTACGATAACTCACCCGTGCGACATAGTACATTTTTCACATCTCCAAAATCGCCACTTTTCTGTTGAAAATCCTTGACATTTTTCTTTTAAATGCTCAAAACAAAACATAGGTTGAGGGTGCTCGTTAGAAACGCCTCAGTGAGGCGGTTCTAACGAGTACCCACAACCTATGCCTTGGGGCAGAAATAAGAAAAGTAATGTATACCCCCGTAAACCCTATTTTTTTCTTCATTTCACGGACATGATCACGTGATGTGCAGTATTCCAAAGGGGGCTTAATATAGGCTTTATAGAATAACAGTCTAATCTCTGTTCACAAATATTGCCGTATTTTGCTTTGTGGCCATAAATAAGATATCTTTTTAGAACAGTGGTGCACGTGATTATTCCAAACCAAATTTTCGTCCACTTGTACGCCATGTATTTTACTACCGGTCGTCATTTTTGGCGCGTAGCTCCAGTGAAATGAGAAGTGATTTCGGCACTACTTTCGGTGTTACTGCGTATGAGCCAATCACCAGTGAGAACATAGTACCCCGTGTTAACATAGTAAATTATTACGCCATGCGGTATCTTCTTATAGACTGCTTCACAGACCACCTATTTCAAACGGAATAGATGAATATTTTTAATAGATGAACTGTGTAGCAGTCTAATCTTTTTATAGTTCAGTTCATATAACCCAGTTTACAGCCCATTTGTACCATAAAATCCCAAACCTGGCAACTAGCAAACAGGACAAACCCAGATCAGATACCACAGAACGCGGAGTCTCACTATGACCTTCACTGCATACTTAAAAAAATGTTCAGCCATTTTTGCCAAATATTTCGTGGAAGCCACAACCCGACATCCCTGATTTTAAAATGATATAAGGTGTTGAGGATTCCATTCGTTTAAAATGGGTTAAAAGTACGCAGTGTGGGGTCGATATTGTATTACCAAAATAAGACAGTTTGAATGAGTTTGGACAGGTGCACGTCAAGGCTTATATTGTAAGGAGTAAATTTTACAGTTTAGACACAGACGAGACGCCACTTGTTGTAGTGAAATCTGTTCCACGGTGATTCTATCCCTTTCGCTGATTCAAGAAGGGCAGTTGTTGGTTTCCGGTAAAAGACTGTGCACTGTGCTGTATTGACAATATCTAACCAAAGAAATTGCCTTAATGCCAGATCATTTCATAAATGGCCTCGTCGAGGCAATTTATTTTTATATAATAATAACGGAGTATAATGTCTAAACATCTTCAAATATTCCTATGGATTGATATTGACAATAACTAACCCAAGAAACTGTCGTATGCAAGGTCACTTCATAAATGGCCTCACCGATGCAATATATATTTAGAAAAATGTTAACAGAGTATAATGTTCAAACCTCTCTGAATATTCCGATCATTTTTGGCATTCGGATTGATATTGACAATACCTAACCCATGAGGCTGTTTTATGCAAGATTACATTATGAATGGCCTCGCCGAGGCAAAATAATATAAAAAAATGAACACGGAGTATAACATCTAAACCCGGCTTTGATCATTTTCGGCATACAGATTGATATTGACAATGCATAACCCGCAAAATTGACTTATGCCAAATTACATGTACTTTACAAACGGCTTCGCCTAGGCAAACTGAAAAAAATATTGCGAAGTGTGACTTCTAATCTACTTGGAATATTTTTGACAACTGTTAGCATACAGAGAAATAATGTACAGATCTAACCATCGAGATTCATGAATGCCAAATTTCTTTAGTTTAGCCTCGGCAAGGTAAAAAATTCACCCACTGACACGCCGGGTCGTATAACTTTCAAACCGACGGGTGTATTTTTATAATGTTTTGCATGCAGATGTAAATTGACAAGATCAAGCTAATGATACTGTCTAATGCCAGAAAGCTTTATAAACAGCCTTACCGAGGCAATTTTTAAAGACTGATTACGGATGTATAACTTATAAACTGCTGGGAAAATTATGATAATTTTTCACATGAAGATAAACATCATCAAGACGTAACCAAGGAGAATGTCTAATGCAAGATGAACAACCTCCCAAAGGTATTTTTTTTTCAAAAACTGATTACACAATGTACATAAAATAACTTTAAAGCCGCCAAACAATTGCGCAAGCCGCAGTTATTGAACATACTATAGCTCAGCAGAAATCTTCAAGTAAACTGTAGAACTGCATGGTTGCTGTATTGCTCAAAAACATTGATTGGTGGTACTAGATAAAACTGCCCCGTCAAGGCGGTTCAATCAAGTCCCCGCAATCAATGTTTTGAGCAGAGATAAGAAAATATCACAATTTTGTATCTTAAAATTTCCATTTTATTTTTGCCGAAAAATTGACATGTATTTGTACATGTGTGTTTTCGTGATGGTTGTTGCGGGGTCTACATCTTAGCATGAGTTAATTTCAATATAGGTCTTGTTGCTTTAACACGACTTCTGACCCAGAATAGCTTCAAACAGCTATGTTCATTGGATCAATATGAGCCTGAATTAAAATAGCAATCAGACGCTAAATCAAATTATCAAAGCTACGCTCAATCAGCACTCTCAGTGCTTTGATTATGTTTTAATGTCATTGTATCTAAGAAAAAGACTAGGTGCTTGTCATTACGAAAACACGCCTATACAAATATATTGTAGATTTTATCGCGGGAAAAGGAAAATTTTAAAATGAACAATTGTGATCGAGGCGGTTCTAACGAGTACCAACAATCAATATTTTAGAGCAGAAAAAATAAGAAAAATAAGGTTTACCCCTGCAAACCCCCGTTATACTATATAAAAGTGGGGTTCAATGGGGTCAAAAATTTATAGGCGTGTTTTCGTGATGAATTGTGTTCTTTTTTGTTTGCTGGTAATAAGCATGACGTTTGTTTGTCGGTATCCAAAACCATACCATTCTTTTTGCACCAACTATTGATTGTTTGTTTATGTTGGAGTTTAACGGCCCAGTCGACATTATTTAGGTCATTTTTGAGCCGGTCAGTTTACCTATCCACACTTTCCTGGGCAGGCTTATACGTAAGCGGCTAACTAGTACAGTGCACATTCTTTCGCCAGAAACTGACAACTGCCCTTCTTGAATCAGCGGAAGGGAGATTATGACCGTAGAAAAGATTTCATGATCAATCTCCACGAAAGAATGTTGACGACTCCGGCAGGTATCGAATCCGCGTCCTCCTGATCACCAGTCAGACGCGCACCCGACTGAGCTACCGAGGCCGGCTGCACCAACTATGAAGTGCATTTAGCGAAACATGTTAATCAGATTCAAGTTGATCTATACTTGCAAATCATACATGGTAGTGTCGTCAGCATAAAGGTCAACATTTATATATGATTTTGAAGCCAATGGTGATCTGTCACTGTTAATAAAAAGTAGAAATAGTGACGGTCCTAAAATAGAACCTTGTGGAAAACCACATGTATTAAGTGCAGAGGCAGACAAGTTGCTTTTGAAAGAAACTCGCTGTGTTCTGTTTGTTATGTACATGTATGACTCAAACCATTTAAGACTACTATGATTGCATTTATTAGACAGGTAATTTTGTTAATACAATTTTATTATCAACAAGATCGAATGCCTTACGGAAATCCACGAATACACATCCAATAAGTTTGCCGTCATTGATAGCTTATTTACCAGGGGTCAACCATAAGAATAAGTGCAGATTCCGTTGAATGTTTTGGACGAAAACCACTTTATGACTTATGAAGCAAATCGAAAGGTTAAGATCATAAATTGATTATCAACCCACATTTCGATTAATTTCGATAAAATGTAGAATAGCGATCGGCCTGTTATTGTTCATATCATCCTTTGCTCCAGACTTGGTGTCTCTGATGGGAGCTGTGGGTCAATTGTATCGATTCCTGATCATTGCCTTCACTTCTGTTTTTTTTTAAAGGGGTTTTACTTTTGCTAACTTCCATGAAGAGAGAAATTCACCAGAGAGTATGCTTTTATTTACAATAAAAGTAAGGCTAAGCGTTAAAACATTTGCGGCTGTCTTTAGAATTTTCGATCCAATTTTATCCAGACCGGTTGATTTACTTATATTTAAGTTAGTTAAAAAGTTTTTGTCAGTGGAAAGACGAATTCGGTTTTTACGGGGATTTTTGACTGAACATAGTTTTGCAAAATAGAAGTGAAAGCAATGATCCAAATCAAGTCTTCAAAATTGGAAGAAACAGTCGGCTCTTTTATATCTGAAGCGACAGATGTGAAATACGAATTGAAATGCCGGGTTAATTCTAGTTCTATTGTTACTAATTGTTCACCTACCTCGATGCTTATATATAATTATGTTGCAGAGTCATTTCTCTTACAATTGGACCCAAGTGCCTTAAAAAAGCTTCCATATTCAAAATGTATTCTTTGTCTTCATTAATCACCTTATCAGTGAAGTCCTCAAATCGATCAGTGAATTCTATTTTTGAGTCGGGGGGGGGGGGTCTATATACATGTATATTCCCCCACTAATAGGGTCCGACATAACCTGTTCAAACTTAGATTGAAAGGTTTCTTTTTTAGCTTTCTCGATCGAACGTGCTACTTTATTGCACAAAAACTTACATCTATCCATATTACCATTTAATTTACATTTATTTCTTTCTTTCATAAAATCTAAAATTTCAGGAGTAAGCCACTCGGGTTTTTTTTTGTTCTGTGATTTTAATCGGGACATGTTTATCAAGAACAGTATTTCCAAAAACAGAGCACTCCAAACTGATACAATACCATCGACTTTGTCAAAAATTGACTTGGTGCAATACTTATATCATTAAGAAAACTTTACTCATCAAAATGTTTGAAAGATCTGTAAGTTATGACTTGATGTTTGTTGGTACCTACGACAGATTGCGATTTTCGATTGCAGAACATTCCAAAGTGATCACTCAAACATAATTTCTTTACTGTTACGGATTGCATATGTTCCTCTAGTACAGATGTGATCAGTTAAGGTTTGTGATTCATTTGTGACTCTTGTAGGTTCATTTATCAGCTGAATCATTCCAAGATAGGTTGTAAAATTGCCCCGTTCTATTTCGGTATCCAAGGTTAAAGTCTCCCATCAAAATGTATTGTTTGTCTTCATTAATCACCTAATCAGTAAAGTCCTCAAATCGATCAGTGAATTCTACTTTTCAGTCGGGGCGGGGGGCTATATACATGTATATTCCCCCACTAATAATGGTTTAGTGGGTATTATACTGTCTGCACAAGATCTATGTTGTGCGAACATTACAGGATATTAAGTTGTGTGAATACGATATTATTTTGTGCGCACAAGATACAAGAAACAATGTTGTCCGCACAAGATAAATCATGCTGTCCGAACAAGATAATATCTTGTTCGCACAACATATTAAGACTAAGATTGCGTGTCCTTTCCAGGGTTCCGTACTGAAGTGTGTTTTCTATTTATTCATAAATATTCTGAGTGTCTTGCTTTAATCAGGGAAACTGCCAAATCAGATGAAAGTTCTTGTAATTAAAGAAGTATTGGTTTGCAGTCGATTCGATCACATTTACAAGTTCTTTTAATGAATATAGTGTAAACATCATGTATTATCCTAATACCATTAAGAACCCACACTCATGTGGGATAATGCGATCCTTTATAGCTCTGAAAACAGCATGTATTACGATCACATATCCGTGTTCTAAAGTGGCGTTTTCACATATCTCGAGATTGCAATAATCAGATGCTTTTTGTTTACATTGTTTTTTTTCTTATTTCTCGTCACGAGAACACGCCTATATAATATTGACACCCTTGAGCCCCAACTTTTATTTAGTAAAACTAGGATTTACAAGCCTTAGGGTAAACCACATTTTTCTTATTTCTGCTCTAAAATACAGATTGTGGGTGTGCGTTGGAACCGCCTCAATGAGGCGGTTCAAACGTGTACCCGCAATCTATATTTTAAGCAGAAATAAGAAAAAAATATCACAATTTTCTCGTCTAAAATGTTTGTTTTTAGGTATAGGCGTGTTTCATAATGTGGCGCTAACATAGATTGTGGGGGGCTCGTTCGGCTGACTCATTGAGGTCCTTTAAACAAGTACATGTACCAACACAATCAATGTTTAACACAAATAAGGAAATTAATGTACACCCCTTCAATATCCGATTTTGTCTATGTAAAGTGGGGCATAGTAAGTTGTTCATTACACGGGCTTGTTGCTGACGTTTCAATGTTTATATTTATTTTCTTTTTTTTAATATAGAGGGCGGTGCTGGTTAAAACAGCCGGAAAATATACTTACGACTAGTCTAAATCTACATTCTGGTAAGAATAAGACAAATAATGTACACACTTGTACATGTATGGCTAGAGATTTCATTTCATCTCAATGCGGATCAAAGTCACACAAAATCGGAAAGGACATAAAAAGTGTTTACTTGGACGTAAAACCTGAACACGAACGAACAAGCCAGTGCAGCGCCTCTGAGGAGAAAAATGTTTCATTATTTCATTTTGTAACTGAGGGTAGGCACGATATTTATGGATATTTGTATTTATTGCAATTGTACAACATTAGTAGACAAAATGTCGACCCAGATCAGACGTCACATTCAAATAGTTTGCCAATGCCAGTGCTACGCTAGGCATACGCGCTAGGTCAACAAGTCTGTGCCATACGCGTTCTTCGGCGTCTGATCTGGACCTGCACTGTTTGTCACTTACCACTTTTGGGGTTTTCTTGTACTAAATGGGTTAAATGACATTTTCTCCACAATTACTTTTTTCATACTCTTAATATCAAAAAAAAGTCGTGCAGTGAAGTTTTTATCGAGTTTATTAGACATTTATTTGTTTTAACGTTGTTTTGTCAAGACTAAAAAAAAAAAAAAAAAAAATGTAGCAATGGTTTACATTTACGGATTCATCTTTTTATCAAGCATCTCGAAATGGCCCTTCATCACGTGAACAAGTCCGCGAAATAGAGACCCCCCTAAACCCCACTTCATATAAACAAAACTGGGGTTTAGGTGGGTAAACATTATTTTCCTTATTTCTGCTCCAAGACATAGGTTGTGGGTACTCGTTAGAACCGCCTCGATGAGGCGGTTCTAACGAGCACCCAAAACCTATGTTTGGAGTATAAATAAGAGAAATATCACAAATTTTCATCAGAAAAATTACCTTTTTTGAGGTTTGAAAAAAATGCACTATATCACACGGGTATGTTATCGTAATGTTCTCTAGGTAACCATCAAGCAGGCCAATCAAAATGTACCAGAAATATCCCACAGGTATAAAATTTTCATTGTATGTAGCAAAATTAATTGGACACACCGAAAAAAAGCTTCATATACACAGACACAATTCACGATGCTAAAAGTCTGTGATACATTTGTTCGGTCTTCAAGAATTCAAGAAATCTGAACGTCAAATTATAGAATTTCATCACGATAACAAGTCCTTGAAACAAATACCCCTCTAAACCCCACTATATATAGGGAAAAGTGGGGTGTAAGGGGGTAAACATTATATGCCTTATTTGAACTCAAAAACATGGATTATGGGTATGTCATTTCTGACACCATGTTGGACGCCATTATTTCACTAGGACATGTTTTCTTAATTTGACCGATCAATAAAGGAGATGAATCATTTCAAACTGCGTGTTTAATATCAAAATTCCACTTTCCAGGAAGGTAGACAGTTGGTTTCAACAAATGGTGTTTTTTATGCCCCCGTCATTCGAAGAATGTTGGAAGGGCATATAGCGTTGCCCTTGTCCGTCCGTTCGTTCGTCCGTCCGTTCGTTCGTTCGTTCTTTGGTTCGTTTGTTCGTCATTCCGTCCGAAACTTAAACGCAGTCAATAACTTTCTTTTTTCTGGATGGTTTTTGAAATTACTTTGTAGAAATGTTGAACATCATGAGACGATGTGTCACGTGCAAAACCAAGGTCCATACCGCCAAGGTCAAGGTCATACTTAGAGGTCAAAGGTAAAAAAAAGAGTCCGAAACTTAAACGCAGTCAATAACTTAATTATTTCTGGATGGCTTCTGAAATTACTTTGAAGAAATGTTAACCAATCATGAGACGATGTGTCACGTGCAAAATCCAGGTCTGTACCTCCAAGGTCAAGGTCATACTTAGAGGCCAAATGTAAACAAGAGGACCATGATGGCCCTGGATCGCTCACCGGATCCATAGAGTAACAAGTGGGCCCCGGGGAGGGCCATTTTTGACCTCAGGGTTATAATGTGCATAATGTTGAGGGAGGTCTAAAAAGGTGAAGCTTCATACCAAATATCAACAAAGGCTATTATTTGAACAATCTTGGCAAAGGTTCACTAGATGAAGCGACACAACAAATATCAAAGACCTGGGCCTTGCGGTTTCAGAGAAGAAGATTTTTTTAAAGATACTCCTTACATAAGCCTATGTGAAACCACATGGCCATTGGGCAGGGGCATTTTTGGCCTCAGGGCTATAATTTAAACAATCTTGATAGAGATCCACTAGATGAAGCTTCACACCAAATATCAAAGACCTGGGCCTTGTTGTTTCAGAGAAGAAGATTTTCAAAGATTATCTCTATTATAAGTCTATGTAAAACCAAAAGGCCCTGGGGCGGGGGCATTTGTGGCCCCAGGGCTATAATTTGAACAATCTTGGTAGAGGTCCACTAGCTGATGAAGCTTCATACCAAATGTCAAAGACCTAGGCCTTGTGGTTTCAGAGTAGAAGATTTTTCAAGATATTGCCTATATAAGTCTATGAAAAACCAAAGGGCCCAGGAGCGAGGGCATTCTTGGCCCCAGGGCTATAATTTGAACAATCTTAATAGAGGTCCATAAGATGAAGCTTCATACCAAATATCAAAGACCTGGGCCTTGCAGTTTCAGAGAGGAAGATTTTTAAAGATTTTCCCTATATAAGGCTACGTAAAACCAAAGGGCCCCGGGGTGGGGGCATTTTTGGCTCCAGCACTATAATTTGAAAAGTCTTGGTAGGGGTCCACTAGATGAAGCTTCATACCAAATAGCAAAGACCTGGGCCCTGCAGTTTCAGAGAAGAAGATTTTTTAAAGATTTTCCCAATATAAGCCCATGTAAAACCAAAGGGCCCTGGGGCGGGGGCATTTTTGGCCGCAGCACTATAATTTGAATAATCTTGGTAGGGGTCCACTAGATGAAGCTTCATACCAAATATCAAAGACCTGGGCCTTGCGGTTTCAGAGAAGAAGATTTTTAAAGGTTTTCCCTATGTAAGCCTATTTAAAACCAAAGGGCCCCGGGGCGGGGTCATTTTTGGCCCCAGCACTATAATTTGAACAATCTTGGTAGGGGTCCATAAGATGAAGATTCCTACCAAATATCAAAGACCTGGGCCTTGCAGTTTCAGAGAAGAAGATTTTTAAAGATTTTCCCTATATAAGCCCATGTAAAACCAAAGGGCCCTGGGGCGGGGGCATTTTGGCCCCAGCACTATAATTTGAACAATCTTGGTAGGGGTCCACTAGATGAAGCTTCATACCAAATATCAACGACCTGGGCCTTGCGGTTTCAGAGAAGAAGATTTTTAAAGATTTTGCCTATATAAGCCCATGTAAAACCAAAGGGTCCCGGGGCGGGGGCATCTTTGGCCCCAGCACAATAATTTGAACAATCTTGGTATGGGTCCACCAGATGAAGTTTCATACCAAATATCAAAGACCTGGGCCTTATAGTTTCAGAGAAGAAGATTTTTAAAGATTTTCCCTATATAAGCCCATGTAAAACCAAAGGGCCCCGGGGCGGGGGTATTTTTGGCCCCAGCACTATAATTTGAACAATCTTGGTAGGGGTCTTCTAGATGAAGCTTCATACCAAATATCAAAGACCTGGGCCTTGCAGTTATAGAGAAGAAGATTTTTTAAATTTTCGGTGAAAAAAATCTATTTTTGGCTCCTGTGACCTATATGTGCAACGGACTGGAACCATTTGAACAACTTTGAAAGGGGACCACCTAAGGATCATTCCTGTGAAGTTTGGTCAAAATCCGCTCAGTGGTTTAGGAGGAGATGTCGTTTGAAGAAATTGTTTACGCACGCACGCACGCACGGACGGACGGACGGACGCACGACGGACGACGGACAAAAAGTGATCCCAAAAGCTCACCTCGTCACTACGTGACGGTGAGCTAAAAAAGGGACCGAAACTTCAACACAGTCAATAACTTTCTTATTTCTGGATGGATTTTGAAATTACTTCGTAGAAATGTAAGTCATTATGAGATGATGTGTCACGTGCAACATTCGGGTCCGTACCTCCAAGGTCAAGGTCATACTTAGAGGTCAAAGGTCAAAAAAGGGTCCGAAACTTAAACACAGTCAATAACTTTCTTATTTCTGGACGGATTTTGAAATTACTTGGCAGAAATGTTGGCCATCATGAGAGAATATGTCTCACACAAAACCAAGGTCCTTACCTCCATGGTCAAGGAGGTCAAATGTGAAAGGTCAAATGTGAAAAAAAGGGTCCAAACTTTTAACACCGTCAATAATTTTCTAAGGATTAATAGGAACATAGACATATTTTCAGGCGGGGGCATCCGTGTCCTATGGACGCATTTCTAGTTTTTGGGTCGACGTCGACCCAAAGTTTAAAGCAGAGAACTGAAATCCTGCAATTGTCCACGTGACCTCTTTTGGGAAACCAAGCTTACGATCATTACTAGTCCTGTACTATTTTTATTGATGTTAGGACATCCAATAATGCGCTTTTTATACCCGGCACTGATTTTAGCTTCATTCAGCATCGATTATCTGAAAGGCGAAATCAGATTTCACGAATTTGAGTTTTAACTCTATGAAACCAGGTTTGCAAATAGTGTAGACTGTTCAGAGTATACAGTATTTTCTTAAAATACTGGTATTTCAGGGTTAACTGTCGACAAATCAGTACTGTCACTACAACCCTTAAGGTGCGACTGTTTATGTCGTCTGTCAAATATACTTTCAAACATTCTACTCATATTATCGCATCTAGACAAACAGTGTGGATGCTGATCAAACTGCTCATAGTGGAGCTGTTCGATCTGGCCCACATTGTCTGCAACAATGACCGTAGACAACAAAGCAGACGAGAATTGTTGTGACTGGCATCATAAGCGTCTATGGTATGAAGACGAAATCAACCGAAGCCCGCTGACGGACTTTAGCGGGCGCTTAACGATAATTATTAAACATTCTGAGCTATATCAGAATCAGATCAGAATCAGAATTGTTACTGGTGACACGTCAAATGACATTCATACACCAGGACCTGTGATGTGGGAAGTTAGTCCCTAGCTCTAACCAAAGAGGTAAAGTTAGCTACACAATCATCAGCACCTTCAGCTGTCGAAATAATCTAATCGGGAAGGGCATTCCAATCTCTAATGGTTCTGGGGAAGAACGACTCTTTATAAATGTCAGTTCTTGCGCTAAGGGTCTGAAACGCCAATGAATGGTGCTTTCTACAGTGTCTAGCTGGGGGAACAAGGTCATCTGTTGGAATGCTGGCAGCACCCTTTAGACCTTTGTATAAAAGGATTAGCCTACTGTCTTTTCTCCTTTTCTTGAGAGACTCCCATTTTAATTTTCCAAGTATTCCAGTCCTGCTCCCAGTTTCAAAGCAGTAATTGCCTGTTACAAATCTAGCAGCTCTATTCTGAACTTTCTCAATTTCATCGTTAAGGACCACACCACTGGGGTCCCAGATACAACTACCATATTCCAAGATTGGGCAAACAAGACCTTTATATGCTGCCTCTTTTACATCCTGAGGGCACTGATGAAGATTTCGCCTCAGGAAACCAAGCGTTTTATTTGCCTTAGTACACATGTTGCTAATATGAGTATTCCATCTCAAGTTGTGTGAGATTGTCACTCCAAGGTATTTAATGGACTCCACATTCTCGAGGACCGTTCCCTCTAAGGTGTAAGAAGCCTCTTACAGTCTGATTCCGCCCAGCAAAACAAACCTTAGGACATACATTTAAATAGGAAGTTAAGGGGACAAAATGTTTTAACATGAAAATAATAATAATAATAAAAAAAAAACTTTCCAGCAAAGCTTGTTTTGCATTTGTGCTTGAGCACTATCAATGGACTATTGTAAATGCAGTAAGATGAATCTGTTGTGTTGCTCCTATTTAGTGCAGAAGAGAACACGAATAAGCTACAAAGATTTTTGACAAAGTCAAGAAAGTAAATAAATACATGCATATAACATAAAAGATAAATAAACTGAAGAACCTTCGAAATGCTATCAGCCTGACTGGTAAATTAGCTAACCGTGATTAGATACATAAACAGACGCCACACAAGGCAACATAACGCGGCGTCTGATCAGGCATACACTTGAAATAGTGGAATTAAGGATTGAACGAAAAGTCTAAGTTCAGGACTATTTTCTCAGCCTACACTCAGACAGTCGACCCGCCAGTACTTTCAGTGCTTTGATTTTTTATCTCATGCACGGCAGAAATTACTTCCATAGTCTCTTAGACCAGTGGCAACAATTATAAATGCCGAATACCTTTCGATGTTGTGAATGACGCCAGGCACGTTTGGCTTTTTAAATTATCTACAAAAGTCACGCAACTAGCATATGGGACAATAAGGCAACTTGACGAGTAACATTACTTATGATGTAAACATGATGGTGAAAATAGGAATAATATGGTGAAAAAAGGAATAATATAATCTTCTGAGATTTATATCATCATATTTTTTATGAGACATATCACAACTTTGCTTTCTGTTGAGTCTAAGGAGAAAATCAAAGACTACAAATACTAATGTACAACACTTATATTTGGCGGTCATTTTATTTTGGAACTATTGGCGGGCAATGAAAATATCACTGAAGTTAAAACCGCCAATAAAGATTAAAAAATAACAAACTGGCTGAAATCCATTTCTAGCACACATCGCAACTATAATGTTAAAACGTTATTAATCAAGTTATTTCGTATTGGCCCAGTTACAGGTTCGAGGTCTGCTGCATTGGCCGGAAGCCGTAGGTCGAGACCAATACTGCTGACCGAGGACCTGTTACTTGGCCAATATAAAATTACTTGATTAATGACAATTTTATTAATTGACGCATTTTCAAAAACATGATTTATGATTTTTTATCTCCGGTTAATATTGGTTGACCTGGTGTAATACAGGGTAGTCAATTAATAAAGGGTGATACAACGTTTCATCAAGTCTTTGTCTTTGCTTAACGTGTCAGTTATTAAGCCATTTGGCATGCTCAACAAAGCTGAATACTGCTCTTCACAGTAATTGTCAAAATTGTATTATTGATACTGATTGACGGCTTTGCAAGTGAATAGATCGAGTAATTAAAAAAAACAATAGAAGTAATTTTTCCACACACACCAAGAACAATGCAATGTGGAAAACAGATAAAAATCACCGTGTATACATTGCAAATCACCATGTTAAACACGCATGCATAAGACAGGCAGGTCAGAGATTTTTTTATTTTTGGAAATCGAAAATCCGCCAAAATATAAATCCGCCAAAAGGTCCACTCATAAAACCGCCAAAGTTTGATGCCGCAAAATTTAAGTGTTTTGCAGTATAACACCATAATGTTGAAACTTAAACTAGAATTAAAATAGTCACTCAATAACTGACCTAAAGGACTTTCTTTATATGTAAAGGATTTGTATGTTTTGAGTTAAAAGCTCCTATTACCGCTTTAAGAAAGGACGTAAAGCCCCTAAATAAAGCGACTTACACTTTTTCTAGGTATAGGTTGGGACCGCATAACAGGTTAACATTTTTAAAACGCACGGAGTTCTTTGTATGTACCAGACAAATGTCTTTCTACAATCATTGAATATGGTGGCGACAGAAATTAATTTCATAATCTTCTTAAACGTATAAATTTATGTGTCCAACTAATACATGTTCGGGGACGCTAAACCTCAAGATAAACAAACAAACGTATGTATAGTCGTACGTTACAGACCCGCAGTCCTTAAAGAAGGTATGAGTGGAGGGTGTTTTTTTTCACTTTCTCCATTGACATTTTCTGTTTCTTTTTCTGAACTATGCTCTTCTTCTAAATTCCTTTATTGTCCCAATGTCTCTCTATATCAGGGAGATGATAAATTATGATCATGTAGGATTGACGTGAATTTTAAAGCACATCACGAAAACAACTTATGTGATGTTGGGATCAGATTTCTTCGTCACTGGATATGTGATCGCCATTCAAAATGTGCAGTGGAGACTGTATCATAACAGGAGAAATTAAATGTTCAGTTAGGAAGATTCTGCTCATTAGAGCGGACTTCTCAGACTCCAACCCTTTGCTTAGAAAATCCTTAGACGATCTGGTATAGCAATGACTTAGATTAGTCAGCACGTATGTATTACAAGTCACAAAGCATTGCATATTCATGAGACGAAGCACAAAAATATTGTTTGGAGTTATACATGTAACTATAAAACGAACTTATAAATGTTGCCATGTGCCACCTTCAGAAAGGTAAACGTTAAAATTCACAGGGACAGAAGATTGATGTAGTCGTAATTTCATCAAAGGTTTATCAGCTAATGATTAAGTATATGTCATGTATTTGTAATGAACAATTAACTCTAAAAAGACCTCAGAGAGGACTTATAAATTAAGATCACCAAAAACACAGAGAGAGAGAGAGAGAGAGAGAGAGAGAGAGAGAGAGAGAGAGAGAGAGAGAGAGAGAGAGAGAGAGCACAATTTTCAGTTAAAACAAATCAGCAATTTGCGGACCTTGATTCAACTCAGCTGTTTTTTTTTGACGTCACTGATTTCGTCACAACAACTGAAAGTTTACACATGCAGCATGTAAAGATACATTATTCAGTGTAGTGAAATATTGTTGATGATGAATGAATGTCACTGGAACTGTCACAAGTGATGTAAATTGTAAGCAAACTTTGTGTGGTTCTGATTTCTAAGGAGATATAGTATGATATCACGATACCTGAAATCAGCATGTTGAAGAATCATGAGAGGAATTTTGTAAGTTGTTCTTCACAAATTTAAATGAAACTGCCATTTTGGAAAGATGAAAACGGTCTTCTACACATTTTCATGGTGACTTTCAGACCGGAAGTTGTCATAAAACAAGAAAAACGCCAAAAGGCATTATGGACTGGTTTTTGAAAAAAAGGTTAACCAAAAGGTAAACCGGGACGCCCGGCCGCCCGCACGGACATCGCTATTCTAAAGGACGGAATTTTTCCTTAAAAAAAAAACGTCCAAAAAGAATGAAAAAAGAAAGAAAAAAAAGAACAAAAAAAAAAAAAAAATGTCTCCATCGGGGTTTGAACTCACGCCCTTCAGATTCAAAAAGAACAAAAAAAATAAAATAAAAAAAATGTCTCCACCGGGGTTTGAACTCACGCCCCTCAGATTCATAGTCAACAATAGGATTCGTAGTCCAGCACTCTATCCACTACACTGGCATTTGAAAAAAGGTTAACCAAAAGGTAAACCTGAAAAACACAAGTTTGAAAAATGACAATTTCCGCCAAAATTTTAGTCTTTTGCGCCATTTATGGATAATACATGAAAGCGGTACCTCCACTTATGCATCAGTCCTGATATTAAAACAATCTGCTACAGAATAGATGAAAAATATCACTTTGAAAAAAAGGTTAACCAAAAGGTAAACCTGGGACGACGCCCGAAAGCCCACCCGCCCGCCCGCCCGCCCGCCCGCCCGGACATCGCTATTTTAAAGGACGGATTTTTTTTAAAAACCCGTCCAAAAACGGCACTCAAAAATGGTCCATCACCGATTTTGGCACATTTTTTCATGTTGATAAATGAATTTATGCCGGAGGTGATGATATAGGTAAGAATAATCGCGAGGAACATGAAATTTGTTTATTTATTGTTTACCTGATGATACTGGTAGGGTTAAAAAATGTCCATTTTCAAACCTCTGATGTGCGTACACTGGATGTAAAAATCCGGTTTTAGACGTTTTCTGGAATAAAACCATATTTATATTTTTCATATTTATCATTGTCAAAGCTCGAAAATAAACCGATAGTTGAGGAATTAGCTGTCAAAATAGCTAGTCGACTGGAAGCCTAAAAACATCGAATCGACGCACGAGAATTTTGTTTTTAAATCTACCTACGCAGGCCACTCTGATGCCCAACTGGAAGGGAGGGTTATTATGTTGCTCAAATTTGTAAATAGCAACTTGTGTCCTGAACCAAAAAATTAAATTTTATCGAAATATAATGTATGTGGATCACTCAAAAATGCCGAAACAAGTAAACTTGATATGTCTAGATACATGTTTGTATAGATATTTTGTGTTGCTGAATAGCCTGTTCTATGACCGTCTTGATTGTTTCTTAAGCGCTGAGTTACTCCTTTGTACAAATGATGGCCGTTCAAATGAAGCATTATTTTTTTTTTAAGTTTGTATTGGAAGGTAAAAAATGTCCAGCCAATCGTAGAATACAAAACATGAAAACTCTGCGGCACAATGCTACAAAAAAAGAAGTTGAACTATGAAAAATACTGTGTCTTAATATGGGCAGTTGCAGAATTGCCTATATACCAGCTGACTTTTTCCAGACTATGACATACTAAAATATAAAGAGTTCTTTTATGGATTCTGAAGTTTATTATACAGGTACCAATATTTTGACATGCCTAAATGTTTAGCCTACAAAACGGCCTATCGGAACCTGGATGTTATGGTGGAGTACTGTCTGCATGTAATCATGTTAGTTGTAAGTTTCGAACAAGATGTGTTTGTGAAACACGAATATGTCCCCGGGCATGGCCATTTGTTTTTCAAAGGTGGTCAAAGTTCAAGGTTAAGTTCACAGGTCAAAAATGTTTGCTTGAATGTAAAATAGAAGTGGAGGCAATGATCAGCAATCGTTACAATTAACACACAGCTCCCATCAGAGACACCAACGGGAAAGAAACACAAACATGTAACAACAGACTCCAATGGAAACATTAACAGCGGAAAGCCAACAGGACCGTTACTTTCCCACAAAATAACCAATAGGCTATCCAAACTAAAACAATATAAGCGAAACAAAAACCTAAAGACAAACCATAACAAAAATAAACCGCGACAGAAGAACCGCCTTGAAACGGTCGCGGAAACGAATTCCACTTGGGGGGGGGGGGGGGGGGGGGCTTAAATCGATTTTACGTCGCCACAATCCTCGTCCCTTACTTCCGTTGCGATTTAGATAAATAATTTATTCAGTCCGCATGAAGGCCTCCTAACGCATCAGTGCAACATCTCCCTGAACACAAAAAATCAAACGACCACAGAGATGAAACAACGTTGAGGACTCGACAGCAAGAAACCACTGAAATGCCGGAGCAAAAGAAAACCAACAGTTAGACTCCGATGGGCCCAACCAAAGACAGAGTATCAGGCACCAACCGACGTTACATTGAATTAGATCGCCCTAATTCTCAGTAAGCATTTACGCTGGAACCGTCATAGAATCTGAGGCCTGACCCACCGGCGTGCAATTAAAGAGGGAAGCAATGTTGTCAACCGTTAGTGGGTTAACTACCATGCATGCAGTCTGTCGTATAACATTTATAGTGTACCCAATCTTTTATATCGGAGAATGATTTTTACGAAATTGGATGCTGAAGTCATTGCGGTAACGTTATATATTTTTTCTGAATTTATATAATAAGTGACCATAAAATTCGGGTTCCGGTAGACCTTGTTGCAGAAGAGATTTAAGTAAAATATTGAATTTTGAAATTAAATCAGAATGACGTCTATATAATTGTGAAATGGCTTTGCGTAGTTTATTGTACCGATAACCCTGATAAAGAAGTTTAGCAGTTCACAATTTATTACGAGTGTTGAAGTCAGTTACATGACTACACACTCTGGCAAATCGAATGAATTGCGAAATATAAACGCCATAGGGTGGCGCACGAGGAACATCACCATCCAAAAAAGGTAAGTTTACAATCTCAAAATCAAAATCATCGCGTTTATCATAAATTTTGCAAGAAACAACCCATCTACAATAGATAGATGTAAATCCAAAAACGGGGCCTCGGTATCATAAGAATTTGCTTTATTTAACTGAAGATCTAGGGTGGGGGTAAATTTGATGATCAAACCATCGAAATAGGTATTATATATATTTAATAAATCATGTCAATATCTAGAGGTGGAGCTGAAGGCTTCAATGATTTCAGACTTGTTTTCAGCAGAAAGGGACACCATGAAGTCTCTGTCATAACAAAACAAAAGCAGATCAGCCACAAGTGGTGCGCAACTTGTACCCATCGGAATACCCACAGCTTGTCTAAATAACTTAGTACCAAATCTTATGTAAATATTGTCAAGTAGAAAGGTGAGAGCTTCACACACTTTCTGACATGACCATAAAGTATAATTTTTATGCTCTTCAGATGTGAAAAAAAAAATCTTTCATAACATGCAAGATAGAGGGAGTCTTCCCTATGAAATGTCCATTCAATTAAATCATTAAGTTTTTCGTTTATAAGCTCTTGTCACAAGGAACCTACATGCCAAATATGAAGGCTCTATCTTAAACGGTTCAAAAGTTATGAACAATTTTATTTTTTCGTTTGAGTAGGTCAAAGGTCAAGGTCACGGTCAAAACAGTTTGCATGAATATAAAGCTCTTATCACAGGGAAACTACATGCCAAATATGAAGACTCTATCCAAAACGGTTCGAAAGTTATGACCCAATATTTTTTCTTTTAAGTAGGTCAAAGGTAAAGGTCACAGATTAAAAGGTTTTGCATGAATGTAAAGCTCTTGTCACCAGGAACAGACATGCCAAATATGAAGGCTCTATCTCTAACGATTCAAAAGTTATGACCAATGTAAAGTTTTTCTTTTAAGTAGGTCAAAGATCAAGGTCACAGGTCAAAATGTTTTGCGTGACTGTAAAGCTCTTGTCACAAGGAATCTACATGCAAAATATGAAGGTTCTATCTAAAATGGTTCAAAGTGTCAATGAGGCGGCGGTCCTAACGAGCACCCAAAACCTATGTTTGGAGCAGAAATCAGAAAAAAAATACATTTTTGGGGGGATTGAAAAATGCACTTTATCACACGGATGTGTTTTCGTAATGAACTCAGACAGTAATGTTAATGCCAAATCATTTTGTTGTCCGGCATAAAGTATAAGAGTACCTCAATATTTCTAGAAAAGACACTGATTCAGTCGTTATACATTAAGACGTTAAGACGATGCTTATAAATTGGGTTTTGTGTCGAAAATACACAATCAGTAAAATAATTCACTAAACCCCCAACGCAGGTGGATTAAATGCCATGATTTAATAAACAAATGCCACATAACTTCATTTTTGTGCATCTCATAAGCCCTTGGCACCCACGACATACCAAAATAAAAAGAAGTTGTCGTGTAAAGTTCAAATCAGTAACAGTGTCTCAGATGCAAAGGCGTGGAAATTACTTTCATATAATTTTCTTAAAGTAAAGTAAAATTCCCATATTAAGAACACCTTTGGGACTGTTCAAAAGTGGTCTTTAAGACCACTTTTGAACAGTTCCAAATGAGGTCCCTGACCAAAGGACATTGTGTGCAGGAAATTCGAAGAAAGAATAAATGCAGCCTTCTAAAGAAGCTTTTTAAAGCAGACTTATTTTTATTTTAGGTGGTCTTTATAGAGATTTTCTACTGTACATGTAACAGTAATAAATGCATCTCATTCTGATCAGCTGTTGTCTTTTTTTTTTAAGTTTTACGTCCCCGACAACACTGTAAAGGTAATTTTGGAGACGTTGCTTCCAATTTTGAGGGACTTTAACCCGACATTGAGATGAAATGACTTCTCAAGCCCTGTCGCCCAATGAAACCAATAGCGTTTATAAGCGTGGACGGGTCGACCAGTACCGCATTTCCAGGGCAGGCTTAGATCCTCGAAGCGGTTTACCAGTACTTGTGTGCGTGTCGGTTTCAGCTCTGCGTGGAAGCATCATGCAGCCCATCTATTTCTTCAAGCCCTGATGGGCGGGGGGTATCTGACCAGCTGTGAATTATCTTTTATTAGAATCTGCATTACGATAACACACCCGTGTGACATAATGAAATCTTTCATATCTCCAAAACTGTTATTTTCTGATGACAATATGTGATAGTTTTTCTTATTTATACTCCAAGCATAGGTTGTGGGTGCTCGTTATAACAGCCTGATTGAGGCGGTTCTAACCAGGGCCCACAACTTATGTATTGGAACACATTATGATAACACACCTGTGCAACATAATGCATTTTCACATCTCCAAAATGGCTACGTACTTTTCTGATGAAAATCTGTCATTTGTTTGTTATTCTCACTTTAAAATATAGGTTGTGGGTGTTCGTTAGAACCGCCTCATTGAGGCGGTTCTAACGAGTACCCACAACCTATGTCTTAGAGCAGAAATAATAAAAATAATGTATACCCCTGCAAACCCCATTTTTCTCTGTGTAAAGTGGGGTTTAGGGGGTGTTCATTTCACGGACTTGTTCACGTGATGAGAAATAAGAAAAACAATGTATAGCCCTGTGAACCCCAGTTTCCTTCATATAAAAAACTGATGTAGAGGGGTGTTCATTACAAGGACTTGTTAACATGATGTGTACATAACTGCAAGTTATATCAAGCAAACCACAACGCTCCAAACTTTATAAAAAATACAGTCAAAATATGTATTAATCACATTACGATAACACACCCGTGCGACAAAGTGCGTTTTTCACATCTCCACGATGGCCATTTTTATGATAAAATCCTTGATATTTTTCTTATAAATTCTTTAATCATAGGTCGTGTTCATGTCAATATTCAATGTTAATATTTAATAATAAAATTAGGTGTAAATTAATAGAATCTTGCATTCGTGTATTATCCCGACATTGAGATGAAATGGAACAAAAATAAGAAAAAATAGTGTATACCCCCCGTAAACCCCAGTTTTCTCTGTATAAAGTGGGGTATATGGGGTCTTGTTCACGGATTTGTTCACGTGATGATGTGGCATCGCGTTTGAGAATGTCATATGTATTAACGGCATGTATTAAATTCGGTAAATTGTGGATTAAATATGCAAAGTAGAATATAAGCCCTGTAACATTGCTCGACGTAGCGTTTGCTTTTGACATTGAATATTGACATTTTGTTGAAAACCGTTAATAAAATTAGTTTTAAATGAATAGAATCTTGCATTCGTGTTCATGTCTTATTAAATTCATTAAACCAGTTGAGTAAAAGGGATAAAACGCTCGGCAAAGCCTACCATTTTATCCTTTTTCCACAACTCGTTTGATAAATTCAATAATGGTGTATTAAGCTCTTTGAGGAAATGTGGGATAAATGCTCGGCGAAGCCTCGTTTTTTTTTAATCCTTTTCCTCAACTCGTTTTATAAATTCAATATTGCTGAACATTTAATCCTTTTTCGTCAACGAGTGTAATAAATTAAATAATACATGAACACTCATGTAAGATTCTCTGTATCACATAAAAAAGGGAAAATAGCTGTTTGAGTAATTTGGTTATATAAATAATTTAAGACTTTGATTTCATAAATGTACTTATGAGAAGTAGTAACATTCATGATAATTCACATACTGAAAATATAGATGTATCCCCTAACTGGTTAGTTGTTTCCGGTTTAACTTATTCATTGGTTACGAAAACACGCCTGTACTCGTACAATACATTGTAAATTTCAACGCCGGAAAACGAAAATTTGAAGATGAAAAATTGTGCCATTTTCCTTAATTCTGCTCAAACTATAGATTGTGGGCACACGTTAGAACCCCCTCATCGAGGCAGTTCCAACGAATACCCGAAGTCTATATTTCAGAGCAGAAATACGAAAAATAAGGGTTACCCCTGTAAACCCTAGTTTTACTATATAAAAGTGGGGTTCAGTGGAGTCAGATTTATATAGGCGTGTTTTTTAATGGAAATTACAAGTAAAGTTGATATTTGATCCCTGTAATTTGCATATTATACATCTGTCAGAATGCAGACAGCACTTGAGGAGTTCAAATGTCCCACAAGTTAACATGCATGTAGTGCATGCCTTCCTCCATTAAAATTCCGACCTCGGAAAAGTCATTATTGGTTGTTTTCTGTTAAATGCCACTAGACTATCTGTTAAGGACCAATTGACCAATATATGCCTAGCGGCCCTTTTCTGGGACATTGGCAAACAGTGTAGATCCAGATCAGACGCCGCAGAACGCGGCGTCTGATCTGGATCTACACTGTTTGCTTAAGGAACATTCGTTTTTGTAAAATTTGCCACAAAGAAAACCAAACATGACACCCCTATAATTGGAAATGGACCACTCCAAAGTAACTAGGTGGAAGATTCCATTGTCATATATGGGTTAAGCAATGTGAATTCCTACATTTTGGTGGATCTCAGTCCAACTGAAATAAGAATACCAGCAATGTTTATCCTCTCAGAACAACTGCATAAACGCAACAGTTAGAGACGATTTATGCGTGAGAATTGGGGTGCTGGCCTTTGTCTGTGAAGATGTTATGGCCATCTTGAACTAGCCAACTTTTATTGTAAGACCTTTATATTTCTATAAATGTCTCGCTTATTGGTAAAATTGCAGTGCCAAAATTTCTATGTAATACTGGGATGTTTACATTGCCAATGAACATGTACTTGTTGAACCATTCATTAAACTTGACGCTTCATATTGCTGTTTGTTCTTAAGTGAAGAAACTTTTTCGGACTATGGTGCTGTGTGGGGAATCATATTATATTTACTTTCAAAACGCAGGTGTGTTGACTCCACTAAAATACCATTGAAGACATTATGTTTGATATTAAAATTGTTCATGGACAATGAAATTGTGGTTTAGATAACGTTTTATCACAATTGATGTTTTCTAGATTATTAAAATGCCTTTAGTTTGTATTACACAAAGTTATTGGATTTCAAATTAAAATATGGGCCCCGCAAAGCGAATTTATGTCTTCGAGCATTCCGCCATGAAAAATTTTTAACTGCGCATGCCCAACCATTCAGAGGGGCCAGGGATATGGCTTTCTGTCTGAAGGTTCCTCTTGATTCACTGTTTGTATGAGCGAGCAGCGAAGGTTCTGGCGAGACTGCGCGAATGCGCAGGCTCGCCTGAACCTTCGCTGCTCGCATAGGCGATAAGTCGCTTGACGGGCCCATATAGTATCATGGTACCCATAAAATGAATTAATATTAACTCGAGTATCGTTATGCTATGATTATTACTGAAGATGCGAACGTGTAATAGGCAGTTTAACTAGAAATGTTTATGGAAGAAAACAATGCACCCCCCCCCCCCGCCAAACACACAGCCATAAATGTAAATTTAACACCAATATGACCTTAAACACTTGGTTTAGTTTCGGACATTGCGACGGAAGTAAGGGCGAGTATTGCGGCCACATAAAAATTGCGATTAAAGCCCCCCGACCCCACACCCCACACACACCCACACGCCACACACACCCCACACGTCCAGTGGAAATCGATTCACTGACCGTTCCAAGGCGGTTTTTCCGTCGCGTTTTATTTTTGTTATGGTTTGTCTTTGAGCATGTGTATCTTTTTTGTGTTGTTTTTGGACAGCCTTTTGGCCATTTTGCGGGAAGGTAACTGTCCTTTTGGCTTTCCGCTATTGTTGTTTCCATTAGGGTCAAGTTATTTCATGTTTGTGTTTCTTTCCCTTTGGTGTCTCTGATGGGGGCTGTGGGTAAATTGTATCGGTTCCTGATCCTTTTCTTCACTTCTATTTTAGATCCCCAAAATCGAAGGTGAATACAAACTATTTATGGCAAAAAAAAAAAAAACAGACATTTGTCGTGGGCATGTGACCTTAAAATAGGTCAAGATCACCAAACTGTAATCAAATATTTGAAGGGTTACCGTCTATATTGTACCAAGTTTGACCAACTTTCATCAATTCGGGTGCAGAAAAGATATTATTTGCACGACATTGACCGTTCCCGGGAGCCGGTGACCTTAAAATATGGTTAAGGTCACCAAATCTGTGTTTGGTTGAAATAATATATTGTACCAAGTTTGGCCAAATGTCACTAATTCGTTCATGATAAAGGGTGACAGTTTTTGGAAACCAGTGCCCTTAAAAAGTAAAGTCAAGGCCACAATAAAGTGTACCACACTTCATCTTCTATTCATTCCCAAACAACCCAAGGTGTGTGAGTGTGTGTGTGTGGGGCGGGGGGGGGGGGGGGGGGGGCTCAGGTCAATCAAGTTCACCAAAATCTAATCAAATCATTGGTAGGTTGCAATGATGTACTGTGTTAGGTTGAACTAAATTTCATCAATTCGTTTATGGGCTTGGGTGGAGGCGGGCGAAAATTGACAGATTTTTAATTCTGTGTCCTTCGTCGTCTGCTTCTGCGTCGTCCTCGTCGTTGTCAACACTTTCAAACGAAATCTCCGCTGAAGCCGCTGGGCCGATTGGGCCCAAATTTCATCTGTAGCATCCTTGCGTTGAGGAATTGAAAGTGTTTTTTTTTTTTTTTATCAAATTCGGCTCATTAGTTTGGTTGCTATGGCAACTTAGAGTTTCCATAGACTTATTATGGGGAACATTGGAAAATGGCATTTACTGCCAAGCCTTTGCAGATATTTTAACAAAACTTTTATAGAAATGTTTCTTGAGTAAACTTTTCTCAGCCATATGCTTTTATACCTTGGGGCTACCGGGATGTGCCGGGGCCTTGTCCCACCCCCTCAACTTCATAAAAGGCTTAATATCTCGTTAACTTTGCAGATCGCCGCCCCTAAACAATATATATTCTTGTTCCTTATAATAAGAAACATTCAATGAGACCAACCTGGAGCCCCCCCCCCCCCCCGTGGATTCTCCGGGTCTTTCCCCACCCCCTCCACTTCATAAAGGACCCAATATCTCGGACACCGTACAGATCCCCAGCCCTAAACCATATATATTCTTATTCCTAATGATAAGTCACATTCAGTGACAACAACCTGCGAACCCCCTCGGATGCGCCGGGGCCCTGCCCTGATTAAGAAGTTTAGCAATTAACAATTTATTACGAGTGTTGAAGTCAGTGACATGACTAGACACTCTGGTTAATCGAATTTATTGCGAAATATAAACGCCATAGGATGCCGCATGAGAAAATTCACCATCCAAGAAAGGAAAATTTACAATCTCAAAATCAAAATCATCGCGTTTTTCATAACTTTTGCAAGAAACAAACCCATCTACAATAAATAGATGTAAATCCAAGAAACGGGGCCTCGGTATCACACGAATTTGCTTTATTTAACTGAAGTTCTGTGCGCTAAATTTGACTGATCAAACCATCAAAATAGGTATTGACAATATTTAATAAATCATCCAAATATCTAGAAGTTGAGCTAAAGTTTCCAATGCTTTCAGATTGGTTTTCAACGGAAATGGACATCATGAAGTATCTTTCATTACAAAACAAGAACATATAAGCCACAAGGGGGTGCGCATTTTGTACCCATCAAATACTGACATATTTGTCTAAATAACTTAGTACCAATTCTTAAGTAAATATTGTCAAGTAGAAAGGTGAGAGCTTCACACACTTTCTGACATAACCATAAAGTATATTTTTTTATGCTGATTCGAAGTGAAAAAAAAAACATGTCTTACATTACACACAAGATAGAGGGAGTCCCTATGGAATGTCCAGGTATGTAAGCAGGTAGGTAGGTATGCAGTTAGGTAGGTAGGTAGGGTCCGGACGGACGGACAGACAGGCATTAATTTTCTAATTTCGAACATTTTATTTCTAACTTCTAATTCTAAAAAAAAATCTTTCTGCTAACTTCAAACCTCTTACTTCTATCTTCTAACATCGACGTTGAAGGTAGGTATGTACGCACGTACGTAGATACGCACCTACGTACATAGGAAGGAAGGTAGGTTTGGCAGATGTGTGGCTGGGTGGGTAGAAAGGAAGATATGCTTGTAGGTAGGTAGGTAGATAGGTAGTTAGGTACCTGTTTGTTGGTGCCATAGACTTATTATGGGGAACATTTGAAAATGGCATTTACTGCCAAGCCTTTGCAGATATTTTAACAAAACTTTTATAGAAATGTTTCTTGAGTTAACTTTACTCAGCCATATGCTTTTATACCTTGGGGCTACCGGGATGTGCCGGGGCCTTGCCCCAACCCCTCAACTTCATAAAAGGCTTAATATCTCGTTATCTTTGCAGATCCCCGCCCCTAAACAATATATATTCGTGTTCCTTATAATAAGACACATTAAATGACACCGCCCTGGAGCCCCCCCCCCCCCTGGGATGCGCCGGGTCTTTCCCCACCCCCTCCACTTCACAAAGGACCCAATATCTCGGACACCGTACAGATCCCCAGCCCTAAACCATATATATTATTATTCCTAATGATAAGTCACATTCAGTGACAACAACCTGCGAACCCCCTCGGATGCGCCGGGGCCCTGCCCTGATTAAGAAGTTTAGCAGTTAACAATTTATTACGAGTGTTGAAGTCAGTGACATGACTAGACACTCTGGTTAATCGAATTTATTGCGAAATATAAACGCCATAGGATGCCGCATGAGAAAATTCACCATCCAAGAAAGGAAAATTTACAATCTCAAAATCAAAATCATCGCGTTTTTCATAACTTTTGCAAGAAACAAACCCATCTACAATAAATAGATGTAAATCCAAGAAACGGGGCCTCGATATCACACGAATTTGCTTTATTTAACTGAAGTTCTGTGCGCTAAATTTGACTGATCAAACCATCAAAATAGGTATTGACAATATTTAATAAATCATCCAAATATCTAGAAGTTGAGCTAAAGTTTCCAATGCTTTCAGATTGGTTTTCAACGGAAATGGACATCATAAAGTATCTTTCATTACAAAACAAGAACATATAAGCCACAAGGGGGTGCGCAATTTGTACCCATCAAATACTGACATATTTGTCTAAATAACTTAGTACCAATTCTTAAGTAAATATTGTCAAGTAGAAAGGTGAGAGCTTCACACACTTTCTGACATAACCATAAAGTATATTTTTTATGCTGATTCGAAGTGAAAAAAAAACATGTCTTACATTACACACAAGATAGAGGGAGTCCCTATGGAATGTCCAGGTATGTAAGCAGGTAGGTAGGTAGGTAGGTATGCAGTTAGGTAGGTAGGTAGGGTCCGGACGGACGGACAGACAGGCATTAAGTTTCTAATTTCGAACATTTTATTTCTAACTTCTAATTCTAAAAAAAAAATCTTTCTGCTAACTTCAAACCTCTTACTTCTATCTTCTAACATCGACGTTGAAGGTAGGTATGTACGCACGTACGTAGATACGCACCTACGTACATAGGAAGGAAGGTAGGTTTGGCAGATGTGTGGCTGGGTGGGTAGAAAGGAAGATATGCTTGTAGGTAGGTAGGTAGATAGGTAGTTAGGTACATGTTTGTTGGTGCCGAAGTAGGTAGGAGTGTAAGCAGGTAGGATCATAGGTAGGTAGGTAGGTAGGTAAATACGTAGGTAGGAAGGTAGATTCGCAGGTAGGTTGGTACCACAGAAAAATAAGGAGTGTACAAGAATTTTCTTGGCAAAACTAGCTAGTTTTGGCCAGTTAGACCTCATCAGTGACTCTCAAATATTTCCCAAATTCCGCAGTGCAACCAATGGTCCCAAACGACTGGAAAATATGACCAGCTCAGGGAGAAATTTAAAGGCTGCCACCCATTCTCTTAACACTAGTTGTGGTAAAGTTAAATGCTCTGAAAAGACGGGTAATCCTTTGGAAGCAAGAACTACAGCACAGAACTGAAAACTGTGGAATGTCCAAGATTTTCCGGGCAAGACTAGCTAGTTTCGACCCATAAGGCCTCATCACTGACCCTCAGATATTTCCTAAATTCCATATTGAAGTCAATGATCCCAAAGTGACACTGAGATATTCCCTAAATTCCGCATTGAAGTCAATGATCCCAAAGTGACCCTCAGATATCTCCTAAATTCCGCATTGAAGTCAATGATACCAAAGTGACCCTCAGATATTTCCTAAATTCCGCATTGAAGTCAATGATCCCAAAGTGACCCTCAGATATTTCCTAAATTCCGCATTGAAGTCAATGATCCAAAAGTGACCCTCAGATATTTCCTAAATTCCGCATTGAAGTCAATGATCTCAAATGGTTAGATAATATAACCCATACTACGGCCGCCACACATTCCCTTAACACCAGCTGTGGTGAAATTAAATGTTCTGAAAAAGGGTTATCCTTTGGAAGCCTGCTCAGGAAAAGGAGTTTTGGTCGAACTGTCCCTGAAATCCTAGCGCTTTCTTGTGTCGGTAGTGCCTTAGATGCCATTTCATTTTAATGTCAATTGTCAAAACAATCCAGAAAATCCAAAATGACATAACTAGTGTAGACATTGCCATAAAACCTCAAAGTAGAAGTAAAACAAAGATCAGGAATTGATACAATTAACTTACTCCATCCATAAAAGACACCAAAGGGAAAGAAATACAAACATTAAGCGACCAGACCATATTGGAAACCTAAACAAAGGAAGGCCATATGGACAGTTACTTTCCCACAAAATGGCCATATGGCCATCCAAAATTAAAAGACACAAGTGATACACACAGTAAGTAACAAACAACAACATAAATAAATCGCCACAGAAGAGCCGCCTTGGAACGGTCAGTGGAAGATTTCCACTGGGGGGCTTAAATCGATTTTACGTGGCCACAATCCTCGCCCTTACTTCCGTCGCGATTTAGACAAATAATTTGTTCAGTCCGCATGAAGGCCTCCTAACTCATCAGTGCAACATCTCCGTGAACACAGAAATCAAAGAACCACAGAGGTGAGACAACGGTGAGGACTCGACAGCAAGAATTCACTGAAATGCTGGAGCAAAAGAAAACCAACAGTTAGACTCCGATGAGCCCGACCAGAGACAGAGCATCAGGCACCAACCAACATTATCTCTTTAATTTTCAATAAGCCTTTACGTTGGAGCCGTCATAGAATCTGAGGCCTGACCCATCGATCAAAACCATTACAAAAACACGCCTATACAAATACATTGTAATCTTTACCGCTGAAAAAAGAAAATTTTATGATGAAAAACTGTGATATTTTTCTTATTTCTGCTGCACATATAGATTGGTGGCACTCGTTAGAACCGCCTCATCTGCGCGTTCATGCTTATAAACCCTATTGGTTTCATTGGGCGACAGGGCTTGTGATACATTTCATCTTAATGTCGGGTAAAAAACCCATAAACTTGGACGCAACGTATCCAAAATGACCTTTACAGTGTTGGCGGGGACGTTAAACCTCAAAACAAACAAACAAACTAGCTTTTTTGTATGAATCGACACAAGGTTACTGAGCACAAAATCATGTTTATTGCTGAAATCCCGGTAACGGTCAATTGTATACATCACGTAAAAAGTCCGTGAAATGAACACCCCATTAAACCCCACTTTATATAGAGAAATCTGGGGTGGACGGGGGTATAAATTATTTATCTTATTTCTGCTCCAAGACATAGGTTGTGTGTACTCGTTAGAACCGCCTCAGTGAGGCGGTTCTAACGAGCACTGACAACCTATGATTGCAGTATAAATAAGAAACAAATCACGGATTTTTACCAGAAAAGTAGCCATTTTCGCGATAAGAAAACTGCACTATGCCGCACGGGTGTGTTATCGTAATGAAAGTAGTCGTGCTATTCTTATCGATGTTAGGTCAGAGTGTTGCGTAGGGCTATTCTTATCGATGTAAGGTCAGAGTGTTGTGTACGGCTATTCTTATCGATGTTAGGTCAGAGTGTTGCGTAGGGCTATTCTTATCGATGTTAGGTCAGAGTGTTGCGTACGGCTATTCTTATCGATGTTAGGTCAGAGTGTTGCGTACGGCTATTCTTATCGATGTTAGGTCAGAGTGTTGCGTACGGCTATTCTTATCGATGTTAGGTCAGAGTGTTGCGTACGGCTATTCTTATCGATGTTAGGTCAGAGTGTTGCGTACGGTTATTCTTATCGATGTTAGGTCAGAGTGTTTCGTATGGCTATTCTTATCGATGTTAGGTCAGAGTGCTGCGTACGGCTATTCTTATCGATGTTAGGTCAGAGTGTTGCGTACGGAAGATTTCAATAGAATCTGTTTGGATTTGGCCAATCAGTGCCGTCAATTAAACCCTAAATCTGCATCTAAAAATGTCGTCTGTTCATGTCGTCTGCTTCATATTCTTGCCAACTTTTCAGACCTATTGTTTTCATGTAGGCCAGCAGTGCGGATCCTGTTCAAAAGCTGTCTCATCTTTGTCAACGTTGTTTGCATATACATATTTAGATATATTTTAAATTTTGCAAGTCTCACTACTTTGGACATCTCCTTCCTGATGCCCGAGATTTCCGTGGAGTGTGGGCCATGTTTGCTGATGCTGGCTCGGTGGGGGACGCCTATAAGTCCTAGGGTAGGCGTCTCTTGCCTGATGCCTCCGGTTGATCTGTCTAATGAGCTACGTCGGTCGGTGTCTGCTCGGAGGGGGATGTTCTGTGTTTGCCGGGTCTTGTCCATCACCCGTTTTGGTTTCAGAACTTTGGGGATGAGACACACTGATGGAGATTCAATATCATAAAAGCCTCTGTGTCACTAAATTTGGTATAGTTACGCCTTAATTGCAACAATGGATCTTAGATTGAGGCGGTTCAAACGAGCACCCACAACCTATGTATAGAACCGCCTCAATGAGGCAGTTCTAACGAGCACCAACAAACCTATGTTTGTAGTATAAATAAGAATAATAGCACGGATTTTCAGCGAAAAAGTAGACATTTGGGAGATGTGAAAAATGCACTATGTCGCACGGGTTTGTTATCGTAATGCGTTGGCTGACCTTGCCAGGTGTCTTTCGATCATAGATTCGTGAGCTATTATGAAGCTGAAAAGATTATGGTCCAGTAGAAGAAAATAAATACATAAAAAATAAATAAATCATAAATAAATTGGAAAACCTGGGCGTAAAATTCTACCAAGAACGTCATTTGTTTCAGACAAAATATGTACTGAATGCTTTTATATTTTTACTCATGTCTGTATATCAAGACGTGTCCACTGTACATTGAATTAATATGTCACTGGGACAACACGTCTGTGTATGGTCGTGCTAGTTTTCATGGCACCATGAAAAATCGTGATGCCACATCCGTGCGACATATAGTATTTCTTCTCGATCTGCAAAACGGTCAATTTTCTTGCAAGAATGTATGACATTTTGCCCAGGTGCCCACAACCTGCGTGCTGGGGCAAAACAAAGGAAAATGTTTGGCCAAGTTAACCCAAGTTTTGTCAATATTAAGTGGGGTTTAAATGTGGGGATCCTCATTACATGGACTTGTTAATGTAATATTTCTAATTATTTCCATTTAAAATAGAGGTGAAGGCAATGGTCAGGAATCGATACAATTAACCCACATCTCCCTACAGAGACACCAAGGGGTAAAAAACGCAAACATGAAAGAACTAGACCCTAATGGCAACATCAATAGTGAAAACCAAAAAGGACAGTTACTTTCCCACAAAATGGCCAATTGGCTATCCAAAACAAAAACAATATAAGCGATTTGCACACTCAGGGACCAACCATAACAAAAAATAAAAAATAAAAAAAAAACGCGACAGAGGAGCTGCCTTGGACGAGGCGATATTTAAACCTACATTGCGGGTGCCCGTTTGAATCGTCTCGATCATGTGTAATAGTCTATGTGTTTTGCGTACCATAGGAACCTAATATGGCCTTGTTCATGTCATTGTTCCCAATATATTGTAGGCCATTGGTCGTTAGGTTTTTGTCAGATTTTTTTAAGAAGGAAAAAACAATTTTGTTAGATTTTTTTTTTTTTTTTTGGAAGAAGGTAAAAACTTCAAATTGATAAGCTTAACAACATCAAAGGTACTGCTTAGAAGGTTTTGCATCTTAAATATAATCTATTACAAATTACGTCTTCATCTCGGAGTGCAAAGTGTTCTCACATTACTTCGAAGGCTGTACGAGTATAATATTTCAAAGCCAAAAATAATGTATGACTTTAATATAGATAAGGACAGATGTTTTACAGAAAGGAATTGGGAAAAACATGCATTAAATTGATTTCGAACATGGTATTTGCATGTGAGAACATGTTATTTTAATCAAGTGTAATCAGAGCACTGACAGCAATATAAGAATCTTATCTGGGTGTGAGAGGTGGATGGGAAAATTCGTCCCAAGGGACACTGCCCGGCATCACGAGGCTTGCCGAGTGATGCCGGAAAGTGATCCCGAGGGTCGGATTTTTAGGTGGATGGGAAAATCCGTCCCAAGGGACACTGCCCGGCATCACGAGGCTTGCCGAGTGATGCCGGAAAGTGATCCCGAGGGACGGAATTTTTTTCTATCCACCCCGCACACCCATATTGGTTTCTTTTTCTTGCATACCTTCCATTTCTTAGCGCGGGTTTTTAATGCTGCAGTCACTTCGGTTACCAACGTCCGCCATATTGTGTTTACACTGCAGGAATGTTTACTAACGTCACGTAACGTGCTGTAACGTCAACCTTAACAACGGTGCAAACGAGGCGGTAATCAACCAGTGCATTTATCAAACACGCGATTATATTCGATTTTGGGTCGGAACACTAGGGTCAGAACATAAAATTCTATCCCAGTGTAAAATCACGGTTTTCCTTGTCTGGTGTGCAAGAATGATTGTTCTGTTGTCTCTGAGTGTAAAGATTAAAAAGAGAAACGATCATGAACTGATACATAGAGGATCTTACATGAGAGCTCATGTATTATTGCATTTATTAAACGAGTTGAGGAAAAGGGATAAAATGTGAGGTTTTGCCAAGCATTTTATCCCTTTTCCTTCACGACTTTAATAAATTCAATCATACATGGGCACGAATGCAAGATTCTGTTTATCATATGACATTTAAAACGCATTTTATTCACGATTGTTTACAAAAATGTCCATATTCCGCCGTTAGTAAACGCGACGTCGTTAAGGACGTCGTACATGTAACGTTACGGGACGTATCCAGCTAATTTGCATATTTAATCCACTAGTGGATTATCGAAAATATTACATGGCGTTATTACACTCTCAGACGTGACGTCATATGATAAAATCAGATCCAAAATTATTCCTACAGTATCACTAGGGAAGGAAGACAAAACATAGATTGACGACAGCAAACGGACAACAGGTAAACCGGTTCAGCAGCTCTTTCCCAAACAGATGGTGACTTAGTATATTCAAACCTAACTAAAAAGGAGCAATATACATATGGGGGAAGGCTGGGAAAATTGTCCTGAATGGAGACCGTTGTGTTAAATTCTTAAATATCTTTACTTTATGCAAACAGCTTAGAACTTATTATCTGATTCTACACTATTTTTCAAATGTTCCAGTACATGAGCCGAGTCAATATTTCAGTTTTTACCTATAATACGACAATCAACTCCCTTTGGATCGGTTTGGATGGATTCTGAATTGAACGGCGTTAAAAGAGCTTAAGGTTTCAACAATTATGAGAAATCCTTAGCTTTGTAGGATTTATGATTCTTCGAAAGGGCATGCAGAACCACCTAACGGTTTTAGATCCACCATTTTAAATTCTTGCTGAATCTCTGTGAATGGCATACGAGGGTAGGCTGAAAAGTTCTGAGCCTGACCAAGATCCAATGGTTTGTCCATGCTGAAAGTGCCTTATTTTTCAAAATAGTCTCCCTTCCTGTCCACACACCTCCTTCAGCGATGCTGGAGTCCTTGGATCCCAGTGGTATAGAAGGTCTCATCTTGGTCCCTGAAAAACTCCTCCACAGCAGCAATCACCTCCTCGTCTGACCGATAATGCTGCCCAGCCAAGTGCTTTTTCATGTTTGGAAACAGGAAATAATCTGATGGAGCTAGATCAGGTGAATAAGGAGGGTGATCGACGTGTGTGAAGCCACAGTCATGCACAGCAGCCATTGCGACAACCGATTGATGAGCAGGCCCATTGTCCTGATGGAACAAGACCCCTTTTGTCAATTTTCGCAATTGTTTTAGCAGATCTGCATATTACTCCCCATTAATTGTTCGGCCCTTTTGAAGGTAATCTATGAATATCATACCCTTGGCATCCCAGAACACTGATGCACTCACCTTCCCTGCAGAGACGACCTTTGCCTTCTTTGGAGGGGGTGAGCCAGGGAGCTTCCATTGCATGGATTGTCTCTAGGTCTCTGGCTCAAAGTGATGAACCCAACACTCATCCTGGGTGACAAAACGGTCAAGAAAACCATCTTGGTCTGCTTCAAAAATAGCCAAGTTGGCTTGTGACAGGTTCAGTCTGGTCAACTTTTGGTCAGGCATCAAAATCCGTGGCACCCATCTGTCGGAAACCTTCAACATTCCTAATTCACTGTGTAGAATGTTCTCTACTCGTTCACGGGAGATGCCAACAGTGTTAGCTAAACGATTCGCAGTTAAACGCCTGTCATCAATCACGGACCTGTGCACTTGGCTGATGGTTTCCTCAGTTGTTGCCGTTGTGGGTCGTCCACACCGGTCATCATCTTCAAGGCTGTCCTTGTCCATCTTAAAATTTGCTGCCCACCTTTTCACTGTTGCAAGAGCATCATCCCCTAATGTAGCAACCATATCGACATGAATGTCCCTAGGAGCTATCCCCTTTTTTATGGAGGTACTTGATGACACCACGATGTCAGATTTTGTCCCTTTTTCTCAAAAACGTGCTAGTATTAATATTCAAAGTCTAGAATTTCTACGTTATTGCAAGTAAACTTGAACTCATTTGAGTCAAATCAAGTAATAAAGGTTTGGCTTTAATGAATACAAAATTTCATGGCTGTCCGATGCCTGGTTCTTGGTCAGGCTCAGAACTTTTCAGCCTACCCTCGTATTCAGCAATCCACAAATCTTTATTTATCCTACATGGATGCTCCATGTTTACGATAAAGCACAACAGGTGTTTCATTATAAACACGATTAACGTAAGCTAGATTACAACGAACACAACTGGTTTGGAATGTTTACTGTTCATGGCTATTGAAATCCCAGTAATCCATCAAAGCCGAATCTTATGTGTTAACACCCTTTAAACTTATTGTTTCTATGGAAGCGGGTAAGTCTCAAAGTTTTTATTGTCAATCATAGCATATAGCTATGCGACAGACAGCATGATTAGCTGCCGACGCTTTTACAACGTGGACATCAATTCTCAGTGGGCGATAATTGGGGTTCGTGATGGTATCATCCTTAACCTTTCCAGGAGCGGCGGAACCGGATGTTTCTGGGTGCGCCTTCTTATTCTACCTCGTGGTTGTCTTCTGATTTGACGTTAGGTTGTTTCGTTTTCAACCCTTTTTCGAGACCTTCTTAATCACACATAGTATCTTTACCCTGCATGATTTTGTTTTGACTCACGGTTGTAGTCCGGGATTTGAGACCAGATTTGATAAACGCGATGACTTTGATTTTGAGATTGTAAATTTTCCTTTTTTGGATGGTGATGTTCCTCGTGCGCCATCCTGTGGCGTTTATATTTCGCAATTAATTCGATTTGCTAGAGTGTGTAGTCATGTAACTGACTTCAACACTCGTAATAAATTATTAACGGCTAAACTCCTTAATCAGGGTTATCGGTACCATAAACTGCGCGGGGCCTTTTCAAAATTTTATAGACGACATTCTGATTTAATTTCAAAATTCAATATTGGACTTAAATCTCTTCTGCAACAAGGTCTATCGGAACCCGAATTTTATGGTGACTTGGCGTATAAATTCAGAAAAATATGTGGCCGCGATGGCTTCGGCGCCCGGTTTCGTGGGGTCGTTCTTCGGTATGGGGAGATTGGGTGCAGCATGGATATTATACGACAGACTGCATGCATGGTAGTTAACCCAATCACGGTTGGCAACTTTGCTTCCCTCTTTAATTGCACGCCGGTGGGTCAGGCCTCAGATTCTATGACGGCTCCAACGTAAAGGCTTATTGAAAATTAGAGAGATAATGTCGGTTGGTGCCTGATGCTCTGTCTCTGGTCGGGCTCATCGGAGTCTAACTGTTGGTTTTCTTTTGCTCCAGCATTTCAGTGGTTTCTTGCTGTCGAGTCCTCACCGTTGTCTCACCTCTGTGGTTCTTTGATTTTTGTGTTCACGGAGATGTTGCACTGATGAGTTAGGAGGCCTTCATGCGGACTGAACAAATTATTTGTCTAAATCGCGACGGAAGTAAGGGCGAGGATTGTGGCCACGTAAAATCGATTTAAGCCCCCCAGTGGAAATTTTCCACTGACCGTTCCAAGGCGGCTCTTCTGTGGCGATTTATTTATGTTGTTGTTTGTTACTTACTGTGTGTATCACTTGTGTCTTTTGGTTTTGGATGGCCATATGGCCATTTTGTGGGAAAGTAACTGTCCTTATGGCCTTCCTTTGTTTAGGTTTCCATTATGGTCTGGTCGCTTAATGTTTGTATTTCTTTCCCTTTGGTGTCTTTTATGGGTGGAGTAAGTTAATTGTATCAATTCCTGATCTTTGTTTTACTTCTACTTTACAAAAATTTGATGCACACATAATTCACACGCTTTGAGATAGAAGCCTAACCTATTTTTCATTTGATTATTTATCAACTAAAAATCTAAAATGAGATCCCTTAAGAGCAATGAAAACATTCGTAAGAAAGAAGATGGGTCATACTACATAGTTTCGGCTAATTAAGCCTCATCAAGTCTGATTGTAAAAGGGGTTGAAAATGTTATGGATGAATATATGTTATGAGTAGATCTTACAACTGAATTTTGACTCATGTCATCAGCAAAAATATTTGTCAATACTCAAAGACAACAAAATTCATGATATAACTTAAAAACATCCGGTGTTACAATGAATTTTGACCATTGAAATTTTACTTCCACAAAACTGGTAAATTGTATACGATTTTCGACCTAAAATGATTAGTGGGTTTTGGAGTAATTTCTTTACATCGGTATGAAGGACGGGTTTTGTGCGAACATATGCAGCTTGGAGAATCTGTTTCAGTCTAAGCATGAACAAGGCTCTTAGACAATTATGGACCCTTTTACCGTTTTTTCTTGTTGCGTCACATATCATGAAAGAAATCCATCGTACATAAAATATTTTTTGTTGGTGGCTGGTCCAAGATGACAGCAGATATACTTTTGAAAAGTTACTGATGCTGATTTCCTTCCGGTTTTAATTTAGCGAGGTTAATATACACCGCGAAGCATATTTGTCAGAGATGGTTAAATATCAAGTGCTTCTAACTGAGTACGAAAACTTACCTGGTGACTTAAATAAATCAACATGTAGTGTACATATTATACTGTAAATTACACATAAAATTGGCATGACAGTATAGATCCAATTCAGTAAACTTTTGTTTCAAAATGTAGCAAAAGTATCACCACAGAATAAATAAATAAATAAATAAATAAATAAACATTTTTCCCAAATATGTAAGACAGATGGAATTGTGGTTAAGGTATTATTGTTTGCTTTATTAAGCCGAATTACAGTTTCAGTGTTTATTATGCCGCTGGCCATCAAAAATCCCAAAGGAACTGCTGAAAACATATTTAATCATAATCTCCTCGTTAGAAGGAAATATTAAAACGATATTCTGACAATAAATGTCCAGAATCTAATTCTGAGAGTGAATATAATTGATATGGGTATTTTGTTGCCAAACACAAATGGGTTCTTATTGTTATCCTTGATGACCACGGCTTGGGAGGGGAGAAGTGCTTAAACTGGTAGCTGTCCCCTTGAGCAATGTTTTGATAAGTACATAAAACCATGTTAATAAAAAGCGGGTCTTTTAGGTTATTGGAAAAATACATTATAGTGGCTTTATGCACTATAGACGGGATTTTCCCGTCTTAATTCTGGAATTACCAGTGTTTAAAGTGGACATTTACGCATTGTATTTTATGTTACGAGGACTGTTCAAATATGAATGCATGTAGAACGTTTTCTCATGCACTAATGCGAAAATCACCTGGAAATAAATATCACAGCGTAGAAAAACATTTTAACTATACATTGATACCAAACCTGTTAAAATCCGTGCACTTTAGCCATGTATATCGTTCGATAGACACTGTCTACTCTTGTATACTAATACAAAACATGGTTGGAAGAAGGTCAGAGTACGCCGTTGAAATGCGGTCATATATTAAGAATCGTTGTATTCTTGGTATACGGCGCAAAGACATTTTTGATGAAATATGTTCGGTTTATGGGCATTATGTTATGCCTTTTCCGACAGTTTTTCGTTGGCGTGCGAAATTCAGCTGTGGGCTAAGCTCAACAGAAGATGCACCGCATGATCGTCGGCCGAAAAGAGCAACATCTGCCAACATGGTTGCTAGAGTGAAAGAAATAGTTGCTACCGATGCACGATACACCACTAGGCAAATAGCTAGTATCGTTGGCATCTCATTAGGAGCAGCTCATACAATTCTGAAACGGGATTTGAAAATGACAGATATGTGCTAGATGGATTCCCCATCTGTTGACAGATGAGCAGAAAAAGACCCGCTTTCAGTGCGCCAAGAAGTTGCTTAAAAAGTTTCCAAATTACAATGCACGGTCTTTCGCTAATGTCGTCACAGTTGACGAGACATGGGTTCACTTTTTTGAGCCAAAACGAAAGATTCAGAACAAAATATGGGCAACAAAGTATTGCAAAAGACCATGCATTGCAAAGTGGACCATGAGCGTCAAGAAGGTAATGTATGCCATAGTCTTTTCAAATCGGGGCCCCGCTATTCAGGTTGCTGCTCCTAAAGGCAAATCTGTAAATGCGAAGTTTTACAAGAATAAAGTTCTTCGAAAATTGAAGAAATATTTCAAAGAACGAAGACCCGCAACTGGTTTGGCCAATGTCAGATTGCTACATGACAATGGGTCATCGCACAAGGCGTTCATTGTGCAAGACTATCTGAAGCAGGAAAAGGTTATTGAACTCCCTAACCCCCGTATTCCTCTGACCTTGCCCCGTGTGACTTTTTTTTGTTCCCGCGGCTGCAAAAAATCCTTTCTGGTCGAAAATGTGTACTGCGCAAATAACTCGGTTCTGCAATATTCCAGTGCCTTCATAGTATACCTCGAAAAGACTACCAAAATGCATTCAATGATTGGATCAGAAGACTGGAAGTTTGTATATCTGTTAAAGGGGAATACTTTGAGGGGACAAAATAATTTTTTCATCGAAATCTATCACGGAATCAATTTTATGTGCTTAGTTGCATTCATATTTGAACAGTCCTCGTACACTGGATATTCCTGTGTCAGTATTTAGAAAGGATCAACCTTCTTACTTATTGACTGGATAACCAGTTAAGAATTTTTTTACATTAATATTTGGAACATTTTTGCATTTATATAATTTTACATGTTGGTGAATTTGCTGAAGCACAGACAATATAAATTAAACACATGTTTTTGTAACCGGCGTTCCTAATTATCCCATGAGTAGCGTTACGTTTCTCAGTAGAGCGATAAATATACATAATATATTCCAAGGTTTATTATCCTAAGGTTTCGGTTTGTGCGATATTATTATTATTTTTAAACACGTAAATGTTACAGACAACCACACGGTGTATATTGATATCTTATCTGGGTACCACATTTTCTGATGAGTCGCACTAAAATAACCAGTACCTGAGCTTTAATGTAATGTATAGCCATTTCTTAATCATTTTTTTCCTTTTTGCCTGTGCCAAGAGTAGTTGTATAACCTGTCTATCTATCTATATATCTCTATCTCTCTCTATCTTTTTTTCTCTCTCTCTCTCTCTCTGTAACCATTTTTCGCAATGCCGTCATTCATCAAATATTCTGCTCCACGTCCTCCCCATTAGTCCAAGCTGTAAAATACATACACGTAGGACGTACATCCAAAACAAGTTGCTGATTTGGCTAGCAATGCAAAAAGTGCCGGTAGTATTGCGGGGGTTGTAACAGGAGAGGCGATGAGGGGGAGCACAGGTTGGCTGCAATGCCTTTAATGTCGAGTCACCGAGTAAACATGAACTGACAAGCAAAAGTGGAGGCAATGATCAGGAATCTATACAAATATCTCGCACCTCTTATCCAAGACACCGAAAGTAGAGACACACCAACAACTTCACCATAATGAAGCCGCAAGTCAAAAAGGTTTACTAAGAATTTGAAAGAATTCAATTTTATATAATATTGGTTATTGCCTGATGCTCCGTCTCTGGTCGGGCCCATCGGAGTCTACCTATTAGTTTTTGTTTGCTTCAGCATTTCGGCGGGTTCTTGCTGTCGAGTCCTCGCCGTTGTTTCATCTTTGCTGTTGTTTGATTTTTGTGTTCTCGGATATGTTGCACTGTAGGGTTGGGAGGCTTTCATGCGGACTGAAGGCCCCCGCCCATCGGGGCTTGAACAAATATATGGGCTGCATGATGCTTCCACGCAGAGCTGAATCCGACCCACACACGAGTACTGGTAAACTGCTTAGAGGATCTAAGCCTGCCCAGGCAAAGCGGTGTGAGTGTCGGACCGTCCATGCTTATAAACCCTATTGGTTTCATTGGGCGACAGAGCTTGAGATGTCATTTCATCTCAATGTCGGGTAGAAGTCCCACGAAATTGGAAGCAACGTCTCCAAAATGACTTTTACATTGTTGACGGGACGTTAAACCTCAAATCAAACAAATCATGCGGACTGAGCGGGTGGTTTGTCTATATTGCGACGGAAGTAGCCGGTGAGCCGGTTCTGCAAAAATAAAAATTGTGGGTACTTTTGGGCAGGAATAAGAAAAATATCACACTTTTTCATCATCAAATTTTAGTTTTATCCGCGAAAAGTTTACAATGTATTTGTATAGGCGTGTTTTCTTAATGGGAACGCTGTTTGACATAATAAATATTACCTTTCCTGTGTAAATCATACGCCATCTGCGTTTTGTTCCCCTTTGTCAATAAGGGTACCCGTTTCTACCGAAACGTTGGGATCAAGACAGACTCTCCACTGACAATTATGAAAATACGCCTATACAAATGCATTGTTAATTTTACCACCGAAACATGAAAATTTTCAGATGAAAAATTGTGAAATTTTTCTTCTCCTCACAATATAGATTGTGGGTTCTCGTTGGAACCGCCTCATCGAGGCTGTACCCACAATCTATATTCTACAGCAGTAATAAGAAAAATAACTAGAGCAAAGTCGATGGGGGGCCAATCGCAAATATCCGCACTTTTACAATAAGGTCCAAGCAATGACCTTGACCTTTGACCTCGGAGGTCACTGCAAGCATCCGAAACCTTATGTGCAATCTACACATCCCAGGCAATCATCCTGTTAAATATGAACACCCTCCGACGACCGGTGTAAGAGGAGTTCGCGTTACGAGGAAATGTGCACTGACTGACTGACGGACTGACGGACTGACTGACTGACTGACGGACGGACGGACATGTTTACGAGAGGACATTTGTTGGGTACCTCCATGTTAATTTTCCCATTCAAAATTACCCAACAAGTGCCAAAATACCCAACAGGCTACTGGCTACTTTTCTTGGACAACAACGGAATAAACGGCAAGTACCCAAGAAAGGCCTACCCAACTAGTGTCCTATCATCCGCCCGGACGGACGGACAGACGGACGGACGGACGTACGTACGGATGGACGGACGGACGGACGCACGGACTGACTGACGGACGGACTGACGGACGGGGACCGATTACGTATATCCGACTTTTTCTTCAAAAAGTTCGGATATAATAAGGTTTACCCCTATAAACACCAGGTTTACTACATAAAAGTGGGGTCCAAGGGGTCAAAACTATATAGACGTGTTTTCGTGATGATTTTCTGCGTCTTCATGTAACTTGGTGACCTCAGTTTGCGCATATTGGCCAAAGATCAACCAAAATCAGAGTCATTCAATTAGAAGATAAGCTTGGGTATATCAAATCCGCCGTTGGAAAATTAGATGGTGATATTTAAATTTAGTAGAGTATTTTTTCTGCAGCAAAATAATGGTAAGAAAAAAAAATCAACCTTTAAAATATTTATGTAAAGTCAGTTTTACCAAATACTATATTCTTTGTTGTTGCAGTAAAATTACGAAGACCTTCTGTCAAAAGGAAACTGGATTTTTCTGTGACGTTAATTTATTTAAATACAATGTACTTATTTCCTTCAACTATGAAATACTGGACATAAATTGGCCAACCCTTTGAAAAAATACTGAAATAAGGGCACTTTGTTATCTCCACTGAACGTCGTCATGTTCCAGTGGTATAGCTGTCATAATAACACCAACCTACCAATGGTCATAGAATTAACAGGCTATGAAGGCTGGTACATGCAGCTAAGCAATTAAACATAACAAATTCCACAACTCTCGCTACCAAACAAGCGCCACTAGCTTAGCAGAAATCTGTGGCTGCTGTATTATGACAAAGCCAATTAAATATGGTCAACGCTTGCCAAAATCTTTATGCGACTTTTAATATACATCCTGGACACACAATTTTAAACAGGAGCCCCATGGACACGCCCAAGTGACCATAAATCGCTTCATCCCTTGGTGGTCATTTTTGTTAAACAGGCCATAATGGTTTAGTAAAGTTCCACCCAGCATTATTACTGCCAAATTATTTTGAAATCAACCATTGGTTTTGTTGCCTCCGCATTGATGATGGCCAGCTTTGAAAATCTCTGTAGGGCCAGTTTCCCAAATGCTGCATATCAGGGTCTTTCATTTCCCGGCATGCAGAATTTAAAATCCCTTTTTGTCATATATGGGCATGACAACCACCCAGATCACTTAAAGAAACGTTGATTTACTCCCCCCCCCCCCCGGTGGGGTTCTTTCCGCTGACCGTTCCAAGGCGGTTTATTTATGTTGTTGTTTGTTACTTACTGTGTGTATTATAACTTGTGTCTTTATATTTTGGATGGCCATTTGGCCATTTTGTGGGAAAGTAACTGTCCTTATGGCCTTCCTTTGTTTAGGTTTCCATTATGGTCTGGTCGCTTCATGTTTGTGTTTCTTTCCCTTTGGTGTCTTGGGTGGAGTAAGTTAATTGTATCGATTCCTGATCTTTGCTTTACCTTCTACTTTGAAATGTTAAAAATATTAAATATGCTGGTCCTGCATCACGATAACACGCCTATATAATTTTGATCCCCTGAAACCCGACTTTTATATAGTAACTGGGGTTTACAGGGGTATATATAAATTTTCTTATTTCTGCTCAAAAACATAGATTTTGGGTACTCGTTAGAACCGCCTGATTGAGTATCGATTCCTGATCTTTGCTTTACCTTCTACTTTGAAATGTTAAAAATATTAAATATGCTGGTCCTGCATCACGATAACACGCCTATATAATTTTGATCCCCTGAAACCCGACTTTTATATAGTAACTGGGGTTTACAGGGGTATATATAAATTTTCTTATTTCTGCTCAAAAACATAGATTTTGGGTACTCGTTAGAACCGCCCTTTTCATGATTTTTTTCCCACTTTTTAGCTCACCTGAGCACTTCTTTAAATGCTAACTCCTCCTTAACCGTGAGCCAATTTCAATAAAACTATAGGAAAATTGCTTAGGTGACCCTCTACAAAAATAGCTAAAGTCGTTCCTCTCTGCTGAACAAGATGACCACCAGAGCTAAACACAGAGAAATCTTAAACGACAACTTCTCATGTACCTTTAGACCATTTTCATTCAAACTTTATAGGAATGTTGCTTAGGTGACCCACTACCAAAAAGGCTAAAACGTTTCCGCTCCGGTGAACAAAATTGCCACTAGAGCTAAAAATAGAAACATCTTTAAACGACAACTCCTCCTGTTCCCTTGGGCCAAATTAATTCAAACTTCATAGGAATGTTGCTTAGGTGACCCTCTACTCAAATAGCTTAAACGGTATTGCTCTGATGAGCAAAATTGCCGCCATAGCTAAAAATAGAAAAACATCGTAAATTTGCTTCAAACGCAAACTCCTCCTCAACCCTTGGGCCAATTTGATTCAACAGGAATGTTGCCCAAATGACTCCCTACCAAAATAGCTAAAATCGTTGTGTTCTAACAAACAAGATGGCCGCCAGAGCTTAAATAGAAAAAAAAATCTTTAAACGACAACTTCTCCTGTACCCTTGGGCCAATTTCATTCAAACTTGTTAGGAATGTTGTTTAGGTGACCCTCTACCAAAATAACTAAATCGGTTCTGCTCTGATGAGCAAAATGGCCGTTATAGCTAAAAATAGAAAGACATCGTAAATTTGCTTCAAACTTAAACTCCTCCTTAACTCTTGGGCCAATTTGATTAAAACTTCACAGGAATGTTGCCCAAATGACTCCCTACAAAATAGCTAAAATCGTTGTGTTCTTACAAACAAGATGGCCGCCAGAGCTAAAAAAAGAAAAAAATCTTTAAACGACAACTCCCCCTGTACCCTTGGGCCAATTTCATTCAGACTTCATAGGAATGTTGCTTAGGTGACCCTTTACCAAAATAGCTAATATGGTTCTGTTCTGATGAGCAAAATGGCAGCCATAACTAAAATAGAAAAACATCGTAAATTTGCTTCAAATACGATCTCCTTCTTAACCCTTGGGCGAATTTGATTCAAACTTCACAGGAATGTTATGTAGGTGACTCCCTATAAAAATAGCTAAAATCATTCCGCTTTGACAAAAGAGATGGCCACCAGAACTAAAAATAGAAAAAAAATCTTTAAACAACAACTCCTCTTCAAGCCTTGGGTCAATTTCATTCAAACTTCATAGAAGTGTTGCTTAGGTGACCCTCTACCAAAATAGCTAAACGGTTCCGCTCTGATTAACAAAATGGCTGCCAGAGCTAAAAATAGAAAATTCTTTAAACGACAACTCCTCCTGTATCCTTAGGTCAAATTAATTCAAACTTCATAGGACTGTTGCTTAGGTGACCCTCTACTAAAATAGCTAAACGGTATTGCTCTGATGAGCAAATTGGCCGCCATAGTTATAAATAGAAAAATCATCGTAAATTTGCTTCAAACGCGAACTTCTCCTCAGCCCTTGGGCCATTTTGATTAAAACTTCGCAGCAATGTTGCCCAAGTGACTCCCTACCAAAATAGCTAAACTCGTTTTGCTCTGACTCACAAGATGGCCGCCAGAGCTAAAAATAGAAAAAAAAATCTTCAAATGACAACTCCTCCGGTACCTTGGGCCAATTTCTTTCAAACTTCATCGGAATGTTGCTTAGATGACCCTCTACCAAAATAGCTTAAACGATTTTGCTCCGATGAGCAAATTGGCCGTCATAGCTAAAAATAGAAAAAACATTGTAAATTTGCGTTAAACATGAACTCCTCCGAAACACAAAAAGGGCAAATTTGATTCAAACTTCACAGGAATGTTACCTAGGTGACTCCCTACCAAAATAGCTAAAATCTTTCCACTCTGACGAAGAAGATGGCCGCCAGAACTAAAAATAGAAACAAACTTGGAACAACAACTCCTCCTGTACCCTTGGGCCTATTTCATTCAAGCTTCATAGGAATGTTGATTAGATTACCCTATACCATATTAGCTAAAATGATCCCGCTCTGATGAACAAAATGACCACCAGAGCTAAAAAAAGAATTTGCTTCAAACGCAAACCTCTTCTTAACTGTTAGGCCAATTTAATTTAAACTTCACAGAAATGTTGCCCAGGGGACTCCCTTCCAAAATAGTTAAAATTATTCCGCCCTGATAAACAAAATAGCCATGGGGGCTAAAAAAAATCTTCAAACGACAACCCCTCCTGTACCCTTGGGCCAATTACATTCAAACTTCATAGGAATGTTGCTTAGATGACTCTCTACCAAAATAGCTAAAAAAGTCTCACTCCAATGAACAATATGGCCGTCAGAGCTAAAAAAAGACAAAACATTGTAAATTTGCTTCAAATGCGAACTTTTCTTAAACCCTTGGATCATTGTGATTCAAACTTCAAAGGAATGTTGCCTAGGTGACACCCTACCAAAATAGCAAAGATCGTTCCACTCTTATGAACAAGATGGCCACCAGAGCAAAAATAGAATGTACTAGAGATAATGACATTCAGGTGAGCGAATCAGGGCCCTCTTGGCCCTCTTGTTTATTTTATAAACATGTTCTGTAAACGTGTTATTCCCTGGAAACACGAAATACACCGCAGAGCTGAAAGTATGAAATGTACATGATTTCTGAACCAGCTTAGCTAGTTTCGACCAACTAGGCCTCTTCATTGACCCCGAAATATTTTCAAAATTCCACAATGGAATCAATGTCCCAAAAGGACAATAAAATATAAACTACACAATGATGGACAGGGAAACTTTTTGTACGGCCGCCACACATTCCCTTAACACCAGCTTTAGTGACGTTAAATATGCTCTATAAATGGGTTATCCTCTGAAAACAAGGAATAAATCGCACAGCTGAAAGTAATGATTTACATGTTTGCCATTTTGAAGTTGTTGAGAGCCCTCTCAACACGTTCATATCATTGTTAAGTGAGAGTAAATAAGTTACATTCGAGGTCTACGAATTTCAAATCCTCGACTTTTGAGCTTGAATGCCTCCTTACGGATAATTATCTTATTGTTATTACATGTACAGTAAAATTCCTGTATTCAGACCACCTTTGGGACTGTTCAAAAGTGGTTTTGTGTTTAAGACCATCTTAGGGACTGTTCAAAAGTGGTCTTTAAGACTGTTCAAAAGTGGTCTTGTTGTTATGACCACCGTTGGGACTGTTCAAAAGTGGTCTTGTTGTTAAGACCACCTTAGGGACTGTTCAAAAGCGGTCTTTAAGACCACTTTTGAATAGTCCCAAAGGTGGTCTCTGACCAGAGGACACTGTATGCAGAAAAAACAAAGAAAGAATAACTGCAACCTACTGAATAAGCTTTTCATAGCAGAATTAGTCTTAATATTAGGTGGTCTTAATAGCGGAATTTTACTGTATTATGTGTAACAGTAGGCGTAGGTCGTAAAAGCCCACTGGAACTTATCTTCATAGATATACGGCTACGTTTTTGCATACTGCACGACTGTACATCGATTGACATGAAACCACTGTATAGCAATTCCTCACATCTTGCATTTTGTCACCATCTGCTTTGTGCATGGGAAGCCGCTTCGCTGTCGACAAATGTTATTGTTGGACACATACGAGTAAATTGTCCCATTTCAGGCAGACTAAACTACACAATGGGCAAATATTTTGATTTCTCTTCAATTGGGCATCAGTTGACAGCAAAACGGCCCCGCCCATCGGGGCTTGAAGAAATAGATGGGCTGCATGATGCTTCCACGCAGAGCTGAAATGACTGCACACGAGTACTAGTAAACCGCTTATAGGATCAAAGCCTGCCCAGGCAAAACGGTGCGAGTCGGACCGCCCATGCTTGTAAACCCTGTTGGTTTCATTGGGCGACAGGGCTTGAGATGTCATCTCATCACACTGTCGGGCAAGTGTCCCACGAATTTTTGGAAGCAACGTCTCCAAAATGACCTATACAGTGTTGAGGGGGACGTTAAACCTCAAATCAAACCAAACAAAGAAGGAAAGGAAGGAAAGAAAGAAAAGAAGGAAAAAGAAAAGAAGGAAAAAGAAAAGAAGGAAAATGATGTTCCACTTGCTGTTGCTTCTCAACAAGATTGCCAGCTATGTGTTCGTTTAACTATTCTATTAGTCGGGTATGTGATAGCGTTTAGTCGCAAGTCTTGACTTACGTTTTTGCTTGCCCTTATGCATATGTAACAGTGAATAACTGATCACGAAAACACGCCTTTATAATTCTCACCCCCTAGAACCCCACTTTTATACAGTAAAACTGGAGTTTACAGGGGTAAACTTTATTTTCTTATTTAAAATATAGACTGTGGGTATTCGTTAGCTTCGTCCCGCCGAAGCGGTTCGTATAAGATTGTGGGTACTCATTAGAACCGCCTTAATGATGCTAATTATGTATTTTAAGTTGGTTGAAAGAAACCTTACGACATGAATAAAACTAATGATATATCCTGCACATCATGAAAACATGTCTATATAAATTTAACCCCTTCAACCCCACTTTTATATAGCAAAAATGGTTTTTACAAAGGTAAATCTTATTTTTCTTATTTCTGCTCTGAAATATAGATTCGAGTAGAAATAAGAAAAATATCGCAATTTTTCGTCTGAGAATTTTCCTTTTTTTTGGAGGTAAAATTGTTCATATATTTGAATATGCGTGTTTTCGTAATAAAAATTACGACGCGTTCTCGGCTCGAGTTTCAAAACTTAAATAGAAGTGAAGGCAAAGTCTGTTCTATGAAACATTCATGATCACATTATTTTTAATTATGAAAAACAGGAAAAACCCTTTTATAGAACATATTTGACAAATCTGCGAAAAGGTCCTTTTGTTAATTGGTGAGAATATAAACGCATACAAAAAAATGAGAGTGTGTTTTAATAGTGAATCTGACGTTCTACCGCACTTTGACGCGATCTTAGCAAATATAATTTCAATCGTTACAACACATCTATGTAACTCTTTCCCTAGCTAGACCACATAAAAATTAAACACACTGTTATTTTCGACACATTATACAACATCACCGTAGATTATTTCCTGCAAAAAATCATTGATAATTGTTGTTAAAGAAATGTGAACATCTATTTTCGTCATAAAGGAAACTTTTAAGGCATTTGGAGTAAAAGGGTCCGCCTCAGTCTACGTGTTGGTTTTATTTTGCACTAGCATTCAAGTTATTTCATGCTGTCGAGTCCTCGCCGTTGTTTATTTTATACTAATTTATTTTAGTTGGATTGCGATGAAAGCTTCAAGCTTATTGAATCGCTCTCGAACACTCATTCCGGGTGTTTTCACGCGCGCGAGAGAGAGAGGCAGTGACTTTTACACCACTGCTACCCATTTACACCTGGGTGTAGTGGGGCAGTGTCATTACGTGTCTTGTCCAAGGACACACCTCGATACCGGTGGTCAGATTCGAACGCACAACCTCTGGATCATGAGTCGAACGCGCTAACCACTGCGCTAGCGAGGCCGATGTTTCATCTCTGTCTTCGTTTGTTTTTAAATATGTTCAAGAAAGGGTTATCCTTTGGAAGCAAGGAATACACCACAGAACTGAAAAATATGGAGTGTACATGTTTTCTGGGCCAGGCTAGCTAGTTTCGGCCATTTAGGCCTCATCAGTGACCCACATATATTTTCAAAATTCCACAATGGAATCATTGATCCCAAAGGACAAGAAAATATAAACTACACTATAATGTAGGGCAGGGAGACGTTTTACGGCCGCCACACATTCCCATGCACCAGTTGTTTGTCTTTGCATGTATGTACTGTTAATACGTTACGTTAACACAGCCAGGAAACATAATGCATTTTTCGCATCTCCAAACTGGCTGCTTTTCTAATGAAAATCCATGATAATTTTCTTATTTATACTGCAAACTTAGGTTGTGGGTGCTCGTTAGAACCGCCTCATTGAGGCGGTTCTAACGAGTACCCACAACCTATGTCTTGGAGCAGAAATAAGGGAAATCATGTATACCCCCATAAACCTCAGTTTTCTCTATATAAACTTGGGTTTATGGGGGTATTCAGTTCACGGACTTGTTCAAGTGATGACCTTTCTTTTTGTGTAGCCGTTTGGTCACTCTGTGGAAAAGCAGAGTATCGATAACTATGATAATTAAAATATGATTGTTAATTCTTCATAAAAACCTATGTCATCACACTAACAGGTTCATGAAATTAACACCTCCATTAACCCCACATTATATCGAGAAAACTGGGGTTTACGGGGAATACATGCCTTACATTTTATATCCGATATTGAGACCAACCACTAATAGGCATGACTATGCAATTCTGGACTGTCCCAATGATGATCTTAATTAGGGGATTTTACTGTGGAGAGATAACAGGTCACCAATTACGAGTATCACTAGTTAAACATTCTTAACCTAAGCTATGGGCACTATCAAGTTTTATGGACTACCGAAGTGCCAGGGCTTTTTGGACTTCCGCTTGTCATCACGAAAACATGCCTTTATAGTTTTGAACCCCTTGAACCCCACTTTTATATAGTAAAACTGGAGTTCACAGGGGTAAACCTTATTTTTTTTTTATTTCTGCTCTATAATATAAATTGTAGGTACTTGTTAGAACCGCATCATCGAGGCGGTTCTAACGAGTACCACAATCTATATTTTGAGCAGAAATAAGAAAAATATCACAATTTCTCATCTTAAAATTTTAGTTTTTTTCGGCGGTACAGTTTACCATGTATTTGTATAGGCGTGTTTGCGTAACGTAAAGTAGTTTCGTGTCTGTGTTTGTGTCCCTTTGGTGTCTTGGATGGGAGATGTGAGGTAATTGTATCGATTCCTGTTCACTTCTATTTTGACAGTTTGCGAAATCCGGAGATAAGCTCATCCGCCACCCACCCCCGCCTCCAGCTGCCTCATCGCTGACATTTTAATGTGTTTGTTTATGTGGTAGTAAAATGTTCTGTTGTTTCCGTGGTAGAAAAATGTATCCAGAAAAAGGGGGAATTCTATAGTGTGTTTTGATTGGTTGTGTTGGGGTTTATTGACACGTCAACCCTTGTGAGTCATTTAATGTGTGGTCTCCAAGAGAAATGGAGAAAAAAGATAGATAAAAAGACATATGAAAAGTGAAAGTGAGAGAAAGGGGAGAAAATGGAAAATGAATGAAAGTGTAGAAACAGAAGATGCAGCAACAGTTCCCTTGTACCTTTACCTGTTGCTTTCTGAACTGCAAGCCAATATCAGTTGAGTGCCCCAGTGACGCCAGATACATATTTTCGCTCAGCTTTGTAATGTGTGTACTTTGAATCTCCAGATAGCAAGCAACTCATCTGGTTTCGTAGACAGTTAATTTAAGTTTTCTTTCGAATTCTAACCACTTCAAAGAAAAAGATAGACATCGTCTCCTTAACACGTGATGCAAAGAATACCCGTCTACCTTCCGTTTGGTATGGAGAAAAGTTTGTAAAGGTATATATAAAGGTTGGGCCCGTCGGAGTCTAACTGTTGGTTTTCTTTTGCTCCAGCATTACAGTGATTTGTTGCTGTCGAGTCCTCGCAGTTGTTTCATCTCTGTTGTTTGATTTTTGTGTTTTCGGATATGTTGCACTGAGGAGTTAGGTAGCAACAAATTATTTGTCTAAATCGCGACGGAAACAAGGGCGAGGATTGAGGCCGCGTAAAATCGATTTAAGCCCCGCAGCGAAATTCTTTTCACTGACCGTTCCAAGGCGGTTCTTCTGTCGTTTATTTTTGATATCGTTTGTCTTTGAGTGTGTGTATCGCTTATATGTTTTTGTGTTGGATAGTCAATGGGCCATTTGGTGGGAAAGTATCTGTCATTTTGGCTTTCCGCGATTGATGTTTCCATTAGGGTCTAGTTATTTAATGTCTGTGTTTACTTTCCCTATATCGATTCCTGATCATTTCCTTCACTTCTATTGTTTTATTTATATAAAGTTTCTTATTTCGCTATACAACAAAGATTGTGTGCAACCTTTCATGCAGAATGAAAAAAATTATTTGTCTAAATCGCGACGGAAGTAAGGGCGTGGATTGTGGCCACGTAAAATCGATTTAAGCCCCCACCCCCTCCCCACAGTGGAATTCGTTACAATGACCGTTCCAAGGCGGTGCTTCTGTCGCGGTTTATTTTGAGATGTTTATTTTTGTTATGGTTTGTCTTTGAGTGTGTGTATCGCTTATATTACTTTGTTTTGGATAGCCAATTGGCCATTTTGAGGGAAAGTAACTGTCCTTTTGGCTATCCGCTATTGTTGTTTCCATTAGGGTCTAGTTATTTCATGTCTGCGCTTCTTTCCCTTGGGTGTCTCTGATGGGAGCTGTCGGTTAATTGTATCGATTTCTGATCATTGCCTTCTCTTCTATTTTACATCAGAAATATAAAGATAAATGATGTGATACTTTTTATATGGCGGTATGAAAGAGGTTTTTAGTTGAACTAACCACATATAATACTCTTTTTAGTGTTGACTGGGCCGTTATTATCGCTTCAATTTTGTTATGCTACTGTAGCACTGTTTCTCAATTAAATGCTTAAAATAGTTTGTGGGAATCTCCCCCGAGAAGGTTTAAGTATACTGATTTCAAGGGTACACAGGGTCTTTTTGTGGATAATGTTACATATTTGTTTCCCTTGGCCATGTTGACAAGCCCCTTTTCCCGTTTTTATCTACACTGAATTATTAAGGTAGTCCGCGTCTGGCGAAAACGGGGTTTACGAGCATGAGACCATGTATTTAGTGGAGTCTCAGATCGGTCGATACATAAACCTAGCTAGGGGCCAGTTGTTCAAATTTAACAACTTCGTTAGTTCCAAATCGTTAAAATTTTTATTATTTAATATGGCAAACATACTAATATTTTTGCTAATAAAATGTGAGTAGATTTTGCATTGCAAATGCAAAAGTAACTCACGCTTGTGCAGCAAAAATACCAAAAAATTAGATAGTGTACTTGCTAGAAAAGCTGACAGTTTGATCACCAACGAGTTCGTTAAACTAATTATGCTTTACAAATCTGGGCCCAGAATGATCCATTTACTGACTGCATAAAGAAGTCTTCTACATAGCGTATATAGAAAGCTTTCATCAGACTGCGTAGTGGCGCAGGCTGATCTGAGTCACGGCTGGAAGCACGAGCTAAAAGACACCCTTTCCATCGTTCATGACATATATAAGCTGCGTTTAACAAAGAAGTAACCCCGAACATCCATCTTGAAAACAGGCCTATATAATTTTGATCACACTGAAATCCACTTTTATAAAGTAAAACTGGGATTTGCAGGGGTAAACCTTTTTGTTTCTTATTTCTGCTCTAAAATATAGATTGTGGGTATTCGTTAGAACTGCCTCGATGAGGCGGTGCTGACGTGTATCCATTCATAATAAAGAAAATTCTCTATAGAGAAGTAGAAAAGGGCAAATGCTCCCAAGGCGATCAGAAGAAGCGCTACAAGGACGCCCTCAAAGCCTCCCCCAGGGACTTCAACATTCCAACAGAGTCGGGGGAAAATCGCACAGAACAGAGCAAAGTGGAGAGGTTTCACCAGAAGAGGGACCAGTGCATACGAGGCAAAAAGAATCAGTGAAGCTGAGCAGAAACGCACACAGCGCCAAGCCAGAACTAAAGCATCACCAACAGAGCTGTCTGACTCTAGCTTCTGTTGCTCTATCTGCAACAGACAGACAGTTCAGAGGTAGATTCGGTCTCATCAGCCATCTTAGATTACACAAGCAGTAACAATTCTCATGGTCACTGTCAGTAATGACGAACTATTATTATTATTACTACATTATTTGCTTAATTCTGCTCTAAGACATTGGCTGTGGATACCCGTTAGAACCCACAGACAATGTTTGCAGTATAGATAAGACAAATATCACGAATTTTCATCAGAAAAAATAGTGCTGCCATTTTGGAGACTAAAAAACGAATGCACTGTGTGGCACGGGTATATTACCGAAATGGACATTCCTGCGAACCATGAGAAGATATTGAGAACCGTTGCGTACGTTGCGAGACATTTTAGAATCTTTATCGCGAATGCTGGCCCGATAGTTCAGTGGTAGAGCGTCCGCTTCGGGAATGGTAGGAAGCGGGTTCGATCCAAAGGCGTGAAAAATGGTACCAGGCATTATACGATAAATGAAGGCATGTAAGTATTCGTTTAAGGATACTTTGTTTGTCGCAATAAAAGCTCTACAGAGCTGATGTTTGTTTCGGACATGCGACGTTAAATAAAGCTTTTTTAACTTTATCTGAATGCAGTTCGCAATTTGTCGGCAACAGTCACAGCCCAGTGAAATGGGGACTTCATGCAAAACGTCATGCGTCTAGCCCTCTTAGTCATTTCAGCGTCAGGTTAAAAAGTACGTGCAATGCACACCCCTATAAACCCTTATTTTATATAGAGAAAAGTGGGGTTTACGTAGGTATACATTATTTTACATATTTTGCACAGAAACATAGATTGTTGGAACTCGTGAGAACAACTTCAACGATGCGGATCTAACGGGCTCCAACAGTGTATATTTTGGGGGGCTAGAAATAAGAAAATTATCGAACATTTTCACATGAAAAATACTAGTTATTGAGACATTACATGTACGATAACACAACCGTACGGCATAGTGCATTTCTTACATCTCCAAAATGGCTACTTTTCTGATGAAAATCCTTGATATTTTTTCTATAAGAGCTCAAAACATAAGTTGTTTGTGCTCGTTAGAACCGCCTCATGAGGCGGTTCTAACGAGTACCCACAACCTATGTCTGGGTGCAGAAATAAGAAAAATAATGAATACCCCCTTACACCCCAAATTTCCTAAAGTGGGATTTAGTGGGGGAGGCGTTATTCATTTCACGGACTAGTTCACGTAATGATAAGAAAAGCGGCATTTTAGGACACTAGTGTGTTACCGTGATGGTCTTCGCCAAGGTACCTCCTACACATATTATAACATTACGAAAGCACGCCTATACAGATACATTGTCAATTTGACCGCAGAAAAAAACGAACGTTTTATGATGAAAAATTGTGATATTTTTCTTATTTCTGCTCAAAATATAGATTGTGGGTACTCGTAAGAACCGCCTCATATATTGTGGGTACTCGTAAGAACCGCCTCAAATGAGGCGGTTCTTACGAGTACCCATAATCTATATTTTAGAGCAGAAATAAGAAAAAATAGGTTTACCCCTGTAAACCCCAGTTTTGCTATATGAAAGTGGAGTTCAAGGGGGTCAAAATTATATAGGCGTGTTTTCGTGAAGAGGTAAAAATAGAAACACTAAGGAAACAGACCGGTGACTTTTTTCTACGCAAAAGTGAGACAAATACTGTTCAAGTAAATCTCTTCATCGAATCGACAGTTGACAACATTGAAAAACGGGTTAACCCATATATAGCACTAAAATCATTCCACTGACTGCATCGAACGGATCCATTTGTAACTGAAGGGTTGTCATCCTTGTATTATTTGTTGTGAGTTTTGCAAACAGTGCTGTACTTCTATCATGCAGTGTAGATCCTGATCAGAAGCCATATAATGGGCGTCTCATCTCGGTCTGCACTGCTTGCTTTTGCCCCTTTTTATGAGATGCAAGGCATATATGGGTTAACGTCATTGCTGTGGTGCTACATGAATTCGAAAGGCACTGTTAAAAGGTTGCTACATGTATCATTATCTGGGCGTGGCTGTAGACATTTAAGGTTTGCAATTAACATTACGAAACACGTCTTTTCAAGCATATATTGAAAATGTTACCACAAAAAAAATGAATATTTTCTGCTAAAAATCCTTATGTTTCATATTTCTGCTCAACACATAGACAGTTTGTCCTCGTTAAAACCGCCTTGGCGTGGCGGTTCTTACGAAAACCCACAATCTACTTTTTGAGCAGAAATAAGAAGAAAAATGTATGACTCTGTATACCCCAATTTACTATGAAAAACGGGAACAAGCGTGTTTGCGTGATGTAAATATACTGTTTATATGTTCTTGATATAATCGCAGCCTTGGGTCACATGGACTCGCAAAGACTCAACCCAGGCCCCGAGGTTATAAAACTTGTTTTATGCTATATCACTTAGGCATGAAATTTTAAATGCTAAAACGCAGTATATATAAAGTAGATATTTGTTTCTGCTTAGATCGTTAGAAGCTTATATTTACCCTGCTCATAAATATTAAAATGCCAACATTTATCGGCATGTTTATATTTATGAGTAGAATATTAAAATGCCAACGATTTGGTGTCATTTTAATATTTATAAGCATGAAAAATTTAATGCTCATTTTAGATGAGCATGAGAAAAATGTTTTACAACCTCGGGGCAAGTCTGCTTATTCACGCATCCAACATACATTGTTTACGGACTACGAGAACGGTACGCCGGTCGAAGAGCACTCATAATGTGCCCAGCAAAGATTCTGATCAGATTACGCAACGGTGCAGACTGGTCTTTGTCTTTACTGATACATTTTCGTGGCTCAACTTTAACCCATATATGACAATGGAATCTTCCATCTTATAAATTTGGAGTTGTCCATTTTCAATTATAGGGGTGTCAGATTTGTTTTGTTTAATGTAAGTTGTACAAAAATCTATGTTCTTTGAGCAAACAGTGTAGACCCAGATCAGACGCCGCGTTATGCGGCGTCTGATCTGGGTCTACACTGTTTGCCAACGTCCCAAAAAAGGGCCACTAGGCATATATGGGTTAAGTTTAACCCATTTTGTATTGAATGTAGTCTGTCCCGTTTTATCATTAGGAAAACACGCCTATACAAATGCAGAGTATATTGTATCGCCGAAAATTATGAAGATTTTGAGATAAAAAAATGTGATATATTTAATTTCTGATCGAAATATAGATTATGGGTACACGTTAGAACCGCCTTATTGAGGCAGTTCTAGCGAGTACGATGAGGAGGTTCTAACGAGTAGCCACTATCTTTATTTTAGAGCAGAAATAAGAAAAATAAGATTTACCCCTGTAAACCTTAGTTTTACTATGTAAGTGGGGTTCAAGGCGGTCAAACTTATATGCACCTGTTTTCGTAAATACATCACGAAAACACGCCTATATAATTTTGACCCCCTTGAACCACACTTTTTTATAGTAAAACTTGGGTTTCCGGGCGTATACTTTATTTTTCTTATTTTTGCTCTAAAATATAGATTGTGGGTCGATGAGGCGGTTCTATATTTTGAGCAGAAATAAGAAAAATATCACAATTTTTCATCATAAAATTTTCATTTTTTTTCGGAAATAAAGTAGGCAATGTATTTGTATAGGCGTGTTTGCGTAATGTAGCAAACGTCCATTTCTAAAGTTTGAGTAACGCTTTGAAACTGGTTGAGAAAATGCCTGGAAGACTTTCCCGATCAGATGTCGCGTTCTGCGGCGTCTGATTTTGGCCTGCACTCTTTGCCAGTGGTCCGTTTGGTAAGTCCGTATTAAATGGATAAATGGTCATTTTGTTCTTTGTAATATTTTAACGAATGAAGGCAAAACTCCATTATTTTATACTAGAGGTGTACTTAACCCTTAAAACGCCGAGAAAAACTTCTTCTGAAAATGTCGTCTGCTTATGTCGTCTGCTGAATATTCTTGCAAACTTTTTTAAAATATATTTGCATACAGGCAAACAGTGTGGACCCAGATCAGACTGCCACTAGAGGAGCAGTCTGATCCGGGTCCACCCTGTTTGCAAAAAAAAGGGTTTTAAAGTAACCGTCAGAAGACAAAGCAGACGACAATTGTTGTGATTGGCATTTTATGGGTTAAGTTGAGATAAACTGAACACACACATGCACTGATTAAGATTAAGCGATTTATCGCAATCGGTGGCGTAACGTAAAAGTCTTCTGTTCGAATCAATTTAACGTGGATCCAGACAAAGATTCAAACAAGGAATCATCAAGATGGATTTTTCTGTAACAGGAAGGAATTTGCCTCTAAATAAACTAGCAACGTATTTGTATTTGTTCTAGAGAGTCCGCTTTAGTATATAGTATAAGTGAGGCGTGTTCGGTCTAGTTGTGACAGTGCATTTGCTGTAACCGCATACATGTCTTAGGTAATGGCCAAATAAGACCGACTCAGTATACGAAGATAGATAGATAACGCAGCAAAAATAATACAAACTGAATGGTTGACGGGAAATTCTGCAAAAGAGGTTTTCTTTACATCATGTTAACAAAAGGGTGTCATGAACACCCCTCTAAATAGAAGTGGAGGCAATGATCAGGAATCGATACAATTAACTCACAGCTCCCATCAGAGACACCAAAGGGAAAGAAACACAAACACGAAACAACAGACCCCAATGGAAACACCAAGAGCGGAAAGCCAAAAGGACAGTTTCCTACCGCACTTTGTACAGAGAAAACTGCGTTTTACGGGGTATACATTAGTTTTCTTATATCTGATTATGGGTACTCGTTGGAACCGCCGCAATGAGGCGGTTCTAACGCGCACAAACAACCTACGTATTGAGTATTAAAAATAATAAAAAAAACACAAATTTTCATCAGAAAAGTTACGAAAGAATTCAGTATGTCGCACGGCTGTGTTATCGTAAAAGTCATCACAAAAAACACGCCTACATAATCCTGACCCCCTTGAACCCCACTTAAAACTGCGGTTTACAGAGGTAAATGTTGTTTTTCTTATTTCGGCTCTAATGTGGGCTCACAATCTATATTGTGAGCAGGCATAAGAAAAATGTCACAACTTTTCATCTGAAAATTTCGTTATTTTTCGGCGGTAACATTTACAATGTATTAGTATAGGCTTTTTTTCGTAATGACCAAGGGTTTGAATTTTTCAGCCTGCAGCGGAGGTGGACATTTGAGTATTCTTCTTTCCCACAGCATAACCAGATAACATTGCACTTGATCATTTTACGCATCGTTGCCATCTTCTCCAAACGTTTTTCGGTCTTTTAAACCTTATCATGCTGTTCACGACAACCCCTATCTGTGCAAACAGTGTAGATCCAGATCAGATGGCTTCTGAAGAAGCCATCTGATCCGGATCTACACTGTTTGACATTCAATTTATGAATTTGTAGGAATAAATTACATCAAGTAATTTGATTGGTTGATAGACAGAAAAGGGTGTGGCTTAAATGAATATTCAGCAAGAGAAGGGTTAAGTAACGTCGGTTATGAATTCAATTGTAGCGCAACTCTTATAGTTGCGCGTAAGCTGTGACAACCTATGGGCGAGACAGAATTTTCCCTGCACCGCTAAAATGAACAAACACCGTGTCATAGGTCATAAAAATGGTCCTGTTTCTCGTTATATGGTTAATGTAATGTTTTATATTTGTAGCAAATCCTGTCACGAATAGGACGTGGATGTGTTTCATACTAGACCGCACAGGCACCTTTTTTCATTTACCATAGCCAGCGTTCCACCCAGTAAGTCTTTTTGGCATTGCATTAACTTGGTCCATTGTTTCAGAATTTTGTCTGTGTAATTGTCGTAAGTGTTTGACAACAGCATTCAAGTCAGATAAATCTAAACGTTTCCCGTAAGTTGCGAGCCACTGAGGAGCACGTTTACCATATGTAGCGAGCCATTTTGGCGCACGTTTCTCGTAGGTTGCCAACCACTCTGGATCTCGTTTACCATATGTAGCAAGCCACTGCGGTGCTCTCTTCCTAAATGTTGCCAACCACTGTGGAGAACGTTTACCGTATGTGGCTAGCCATTGTGGTGCGCGTTTGCCATACGTTGCTAACCATTGTGGTGCACGTTTGCCATATGTTGCTAACCATTGTGGTGCACGTTTTCCATAAGTTGCTAACCATTGTGGTGCCCTTTTTCCATATGTTGCTAGCCACTGAGGTGCGCGTTTTCCATACAATGCCTGCATTTCCGGATCTCTCTTTTGTTCGCTCATCATTCCATCTCTTTTACCATATCCTACGAACCAACCAGGCATTCGTTTTCCATAAATCACATTCCATCCAGATCTTTTTGCCTCTTGTATATCCTCATCATTTTCCACCGAAAAAGAACTTTCATCCAAAGCGGACTGCTGACTGTTGTATTCTCGAACGGCATCAAGCAATTTAGCATTTGCTGAGTCAATTTCATACTCAGGTTCTAACATATCACTTTCATTGGTATTGTCATTATAAAGTGTTTCGCTTGGATTAACAGAATCGGGTATATCTGAATTCCCAGTTGGTTCGACATCATCTGCTTGTATACGATCACTAGTGCGTTCTAATAGTTCTTTGAAATCTCCACCACGAAAAGAAAGTAAATCCTGTTTATCACTTACATCTGCATCTGTGGAACGCTTTCCATATGATACAATCCAACCTGGAAGGCGCTTATATGCAGAACTGCGTTTAGAAATTGAAGTCCTAGATCGTGGTTCTCCTACAATATTAGAATCAACTCCCGCCGGATTTATTTGGATAGATTCTGAAACGAATAAAGCAAACATAGTTAAAGCTAGAGGATTTATAAGTATAAGCTATGGAACCTAGTGGTTAGGAAATGGCCCTTAGAATTCTTTGATTTATGATTCCTTAAGGGGAATGGGAGCACCTTCAGAGGAGGCAACTCCTGCAAATGTATTTTTGTCTCCCATGTCAATAGGGGTCAAAGTAGAAGTAAAACAAAGATCAGGAATTGATACAATTAACTTACTCCACCCATAAAAGACACCAAAGGGAAAGAATTACAAACATTAAGCGACCAGAACATAATGGAAACCTAAACAAAGGAAGGCCATAAGGGCAGTTACTTTCCCACAAAATGGCCATATGGCCATCCAAAACCAAAAGACACAAGTGATACACACAGTAAGTAACAAACAACAACATAAATAAATCGCCACAGAAGAGCCGCCTTGGAACGGTCAGTGGAAGATTTCCACTGGGGGGCTTAAATCGATTTTACGTGGCCACAATCCTCGCCCTTACTTCCGTCGCGATTTAGACAAATAATTTGTTCAGTCCGCATGAAGGCCTCCTAACTCATCAGTGCAACATCTCCGTGAACACAAAAATCAAAGAACCACAGAGGTGAGACAACGGTGAGGACTCGACAGCAAGAAACCACTGAAATGCTGGAGCAAAAGAAAACCAACAGTTAGACTCCGATCAACTCTTAAAGGAAAGAATTTGCTCATGAGGATCAAATTCTTTCCTTTAAGAGTAGACCCCTTTTTAAGTGAAAAAGGGCTTATAGAAAAGCGAACTGGAAGTCCCCAAAGTTATTTCCCCCTATTAAAAACTGGCGGAAAAATCTGCCAGGTGTTCCCATTCCCTTTATATGCGCCTGTACTGACACAACACGTTAGCAAGTAATGAACACCTATAAACACTAATTTATACCGGAAAAAATCTAGGGTTTACAGCTGTAAACATTATTTTGTCTCCCGAATTTACGTCGTGGGTGTTCGTTAGAACCGCCTCTTTTAGTAAGAAAGCTTGTAACAAAGCAGTTGAAATGATTCCCCTTATATTACAAAAGTAAGTTAATAATGTTTTATACCGCAATTAGGCATTCTAGTAATCTAAAAAAGGGGTCGAATAACTGCACGCTATAATCGGTAGTGACCTATAATACCAATACCTTATACTGACCTATATTAAGTCTAGTGACCGTTTATAGACCGGTCCTACATGTCAGGTCACTAATTTACAAGTGTAAACAAAGCAATTGAATTGATTTCCCTTATATTACAAAAGGAAGTTAAAAAATGTTATTGTATTCAATTGTCACTTAAATCGTTTGTTTTTTTTTACAAAATTTCAGACCAATGCTTTCAATATGGGTATCATAAACTTCGCAATGTCTTTTAAAGTTTCATAGACATCATTTCAATTTAGTTTAAAAATTTAATTTAGGACTTTAATCTCTTCTGAACATCACGTGAACAAGTCCGTGAAATAAAGACCCCCCTAAACCCCACTTTATATAGAGAAAACTGGGGTTTAAAGGGGTAAACATTATTTGCCTTATTTCTGCTCCAAGACATAGGTTGTGGGTACTCGTTAGAACCGCCTCAACGAGGCGGTTCTAACGAGCACCCAAAACCTATATTTGGAGTATAAATAAGAAAAATAGCACAAATTTTCGTCAGAAAAATTGCCCTTTTTTAGGTTTGAAAAAGGTACTATATCACACCGATGTGTTATCGTAATGACAAGGCCTATTGGGACCTGATTTTTATGGAGCAGTAGTATATCAATTCAGAATAATATATGATTGCAACGATTTCAGTATCCAAACTCATTCTGCGATATAAACAGATTAGGTACAACATAACCGTTTTACGACAGACAGACTGCATGCATGGTAGTTAACCTAATCACGGGTGTGCAGAAAGATTTAGCAAACCGAGTAACCCATGCCCTACACTTGTTCTGTATCGGTTCCTGATCATTTTTGTATCTTTTCCAACTCAGTTTGGTCTCTAGTTTGGCAAGCTATTATATACAAGAGAGCTTTGTACTACTGATATCCACTTGATTATTACTGACAAATGAAGTTTACTCGCGTTAAAATAACGTTTGTATGAATTTTCCACCATACGGTGATTTCTTAACACTATACTCTGTCGCTGTGACGTGAGGATTTGGGCGAACAATCTGATGTGTAACATCACGAAAACAGGCCTATATATTTTTGACTTTTTCGAACCCCACTTTTATATAATAAAACTGGGGTTTACAGGGATAAACCTTATTTTTCTTATCTCTTCTCTAAATCTATGAGGCGGTTCTAACGAATGCCCACAATCTATATTTTGAGCAGAAGTAAGAAAAACATCACAATTTTTCATCTGAAAATTTCGTTTTTTTTCGGCGGTTAAGTTTACAATGTATTTGTATAGGCGTGATTTCGTAATGAAGAGATCATTAATCATCAATAAAGGTTAACAAAGGAGAGCTAGTTAGTCTGACGCCGCAAAACGCGTCGACTTATCAGGGCTTACACGGCGTTCCTATAGTACAGGAATTCAGGTTTTGAGAAATCGATCTAAATCAAAGTCCTGGGCTTTTTCTTCATAACCTGCACTTAGGGACAATCGACCCATCAGTGCTGCCTTTTGTGTTGTTGTCATCGTAAAGGCGGGATTATCAAAACCATGTAGAAACAGTAAAAACAGGTTGTTTCCTAAACAATCTGAGGCTACAATGTTAGGCATACAAATGTAATATTATGATGTTGATAATGGTGTGAAGAGTGGTACTTTGAATGAAAATTAAACATTACGAAAACACTCCTATACAAATAAATTGTAACCTTAATCGCCGAAAAAATGAAAATTTTTGGATGAAGAATTGTGATATTTTTCTTACTTCTGAACAAAATATAGATTGTGGGTACTCGTATGAACCGGTTAACCCCTGTAAACCCCAGTTTTACTGTGTAAAAGTGGGGTTCAAGGGGATCAATATTATATAGGCGTGTTTTCGTGATGAAAAAATGAGACAATCAGTCTGAATTAATTTTAATGTACATAACAATGTAATGTTCTCTCATTGGCATTTTTTGTTTTGTTTTGTTTTCTGTTTAACAGACTTTTTAAAATTATTTCACTTGGGGGAAAAATGGCGAGATAGCATCTGACCTTCCATTGCAGAATTTGGCGTCTCAGCTGTGACCCGGGCAAGGCTAAATTCATAGCGCTGAGGTTGAGCGCTCTTACCCACTTGGTCATGCAGGCCCGTTCTCTCATAGGCATAACAAGCATGTTAGGGCGAGGATTGCGGCCTTTAAGCCCCCAGTGGAGTTCGTTTCACTGACCGTTCCATGGCGGTTCTTCTGTCGCGGTTTATTTTTGTTATTGATTTGAGCGTTTGTATCGCTTATGTTGTTTTGTTTTGGATAGCCAATTGGCCATTTTTGTGGGAAAGTAATTGTCCTTTTGGCTTTCCGCTATTGATGTTTCCATTAGTGTTTGTTTGCTTCATGGTTGTGTTTCTTTCCTTTGGTTTCTCTGATTGGAACTGTGGGTTAATTGTATCGATCCCTGAGCATTGCCTTCACTTCTATTTTGATTCAAATTAAAAAATGCAATATAGAATTGGGTCACTTGGCTACAAACTGAAAGAGTGATGACTGCAAATGAGCCAGAAGATAATACAGGGCGACAAGCGTTCGCCGCTTGTATGTTTTGTTGTGGTTAGTTTATTTTAACCCATATATGACAATGGAATCTTCCATCATATAAATTTGGAGTTGTCCATTTTCAATTATAGGGGTGTCAGATTTGTTTCGTTTAATGTAAGTTGTACAAAAATGTATGTTCTTTGAGCAAACAGTGTAGACCCAGATCAGACGCCGCGTTATGCGGCGTCTGATCTGGGTCTACATTGTTTGCCAACGTCCCAAAAAAGGGCCACTAGGCATATATGGTTAAATGCGCATGTGCACCAACAAACTGAAATAGTAACGCCATGAAGCTAACCCAAGAACTTGACTATATGTCTGCTAGCCAGCTAATATGGTCATAGTTGGCTAGCAGACATTCTTCGTTCATAGGCTCCGAACGGACTGAATCGATAAATGTCGGGAAAACGTCTATGGACCATAACTAAGTTGTCACCTGTATGCCACCTCGACGGCCCCCGCCCATCGGGGCTTGAAGAAATATATGGGCTGCATGATGATTCCACGCAGAGTTGAAACCGACCCGCACACGAGTACTGGCAAACCGCTAAGAGGATCTAAGCCTGCCCTGGCAAAGCGGTGCGAGTCGGCCCACCCATGCTTATAAACCCTATTGTTTTCATTGGGCGACAGGGCTTGAGAAGTCATTTCATTTCAATGTCGGGTAAAAGTTCCACAAAATTGGAAGCAACGTCTCCAAAATGACCTTTATAGTGTTGACGGGGCGTCAAACCTCAAAACAAACAAAGTATGCCACCACGTAATGTGAATTAGTGAGATTTCTTTTAGGCAAACAAACATGGAATGCCGCGTGTTTTCAAATGTTTCATATTGCAGTCTCTGGAGTATACAGACATGTTAAACTTAATAACACATTGCATGCTAGTGGACTCTTCCATTCCTGTATGTTGGACAAGTACATTTTTCATATAAGAGGACTATTTTTTTTTCGTTTTTATTCTATTTTTTGACAGAAAATTCAGTTAGCACATAGTGCAGGCCATGATCAGACGCTGCAGAATCTGGCGTCTGATCTGGGCCTGCACTGTTTGCCAAGGTACCCCTTTAGGAGCTTCCCGCATGCAATGGGTTAAAATGCAAACGGAAGTAATATAACAAGAAAAGATATTACACAAAGCGCCATATCAAGTGACTCGATTGTGATTGCATTGCACTATTTTGGAAAGTAAAAGGTAATGAAACCGTTCAGTTATAAACTTATAAACTAGAATTATTTGACCGTGTCGACATGAAAACTGAATTTGCAGAATCATATTCAACATGACCGGTTGTCTTGTCAGTTTGATCATGTTGTGGAAAACTGTGTTGAATTGAACAGTGTAACAGAGTTGAATTCGACAATGACTGATCAATGGGCCCTGCCTTACCGACAAGCGCAATCAACAAAGAGACTGGTCTTCTTTATACATGTACTTAGCACCCTCCTTTTCAACACCCAGAACAACAGGAGTCCATTAATTCCGTGCGTGTTTATATACTAATATTATTATCAACTCAATCATCGTTTTCTCTATTTATTATTATAATTGATGAATTTTCAGCTTATTACTGATGAATTTTCAGCAAGTGTTTATTCATTTTTTTCCAACACATATTGCAATAATAATAATAATAATAATAATAATAATAATAATAATAATAATAATAATCAAAATCATCATACTTGTAAAAGTAGCAGTAGCGGTTGGAGTGATGGTGGAAATAATAGTAAGTATAAAAGTTAAAATCATCATTGGATTATTGAAATTAGTTTTATCATTATCATTATTGCAGTAGCAGTAGCAGTAGCAGTATAAGGAGCGGGAGTAGTAATAAGTGTAGTATTGTTTGTTTGATATGAGATTTAACGCCCCCAACAACACTATTAGGGTCATTTTGCAAACGCTGCTTCCAATTTTGTGGGAGTTTTACCCTACATTGAGATGAAATGACATCTCAAGTCCTGCCAACCAATGAAACCAGTACATGAATAGGGTCTATTTGTATGGAGGTCCGACTCGCGCCACTTTGCCTGAGCAGGCTAGTAGTAAGAGTTGTAGTTAGAGTATAATTATTATTATTATTATTATTGTTTTTTGTATTAAAATTATCATTATCATAAGCAGCAGAATTAGTAGTAGTAGTTGGTTTGAATCCGCCGTTTGGGGTCCCTGTGGTAGTAATAGAAGTTTAATTCTTTTCGTCATCGTTTTCATTATGAACATTATTATCAGTAGAGTAGAAATAGTAGTTGTTGTTGTGATATTATTATTATTATTATAATTATTATTATTATTATTATTATTATTATTATTTACATTCCTACAAACAATATTGGCTAGTTTTTATCAAATTTCGTTTTCATCTCGTAAACATGGTCTTACTGTGCCCTTATAAATCCGATTTTATGATATTTACATTATTTTGACAATATTCAAACCAACAACCTTCAATTGAATTGTTAGCAAAATGCATTTTTACAGTCAAGAAACACAGCATTATCTGATTATTATGGATGAATTGTAATTATGTTTTCTGTCCTTATGAACTTCATTTGAAACAAATGAGAAACATGATAAAACGATATCTTGTGGACAGCTTTATATTATTTTTCTGGCTAAAGTGCTTTTAGCAGTTATACTTCTTCTAAGTGAGCATATCCACAGTCAGGGCACAGCAAAATGTACAAGTTGGTAAGTTTGAAACACAACTTCACATACAAAGTGTCCACTAAGTTCCTTACGCAACCTTGTAATATTCATCAACTTATCTTTTATATGGTACTCGAGTACATGTATGTAAAATAATCAGAGTCAATCGTTTTGCTATTAATCAAAATGTGATGTGCAACCTTTTCTTGCTGAACAACTAGAAGATCATATAAAACCATCATGTAAGAATTGCTGCATTTCAAGAACTACTTGTGTAAAGAAAATGTGTAAGCATTGCCGTGTTGAAGTCTTAAACTCTAATATTAGTGGCATATGAACATGTACAGTTTAGGTCAATCAGCAGTTTCGATTCACAATTAGGTATATTCATGTATACTTATTAAATACATGGAATGAAAGATGAAAAGTATTCGCGAATCTGCAAAACAGTGAAATATTTCTACTTTTAAGGGTAATCAAGATACAAGGGATTATATTTTTCTTCGTAATTGTAATATGAAAAGCCCTTCATTTCAAACAAGTATTGTAGACTGCCGAATGCCTACGGACAGTGACAAGTTTCCGCCAGTTTACGGAGAATAAACGAAAACGTTCAATATGATGACGCATGAGCTCTGGTAGCAGCGAAAGCTCTGACGAGACTGTGCCTACACACAGGCTCGCCCGTAGCGAACCCTCGTAACGAAAACACGCCTATATAATGTTGACCCCTTTGAACCCCACTTTTACATAGTAAAACTGGGGTTTACTGGGGTAAACCTTAAGTTTCTTATTTCTGTTCGTAAATATAGATTGTGGGTACTCGTTAGAACCGCCTCATCGAGGCGGTTCTAACGAGTACCCACAATCTATATTTTGAGCAGAAAAAAGAAAATATCACAATTATTCATCTGAAAATTGTCGACCTTTCGGCGGTAAAGTTTACACTGTATTTGTATAGGCGTGTTTTCGAAATGCGCCGGTCGCCTATGTGATGCGCTCTCTTTTCTCGTGGTCTAGCGTAAACCATGTTTGCGGTAATTTACACTTGTCGTATAAATTCAAATACGCACAGTTACACGCACAATGCACGCTTCGTACAAAATAAGTTAATTGCTTCAGTCAATCAATCTGATGAGAAGTTACGTAATCCCGTGTTCTTTCGCGGAATACTTTACATTACCAAAACGTGCCGCTATCCAGTGCTTTTTAATCAACATCCGCTAATTGACAGAGGTATCCGGAAGAAAGTCGGTTCCAGCGATATAATTCCCAGCCCTGACAATTAAAGAAACAGAGATGGAATGTTGTAGTCAGGCCTCTATGACCGCAAAATGAATGGCCAGACAATCTTTGTCCAACACATTGATGAAGGCTGGAGTAGCGGGCAATATAAATTATCGGACATTAGATATAATGACTGCGTTGTTGTATTACGAAAACAGGCATGTACAAGTACATTGTAAATTTTACCAACCAAAAAACAAAAATTTTAAGATGAAAAATTGTGACATTTTCCTTTTTTCTCTCAAAATATAGATTGTTGGTACACATTAGAACCGCCTCATCGGTATGAGCAGAAATAACAAAATACATTACGAAAACACGCCTATACAAATACATTGTAAATTTTACCACCTAAAAACAAATTTTCAGTCGAAAAATTGTGATATTTTTTCTTATTTCTGCTCAAAATATAGATTGTGGGTACTCGTTAGAACCGCCTCAATACCCAGAACCTATATTTTAGAGCAGAAATAAGAAAAATAAGGTTTACCCCTGTTAACCCCAGGTTGACTATGTAAACGTGGGGTTCAGGGGGGAGGGGTCAAAATTATATAGGCGCGTTTACGGGATATATTGCGCCTGTACTGGTTAGCCCTTATATATATAAGCCTGCCGTCTAGATAAATTGATCGATTCGATAAGACCTAAAGACTGTTGACTGGGCCGCCAAACTTCAAAACAACCGACCATTACGATAAAACATCCGTGTGGCACAGCGCATTTTAATCTATCTCCAAAATGGTCTTTATTCTGATGAAATTTTGTGAGATTTTTTCTCATATATACACCCAACATGGGTTGTGGGTGCTCGTTAGAACCGCCTCTGTTTGTATTGGAGTTTAACGGCCCAGTCAACACTGTTTAGGTCATTTTTGAGCCGGTGAGTTTTCCTATCCACACTTTTCAAGGGCAGGCTTATACGTTAGCGGTGTCCGGGAATGTGTGGCGGCCGTAAGAAGTCTCCCTGCCCTACACCATAGTGTACTTTATATTTTCTTGTCCTTTGGGATCATTGATATCATTGTTGAATTTTGAAAATATTTGAGGGTCACTGATGAGGCCTAATTGGCCGAAACTAGCTAGTCTGGCCCAGAAAATATGTACACTCCATATTTTCTAGGTGTCTGGAAATGTGTGGCGGCCGTAAAAAGTCTCCCTGCCCTACATCGTAGTGTAGTTTATATTTTCTTGTCCTTTGGGATCATTGATTCCATTGTTGAATTTTGAAAATATCTGAGGGTCACTGATGAGGTCTAATTGGCCGAAACTAGCTAGTCTGGCCCAGAAAACATGCACACTCCATATTTTCTAGTTCTGTGGTGTATTCCTTGCTTCCAAAGGAGAACCCTTTCTAGAAAAAAAAATACCAGTGCAGTGCACATTATTTCGCCAGAAACTAACAGCTGCCTTTCTCGAATCAGCGGAAGGGAGAGTTTGACGTAGAAGAGATTTCATGTATATCTCCACGAAAGGAAGGTTGCCGACCCCGGCAGGCTTCGAACCCACGTCCTCTTGATCACCAGACAGACGCGCATCCTACTGAGCTACCGAGGCCGACCTCATTGAGGGGGTTCTAACGAGTACTCGCAAGCTATGTCTTGGACTAGAAACTAAAAAACTAATGTATACCCCTGTAAAGTAGAAGTAAAACAAAGATCAGGAATTGATACAATTAACTTACTCCACCCATAAAAGACACCAAAGGGAAAGAAATACAAACACTAAGCGACCAGACCACAATGGAAACGTAAACAAAGGAAGGCCATAAGGACAGTTACTTTCCCACAAAATGGCCATATGGCCATCCAAAACCAAAAGACACAAGTGATACACACAGCAAGTAACAAACAACAACATAAATAAATCGCCACAGAAGAGCCGCCTTGGAACGGTCAGTGGAAGATTTCCACTGGGGGGATTAAATCGATAATCGTAAACCCGTTTTCTCTATATAAAGTGGGGTTTTCAGGGGTGTTCAATTCACGGACTTGGTGGTGTAATGAAAAAAAAAAATGTTGTTACCCCAATACGTATTTAGAGCTCAAATAAACATTAATCCAATGCCGCCGTTCTATGTTCTTTTTACCATATGAGCCCCGCCAAGCGAATTTGTGTCTTCGAGCATTCCGTCATGACAAATTTTAACTGCGCATGCACAGCCATTCAGAGGGGCCAGGGATATGGCTTTCTGTCTGAAGGTTCCTCTTGATTCACTGCTTGTATGAGCGAGCAGCGAAGGTTCTGGCGAGACTGCGCGGATGCGCAGGCTCGCCTGAACCTTCGCTGCTCGCATAGGCGAAAAGTACCAAAATCGCTTGACGGGGCCCATATGTTTATGGGCAACGAACAGAAACCAATAATAAAAACCGAGACATATTCATAGGGATTCTTCTTGGTGGCTGGTCTTGAAATTGTGAATACAAATTGAAGCGATCATATGTCTAAATAAAGCATTTTTTCTCTGTGTTCAGCCCATGGTATTAAAGAAGCGTTATGCTTAAAGATACAAAGTTTAATACATACGGGAAAACCATAGTCAGATATGTACTACATGTAATTTGCCTGAAGCGAGTTATCATAAAATGGGCCCCGTCAAGCGATTTTCGTACTTATCGCCTATGCGAGCAGCGAAGGTTCAGGCGAGCCTGCGCATCCGCGCAGTCTCGCCAGAACCTTCGCTGCTCGCTCATACAAGCAGTGAATCAAGAGTAACATTCAGACAGAAAGCCATATCACTGGCCCCTCTGAATGGCAGGGCATGCGCAGTTAAAATTTGTCATGACTGAATGCTCGAAGACACAAATTCGCTGGCGGGGGTCAAATGATTCACGATAGAACACCCATGTGCTATAATTGCGTCACTCTAGAACTAGCGTTTTTCAAATAAAAACTTGTTTGATTTTTTCTTTTCTTCTTTCTGGTACAAATATAGAGTTAGTTAGTTTTAGTTTTACGTCCCACCAACAGCTAGGGTCATATGGAGACGGGACCTCGGTTTAAAGACTCATCCGAAAGTCTGGAGAAGCCCGGGATCGATCCTGCGATCTCTGGTTTACAAGGCGAGTAGCGTAACCACTGCACCACGGAGGCTTCTGGTACAAATATAGATGGTGGGCGCTCACAATCTCTGTTTGTGGGTAAATATAAGGAAAATAGTGTATACCCCTATAAACCCTACTATACTCTTTACAGGGGATATCACGAAAACACAACTATATAATTTTGACCCCCTTGATCCCTTTTATATCGTAAAACTGGGGTTTTCAGAGGTAAACCTTATTTTTCTTATTTCTGCTGTAAAATATAGATTGTGGGTACCCGTTAGAACCGCCTCGATGAGGCGGTTCTAAAGAGTACCCACAATCTATATTTCGAGCAGAAATAAAAAAATTATCACAATTATTCATCTTGAAATTTTCATTTATTTTTTGTGATAAAGGTTACAATGTATTTGTATAGGCGTGTTTTCGTAATGTATTCATTACACGTACTTGATAACATAATTACGTTAACACACGCTTGATAACATAATTACGTTAACACACGCGTGCAAAATAGTGCTAAAAACGTCTCCAAAGTGGCTACTTTTCTGATGACATCACGAACACACGCCTATATGATTTTGACCCCCTATGGTTTAAGGGGGAATAAATTATTTTTCCTATTTCTGCTTTAACATAGATTGTGGGTACTTGTTAGAGCCGCCTCGCCGAGATTGCGGGTACATGTTAGAGCCGCCTCGCCGAGGCGGCTCTAACAAGTACCCACAATCTATGTTTTGAGCAGAAATAAGAAAAAATATCACAATTTTTCATCTTAAATTTTTTATTTTTGCGGCGGTCACGTTTACAGTATATTTGTATAGGCGTGTTTTCGTAATGAAATCCGTGATTCTTTTTCTCATTTATACTGCAAACACAAGTTGTGGGTTTTCGTTAGAACCGCCCCATTTAGGCGGTTCTAACGAGTACCCACAACTTATGTCTTGAAACAGAAGTAAGAAAAATAATGTATACCGCTGAAAACCTCAGTTTTCTCTATATAAAGTAGGGTTTAGGGGCTCTTCATTTCACGAACTTTTTCACATGGTGTGATGCGGTTATGAATCGAACAAAACTACTTTGTATAGTTGTAAAACCCCTTCTGTTTCTTAATAATTGTAAGCAATGCATTTGCCATGTAAATTGCCCATACATTAATAAAGACGTGTTTTTAAATGAAAATAGTCTTGAACGCTTATCTCTTCGTATTTACGCTTTCCAAATGACTGCTAGAGTGTTGCTTGCGTTATTTTAAGCCCTTTATTTTTATGTACGTTCACGATAGTATACAGCCCCCCCCCCCCCCCCTCCCCCCCCCCCCCCCGTCGGGTCTTCAAGAAATATCTCGGCTGCATGGTGCTTTCACGCTTATCACGCTTTCCAAATGACTGCTAGAGTGTTGCTTGCGTTATTTTAAGCCCTTTATTTTTTATGTACGTTCACGATAGTATACAGCACCCCCCCCCCCCCCCCCCCTTCAAGAAATATATCGGCTGCATGATGCTTTCACGGCGAGCTGAAACCGACCGCACACGGATACTGGTAAACCGCTTGGAGGATCTACGCCTGTTCAGGCAAAGCGGTGCGAGTCGGCCCCTTTTGGTTTCATTTGGCGACAGGGCTTGAGATGTCATTGCATCTCAATGTCGGGTAAAAGTCCCGCAAAATTGGAAGCAACGTCTCCAAAATGACCTATACTCTGTTGACGGGGACGTTAAACCTCATACGAAACAAATAAACAAACAAACAAAACAAAACAAGGTTGAATTATTACGTTAGCGGCAATTTTTGCTTTAAAAAGTTGATATTACAAAAATTACTTCCCTTAAAGGTCATTTAATCTTACTGGAAGAGCGAAGCCACACTTTGATCTGACAATTGTGACATTATTAGCTTCTAATTTCTCTTTGTTGGGAAAATGTAGAATATTTAAATCTGCTTCTGATAATCTTCTTAAGAATAATACCAACGTGAAAATAGAAGCCATTGGCAGTTTTCAGCTCATTGCCATCTTCCGGCATAGCTTAGAAAGAATAAGCGTTCAATAACATGCGAAACAAATCAGTTACGACTTTTATTAACAGAATTAATAAGTGTCCCTCTTCCCATGAGAAATCGTGTCTATTACAACATTTCACCCGCCTGAGTAATCGTTCATATCCTTAAAATGGATTCGGCGCTTCTGAAGAAAAACGCCATTGTTAGTTTATTTCTGCTTCAGCCCATTATGATATCACATCCGTGTGATATAGTGCATTTTTTTTCATAACTCAAAAAGGTATTTTTCTGATGAAAGCGTGTGAAATTTTTTCTTATTTATTCTCATAACATAGGTTTTAGGTGACGTTAGAATTGAGGCGGTTCTAACGAGTACCCACAACCTATGTCTTGGAGAAGAAATAAGGAAAATAATGTTTTCCCCGTAAACCCCAGTTTTCTCTATATAAAGTTGGGTTTGGGGGGGGGGGGGGGGGGGGGGCGTCTTTATATCACGGACTTGTTTACGTGATGCATGGATCGTTTGTGCTCAGAAGTACTTTTGAGTACAAAAACCTGCATTTATGTGCAAAAATAATGACAATAATATATACTTTTCTTACACATCACGTGAACAAGTCCGTGAAATGAACACCCCCTAAACCCCAGTTTATATAGAGAAAACTGGGGTTTTGCGGGGGTACACATTATTTTTCGTATTTCTGCTCCCAGACATAGGTTGTGGGTACTCGTTAGAATCGCCTCCGTGAGGCGGTTCTAACGAGCATCCACAACCTTTGTTTGCAGTATTAATAAGAAAAATATCACGGATTTTCATTAGAAAAGTAGCTATTTTGGAGATGTGAAAAATGTGAAAAATGCGCTTTGTCGCACGGGTGTGTTATCGTTATGAGAAACTAGGGTCTAAATTGCTATTTGTTAACCCAGATATGCCTGGAGTCCCTTTTTGGGACATTGGCAAACAGTTCAGACCCAGATCAGACGCCGCAAAACGCGGCGTCTTATCTGGGTCTACTCTGTTTGCTAGAGGTGAATGTATTTTTGCAAACTATACCGCTAAGAAGACAAACCTGGCACTCCATAATTGAAAATGGACAACTCCAAAATTATTAAGTGGGAGGTTCTATTGCCATATATTGGATAATGTGTCATTTGGGGTTGATAAACGCAGGCTTTTGTAAAATTTCGGTACGACCAGGTACACTGCACACAGATGTACGATAGCATAAACTGAAAATTGTAGAGTGCGTAAGTATTTCATGTGCATGACTAGCTGCATTGAGGTTCGCAGTCCGGTCATATTTATAATTGTTCGCGGAAATAATCAAAGCACTGAGAGTACTGGTGGGTCGATCGTCTCTGAGTGTAGGTTGGGAAAATAGTCCTGAACAGAGAATCGAACTGTTCGTTTAACTTTAAGCAACCACAGTAGATCTGATCAGGCATCGCTTTATGTGGCGTCTGATTATGTAGATTTTGTTTGCAAATGCCAAAGTGAACGAGCCCAGTCCACCCGCCCCGCCCATCGAGGCTTGAATAAATGGATGGGCTGGATGATGCTTCCACGCAGAGCTGAAACCGAACGCACACGAGTACTGGTAAACCGCTTAGAGGATCTAAACCTGCCCAGGCAAAGCGGTGCGAGTCGGACCGTCCATGCTCATAAACCCTATTGGTTTCAATACGCGACAGGGCTTGAGATGTCATTTCATCCTGGTGTCAGGTAAAAGTCCCATGAAATTGGAAGTAACGTCTCCAAATGACCTAGTGTTGACGGGGACGTTAAACCTAAAACCAAACAAACAAACGAGCACAGTTCCGGATTTTCTTCTTACGCTGCACTCTGACATCTTAGGGATGCTATAAACAACCAGTACTTGGATTTTGTTCAAGGTCAGCGGCAGTCAGATGGCCAGTGATAGTCACGCGGACAATAGCAAGCAACAGATTATCTGTTTTATAACGTAGACTGTGGGTACCCGTTAAAACGCTTCATTATAAGAAAAGAGTTCCGTCAAATTTTTGTCTGAAAAATATGATAGCATTTTCGGTCAAATTATTTACATGTACTTGTCATTTGTCAATGTGTTTAATTATTTCCCTATCTTGATTCATCTTTCTGAATTGATTATGCAACACAATCTGTGCAGAAAAAAAAAATTACATGTTTAACATTTTATCCGGCTGCAAGCAGTGTAGATCCATCGATGGCTACTGATTAGCATCTACAATGTGTGTCATAGTTTCTAATCTCTCTTTTCTCCTCGCTCAGTCCAACCACAACATCCCAGCTCCTGAATTACATGGATCTATAAAAGAGCCCCTTCAGCGATATGTTTAAACAACAACAAAAATAATTTTACCTGTTGATGCAGGCCCGCACAAAGTTGGGAGGGTGCAAACGCAGCCCCTCCCCATTTTTGAATATTATCTCAGATGCATGTAGTTTTTCACCCTCTGCAAAATACAGGCCCGCCCACAGTTGGGAGGGTGCAAACGCAGCCCCTCCCCACTTTTGAAAATTATCTCAGATGCATGTAGTTTTTCACCCTCTGCAAAATACAGGCCCGCCCACAGTTGGGAGGGTGCAAACGCAGCCCCTCCCCACTTTTGAAAATTATCTCAGATGCATGTAGTTTTTCACCCTCTGCAAAACACAGGCCCGCCCACAGTTGGGAGGGTGCAAACGCAGCCCCTCCCCACTTTTGAAAATTATCTCAGATGCATGTAGTTTTTCACCCTCTGCAAAATACCTGAAATTCTCTGCCTTAACCCGCCCCCTTTTCAGAGGATGCGTACGGACCTGAATCATGTTCATACATATGGCGAATGGTGCCGACCCTGATCAGAAGCAATGTACTGTCTATCCGATCTGGGTCTACGCTGTATGTCTAATAACGGTACCACCTATAAAGTCTGGGCTACTCATTTGTGCTCTTAAACATTTCAGGGTTCTAAACAGAAGTGCGAAAAGTCTATTTTTACTCGACTTGGCATACATTGTTTCTTATTTTTATGAATGGAATGTTCCGAAGACGTCATGTGACAGCGTGTATTGTTTTTCTTTCATTACGTGAGCAACCTGGCTTTCGTCTGTTCGTTTAACCCTCAAATGCCACTATTTAAGCAAACAGTGTAGTCCCTGTGCAACCTGCTGAACAGACGCAACATTCCGCGGCATCTGATCTGGGCTTTTGGTGTTCACAAGATTCCTGTCAAGACTCTATAGAATGTTGCATCGTTAAAATTAGCGCAACGTTTCAAGCCTGATTAATATTGGGTTTTCCAAAATCAGTGACGGTCACGTGGACAACTGCATGAATTCTGTTTTGCCATTTAGTAAATTGTGGTCGATCGTAAACGATCGACCCAAAAAGCAAAATTATCATTATAAAGAGCACCATGCCACTGTATAACACGAGCAGAGAGTCAAGGGTTGGAGCAGCCTTACCCTATCTCAACTTTTGCTGTTAGCATTACAATAATAAATCCTTGTTTTTCTTATTTCTGCTCTAAGATATAGATTGTGGGTACTCGTTTGAAGCGCCTCGATGCGCGGTTCTAACGTGTACCCACAATATATATTTATATATTTTGAGCAGAAATAAGAAAAATATCACATTTTTTCTTTTTTAAAATTTTCATGTTTTTTTTTTTTTTTTTTTTGGAGGTAGAATTTAAAATGATTTTTTGTATAGGCGTGTTTTGTCATAGTTTACGAGATACCGAAAATTCACGAGAAGTTTATGAAAACCCACTGACTAATTTACTCTTTGCAGTCATATGTCAAATTGCACCAGCTATAATTAAATGGGAAGAAAATGTATGGAGTGCCGTTTTACTATTTAATCCATATTTATAGATATCCATAATTCGATTTATGGAATATCTATAATTCGAATTATGAATATCCATAAATCAGCCGAATAATGGATATCCATAATTAAAATTATAGATATCCATTAATCGAACTATGGATATCCATAATTCGATAATTGGATATCATAAATTCAGAGCTAATGGATATCAATAATTCGAATTATGGATATCACTAATTCCAATTATGGATATCAATAAATCAAATTACGGATATCCATTATTCCACTGACTTAAGGATATCCATAAATCGAATTATGAATATCCATATATCGAATTAAGGATATCTCTAATTCGGGCTGTATAATGGATATCCATACTTCGAATTATAGATATCCATAATTCTCCCAAAAGCCTTTGGTTTCAGTCATTATTTTTGTATTTATTTGCCAAGACGAATTATGGATATCCTGAAATCGAATTATGGATATCCATAAATGGACCGAATTATGGGTATCCATAAATGGACCGAATTATGGATATCCATAATTCGAATTAATGATATCCATAATTCGAATTATGGATATCCATAATTCAGATCGATTTATGGATATCCATTTTTCGTTTTATGGATATCCATAATTCAAATTATGGATATTCATAATTCGAATTATGGATATCCATAATTCGACTGATTTCTGGATATCCATAATCCGAATTATATATATCCATAAATCTAGTAATGAAAATCCATAATTAGATTTTTTGATATCCATAATTCAGATCGATATATAAATATCCATAAATCGAATTATGGATTTCATTTATTCGAATTATGGATATCCAGAAATAATTATTGATATCCATAAATACTTATGGATATCTATAAATAGGGAATAAATATTAAAAGGGCGCCCCACAGAAATGTTGGAATTACACTCCCGTGTCTTTACACGCCCGTGTCTTTCATTTAACGTTTTGTTAAACGCTTTGAGGTTTATAACCAAAGTCAAACAATAAAACTCAACTTTTTGCAAGAGATGTTTTGGCAGGGCGAGATAGATGGTAGCACCGATAACGGTTTAAGAATAAAATGCTCTAAGGCGTTTTATAATTTTCAGGGAAGAGAAAACTGGAGTTTACAGGCGTATGCATTGTTTCGCCTGTTTCTGTTCCAAGACATAGGTTGTTGGTATTCATTAGAACCGCCTCAGGCGGTTTTAACGGGTACCCACAACATATGCTTGGAGTAGAAATTAGAAAAATATAAAACAAATTTCATCAGAAAAAATGTCAGGTTTGACATATGAAAAAAATGCACCAGGCCTCGTGGATGCATTATCGTAATGTACATGAACAGTACTGGACTACATGTACTAGTCAAGATTTATAAACCTTGAATTGGGTCCACGCCCATCGGGGCTTTGAGAAATAGATTAGGCTGCATGGGCAGGTGTTTCCGCGCAGAGCTGAAACCGACCGCACATGAGTACTGGTACATGTCAACCGCTTTAGGATTAAGCCTGCCAAGGCAAAGTGATGCGAGTCCGACCAACATTGCATATACACCATATTGGTTTGTTTTTGTGGTAGGGCTTGAAATGTCATTTCATCACAATGCCGGGTAAAAGTCCAACAAACTTGGAAGCAACGTTTCCAAAATGACCTAAATTATGTTGACATTCCCAGAACTCATACAAACAAATTAAAATCCTTCAAGTACCCCTTGGCTTCAATAAAAGAATTCGATCATTGATCGATTGCATATTTTCAGCGTTTTTTATTAATATTCACCAAAACGTCTTAAGGGAAAACTTGTGCATATTGATCAATTCAAATTGTTATGATACATGCAGCCTTTTAATGAAAAAACATCTCATTACGCAAACACGCCTATACAAATACATTGCCACCTTTATCGCCGAACAAATTGAAATTTTAAGATGAAAAATTGTGATATTTTTCTTATTTCTGCTCAAAATATAGATTGTGGGCACTCGTTAGAACCGCCCACAATCTATATTTTATAGCAGAAATAAAAAAAAAAAAAAAAACAGGTATACCCCCGGAAACCCCAGTTTTACTATATAAAAGTGGGGTTCCAGGGGGTCAAAATTATATAGGTGTGTTCTCGTGATGGAAAAAAAACACCTCCACAACACACAGGCGTTAGTAGGACTAAGCCCGCGCAGTCAAAGTTGTGTGGGTCGGACCGTCCAGTGTTTATAAGCTTTATGGTTTCATTGGGCGGCAGGGCTTTAGAGCTCATTTCATCTCAGTGTCGGGTAAAAGTCCCACGGAACTGGAAGCAACGTCACTAAAAATAACCTAAATTGTGTTGACAGGGACGTTAAACCGACATTAAAACAAATAAACAACACACAGGGGTGCCAGTGTGTATTCTTCATGGCTCTAAAACTGACATTTTACTATATATTTTCTTATTGCTACTTCAAACATAGATTGTGGTTGCTTGTTTGATCTGCCTCACCGAAGCAGTTGTAGCGTGTATCAAGAATTTATCAGTTTAGCTAATAATCGGAAAAAAATAGGTATACATTTGAGTGAGTGAGTGTGAGACGGGACCTCGGATAGTTGAGTGTGACATATTTCGCGGAAGTAAGAAATTGCCATTTTTTTCACATATACATTTGAGATATGTTTTTACGAGTATAACTGTCCAAAAACCAGAGCTTGGAATAGACATAATGACAATAACCGGTAATATCTCGTAACCGGTAGTTTTCTATATACAGTACAATCGAGCTTCCATAGCCCGATACCTACTAGACCATGACAATTTGTTCGTAATAGGTGGGTCCGGAACCATTGGGAACATGACAATTTGTTCGAAATAGGTGGGACCATGAGAATTTATTCGAAATAGTTGGGAACATGACAATTTGTTCGAAATAGGTGGGACAATGAGAAATTGTTCGATATAGTTGGGAACCTGACATTTTTTTCGAAATAGGTGGGACCATGCCAAGTTGTTCGAAATAGTCTGGAACATGACAATTTGTTCGAAATAGGTGGGACCATGCGAATTTGTTCGAAATAGGTGTACTTCAAACTACCGACGGTAATTCATAGCGCCAAGCCATTAGGAATAACTGAGATTAGTTAAGTGGAGTGGACTTTTGTCTCCCAGGCCAAAAGGGGTCAACGCTTAAAGAAAATAATTTGCTCCTAAGGAGCAAATTCTTTCCTTCAACAGTTGACCCCTTTATCCGTGGGACAGAACTTATAGAAAAGGGAGCAAGAAGTTCCGAAAGTTGTCTCCCTTTGCTAACCCTAATTGACGTCCTTCGCCCATCGGGGCTTGAAGAAATAGATGGGCTGTTTGGCAGAGCTGAAACCGACCCTACACGAGTACTGGTAAACCGTTAGCGGATCTAAGCCTGCCAAGGCAAAGCGGTGCGAGTCGGGCCGTCCATGGTTATAAACCCTATTCGTTTAATTGGGCGACAGGGCTTGAGATCTCATTTCCTCTCAATGTCGGGTAAAATTCCCACAACATTGGAAGCAACGTCTCTAAAATGACATATGCAGTGTTGACGGGGATGTTAAATCTCAAACCAAACAAACAAATTACAATATGATTGAAAACTTATGGAAATATCCTCTATAGTGTAGTTTATTGTTAGTTAATGTTTTACGTTCCAGTAAAACAATGGTCATATGGAGACGGGACCTCGGTTTAAAAACTCATCCGAAAATCTGAAGAAGCCCGGTATAGATCCAACGCCCCTGGTCTACATGAGGCGCAGCTTGATCATTGTACCACCGAGAAATATACACAATACATTGAAAACATTTATAGGATTCCATGACTTTGTTATGTAAATATTTTTCCGAGAAATAATCCTGGGCAGACTTCTGGTGCTGAATGCCGTTACAAATAACTAATTACATGTATGATAAACGTACCATGAGGCCATCCTTAAAAATGTATGTTTGCTGTGCTCCTAGGTAGGTAGGCCTTTTTTCTTTTTTCTTTTTTTAAGATCATTTCAGATATTTGACCCTTTGAGCACCAAACATTTGCAAATACTTTTTTCTGATTTTTCAGAGGAAATCAGGCTTGACATAGCAGACCAATCAAATGAGATGTCAAGCCTGATTTTCTCTGAAAAACAAAACGACAACAACAAATAGAATGTCATCTTCCTGGCTTTTGTTTGGTGCTTTAAGGATTAAGGTTTCTTTTTTAAAAGGTCACAATCGCTTCATATTAGATTTTTTTGCAAAATTGTCTGCTAGTAATTAACTGAAAGTAGTGCATGTCATTCAAATTTAATCAGGATCTCAAACAAAAAAATCTTTTCCTCAGAATGGCAATAAAATTGTTTGGGTAGGGGCAATTTTAGTGGGTAGGTAGGAGAACAGCAAACCAAGAAATTTTTAAGGATGGCCTGACGTACGAACATATGACTTCGAATATGCGCGCCCAGCGAAGAATCAGATCGGTCTGCGCATCAGCGGTGCCAGATCAGAGTCTTCGCTGAGCGCAGTATACAGTAGAACTTCGATGGCTCGAACACCGATGGCTCGTTTACCATTGATGTGTCGAACACATTCTTGAGCCCCTAGCGAAATCCTCTACAAAAGAAATAGTGGGGGATAATTAGGGAGATTTTAGTCTTTTATCTTGCAAATGTATGCTGTGTGTACTCATTAGAATCGCCTCGATGAGGCGATTCTAATGAGTACACACAGCATACATATTCATTATAGAACACCGAAAAGATTTCTAAAAGTGTCTCATTATGCATCCTGACAGTAACCTCACTGGCTCGAACTACCCCTGTCTCGAACAGATTTTCGTGGTCCCAAAGCTGTTCGAGGCATTGAAGTTCGACTGTATGTGCCCGTTGACTCGAATTTTGTTCATGCAATCAGCGAAGGATGTATTCTACCTAGGTGAGCATTACGATAACACGCCCGTGGGCATAGTGCATTTTTCACATTTCTGAAATAGTGTTTTTTTATTTACAGTCAAACGTCGATGACTCGAACCCCTTTGGGAACATGAAAATTTGTTCGAGACAGCGGTAGTTCGAGCCATAGAGGGTTAATATTAGTTCCATAGCAGGAGACATAACGGAGATAATTGTGGATACCTTTGCAGTGTTCTGTATTATAAATGTATTCTGTGTGTACTCATTAGAATCGCCTCATCGAGGCGATTCTAATGAGTACACACAGCATACATTTGCAAGATAAATGAAGAAAATCTTCCTAAATTACCCCTATATCGTATTTGGAGGAATTCCCTGCGGACTCAAGAACGGGTTCGACTCATCCATAGTAAACGAGCCATCGGAGTTCGAGCCACTGAAGTTCTACTGTATAATGCAAACATAGATTGTGGGTGCCCACAACCTTTGTCTTGGAGCAGAAATAAGAAACATAATGCATATCCCCATAAACCGCATTCTTCTCTATACAAAATGGGGTTGGGTGGGGGTAATTTCACGGACTTGTTCACATGATGAGTACGCAGGAAGATTGTAGTCTTGTCTCAAGACACTATCGTCTGACACGGATGGGGTGTAACTTGATGGGACAGTAGGCTGTACAGCGGTTGTAGCATTCTTTGGACATAATAAAGAACATTTCAGGCTGACCGGATTTGATGTCAAGGGAAGCTAAATGAAAACCTTTTAGAGCATGACTTATTGATGGTCGTCACGCTTCGGGACAAAATAAATTCGAAATGTCACGTTATAATGTTCACAATACAATCACACCGTAAAACCCCAAAACACATTTATTCTGACAAACGTAAGGTTTAAAAGTATGCTTATGGAAGTAAATACAACAGACTGTAGGTACTGCATGTTTACTCGCAGTTGGAACCGGCGATTTGGGGCCAATTGAGACATCCCTATCAAGTACCATGACCGACGAACGAGATCTACAGCAAATGATAAAGTGCACGATCCTAAATCGCACACTACGTATTTCGACAAAGACTTTTCTTGCACACCAGACAAGGAAATCCGTGATTTTACCCTGGGATAGAAATTTATGTTCTGACCCTGGTGTTCCGTCCCGAAATCAAATATAATCGCGTGTTTGATAAATGCACTGGTTGATTACGACCTCGTAAGCGCCGTCGTTAAGGTTGACGTCACAGCAACGTCAATAAACATTCCTGCAGTGTCAACACAATATGGCGGACGTTGGTAACCGAAGTGACTGCAGCATTTAAAATCCGCTTTAAGAAATGTAAGGTATGCAAGAAAAAGAACCCAATATGGGTGTGAGGGGTGGATAGAAAAATTTGTCCCTCGGGATCACTGTCCGGCATCACTCGGCAAGCCTCGTGATGCCGGACAGTGTCCCTCGGGACGGATTTTTCCATCCACCACTCACACCCATATAAGATTCTTATATTCCAACACAGGTTCCCGGCTATGGAACAGTTTTCCAAATGAAATTAGGGAAAGTAAAAAGAAAGCATTCATGCCCTATCTACTCCATGGGGATTACACCGTGCTAAATTTGGAATATATGTAGCATCCAATATGGAATGTCTATTGTGATCTGCGAAAGATTGCTTGTAACCTCGAACGGTTTGCGGACTGGTTGACTGGGCCTGTGTTTGGACGCAAGACTAGATCGTTCACGGTTGGCTGGCCGCAACCGAGGACCCTTAATAATCTAGGGTACAAAGTTGTTCGATGTTTTACCTTCTGTTCGTTCGAGGACGTGCACGTGAGGGGACGTGCTGATTTGCGCCCCCCCCCCTCCCCCGCAAACCCCTCCACACACACAGGCACACAGCCACCTTGCCTGATTATCGGGTAGCGCCTCATCTTTCACGTCCACTCTTTCGACATTTTTCGATGCGTTAGAAGGTGTGACCCTACTCCCACGTCTAGGGGCTTTTTGCTTAAGGTAGCTCGAATGGACAAGCTTGCGACCTGTTGAGTAAAGTGCCAATGTTACGTTTAAAAGTTCAAATATCCTTAACTTACTTGGTCTATTCTAATTTTCGCTAACCAAAGATAGCGTACATGTATATTATAGACTACGTCTGCGACTTTAGGGACTATCAAACTAGTATGGGAGTAGGGGCGTTCTGTTTGGACATGCGTTTCCACCACGCGCTACTCGCCCCGGCGTTAATAGTCAAGATCCTTGTAACGTTTAATGTATGCATTTGTGTGTATGTTTGAACTTCGGTTCGGAAAATTGTATCAACAACGCATGCATGCTCTTATAAATGGTACAATGATGACCATGTGTTAGACTGGCACTCGTGCCAAAATGTTATCTTTTTGAAATAAAATTGTTATTATTTTTATTATTATCATTATTATTATTATTATTATTATCATTATTATTATTACCAATTTAAATATATATGAACAATATCGCAATCTTATCGTCAGCAAATGCTATTACATGTACCCAGTTCAAGGGCTCACCCACAAAATATGGTTGTAGCAGGAATGAAAACACATAAAACAGAAAAAAAAAACACATAAACATGCCATTAGCGTCGCTTGAATGAAAACATTGTCTGCTACAGATCATCACGGTAGCAAACCCATAGGACAAAGTGCATTTTTCTACATCTTTTTTGATGAAATCCGTATTTATACAGCAAACATATGTTTTGGGTGCTCGATAGAACCGCCCAATTGTCGCGCATCACGAAAACACGCCTATATAATTTTGACCCCCTTAAACCCCACTTTTATATAGCAAAAACTGGGGTTTGCACGGGTGTAGATTATATTTCTTATATATGCTAAAAAGAAAGATTACTTGTACTCGTTAGAACCGCCTCACCTCAATCTTTACAAATCTCTAGTACGACCCCATGTGGAGTATGCCACATGTGTATGGTCACCAGTATACAAAAAATATATTATTCAGATTTAGACTATACAAAGACGAGCTACTCGACTTGTCAGTGATCTGAAGGACTTATCCTATCCGGAACGTCTGAAAACTCCGGGTCTTCCAACGTTGGAGTACCGCCGAGAGAGAGAGCTGAAATGATTCAAGTATACAAGATTCTACATAACATGGACAAGATGGATAAGGACTCTCTTTTTCAATTATCAACATACTCCGCTACAAGAGGACATTCATATAAACTCCTTAAACGGAGGCACAAATTAAGAATCAGACAACATTTCTTCAGTAATAGAATCCTGGACAGCTGGAATGCCTCCGTAAATAGTTTCAAATCACGACTAAATGAGTGTTGGAAGGGGCACCCACAAAAATTTAACCCATGGTGTTACTCCCCGGGCGACAGAACCAGATATCGTCCAACCTACCAGAATGCGTCTACAGAGGTCCCCGGGCCTGGAATGACGTCGACAACGTAAGAACGTAAGTAAGTAAGATTAAAAAATATCGGAAATTTTTATCAGAATATTTGCATTTTTGGTGGTAAAATTTTCCAGTATATTTGAATAGGCGTGTTTACTTTATGGGTTCTAACGAGTATCAAGAACCTATGCTTTGGAGCAAAAATACGAAAAATTATGTATACCCTGTTAACCCAAGTTTTCTCCATCTAAATTGGGGCTTAGGGGTGATTCGTTTCACGGACTTTTTAACATGATGGTATATTACATGTACTCTAGACTTATGTTTGCTAAATAGCCTACGCCCTAACAATGTCATTTCTCTCTCTCTCTCTCTCTCTCTCTCTCTCTCTCTCTCTCTCTCTCTCTCTCTCTCTCTCTCTCTCTCTTTTTTTTTTTTTTTTTTTTTTTTTAGTTATTCCGTTTCGCTTTTAAATTGCATGCGAAAGAAATATAAATTACAACCTTTCTTGATTAATTTTCACATTACGAAAGCATGCTTATACAAATACAATGTACCTTTCACTGCCGAAACGAAACAAACAAGATGTGTTTGTGAAACACTGATGCCCCCGGACAGCGCATGTTAAGTATCAAAGCAGTATCATTAAGCAATCGAAAGGTATGGTCAATGTTCAAGTCTTAAAAGGGTAGGTCAAAGTCACAAGGTTAAAAATTATGGGATTGTTGAAAAGGCCTTGTGCCATAGTATGCACATGTGAAATATGAAAGCCCTATCATTTACCAGTCGAAAGTAATGGCCAATGTTAAAGTTTTTAAAAAGTAGGTCAAACGTCAAGGTCACGAGGTCAAAAAATATGGTACCACTGGAAATGTCTTGTAAAAAAGAATGCACATGTGAAATATGAAAGCCCAATCACTTACCAATCAAAAGTTATTGACTATGATAAAAGTTTAAAAAGTAGGTCAAACGTCAAGATCAATGTTATGAGGTCAAAAGTTATAGTGCCACTAGAAAGGTCTTGTGACAAGAAATGCATATGTGAAATATGAAAGCCCTACTACTTACCAATCGAAAGTTATGGCCAATTTTAAAGTTTTTAAAAAGTAGGTCAAACGTCAAGGTCAAGGTCACGAGGTCAAAAAGCACATGTGAAATATGAAAGCCCTACCACTTACCAATCGAAAGTTATGGCCAATGTTAAAGGTTTCAAAAAGTAGGTCAAACGTCAAGGGCAAGGTCAGGAAATTATTATACCACTAGAAAGGTCTTGTTACAAGGAGTTGACATGTGAAATATGAAAGCCCTACCACTTACCAATCGAAAGTTATGGCCAATGTTATTTTTTTTATGAAAAAGGTAGGTCAAAGGTTAAGGTCACGAGAGCAAAAATTAAGAATTATGGTATCTCAAGAAAGGTCTTGTGACAAGGAGTGCACATGTGAAATATGAAAGCCCTGCCACGTACCAATTGAATGTTATGGCCAATGTAAATGTTTTTAGAAATTAGGTCAAACACCAAGGTCAAGGTCACAAGGTCAAAAAATAGGGTACCACTAGAAAGGTCTTGTGACAAGGAATGCACATGTAAAATATAAAAGCCCTATCACTTACCAATCAAACGTTATGGCCAATGTTAATGTTTTTTTTTTTTTAAATATATAAGTAGGTCAAAGGTCAAGGTCAAGGTCACGAGAGCAAAAATTGTGGTACCACTGGAAAGGTCTTGTAATAAGGTATACACGTGTGAAATATGAAACCTTTATCTATCACCATTCAAAAGTTATGCCCAATGTTAAGTTTTTTTGCAGACGGACAAACGGACAGACAGACAAAAAACTATATGCACCCTCACCCCCCCCCCACCCCGAAGCACCTACAATCTTTATTATAGAGCAGAAAAATAAGCAAAATAAGGATACCACCGTAAACTCCATCCAGTTTTACCATCAAGGCAGAGAAAATTATAGAGGTGTGTTTACGAAGACTGGGTATTGTTTTGTTTGTTTGTTTGTTTATATTTGAGTTTAACGGCCAAGTCAACACTATTTTAGGTCATTTCTGAGCCGGTCAGTTTACCTATTCACATTTTTCCTGGGCAGGCTTAGACGTAATCGGTTAACCAATAGTGCACATTCTTTCGCCAGAAACTGACAACTGCCCTTCTTGAACCAGCGGAAGGACGGGAATGATCGAGAAAGGATTTCATGATCAATCTTCACGAAAACATGTTGCCGACCCCGGCAGGTATCGAGCCCGCATCCTCCTGATCACCAGTCAGACGTGCATCCGACCGAACTACCGAGGCCTGCGTCTGGGTATTGTACATGTTACATACAATATGTTCATTATATTCCGCAGGACACAAGCCTGACCCATTTTGTAAGATGAGTATCAAATTCAATACATGTACCAATATACTCATTTTGTACATCAGTACATTTAGCATTGTACAAGTAATACATATTGTTTGGAAAAGCAACATAATATATATAAACATGTTTTCGAAAATACAGTTTGGGCGAGATTTGATTTATCTACACTACATTCGCTCGTTTCGTAATGAACATTGTAATGCCTTAAATCAATGCTTTGAGTATAAATGATACACAAAATGAAGCGTTCTCATATGAAAATATGAAGATGCCAGCTTCAACTCATGCTGTCATATTTTTATAATGATTACGGCTTTATTATACTTGAATTTCCAGACATCTTTATTTCTGAACAACACTGTAACGCACGCCGCATTAATTAATTCTGCGGGGAATCGAACTCAAAGCGAATATTGAAAGAATCAATCTGCAGGACAATCGATCAAATCTCCTGAGTGTTTTATTACTTCAGTTTAAATGATATTCCTTCCTTTAAGATTCCATAATTTGTTTTTTCTATGATAAATAAATCAACAGGCGTGTCCGGCACGTTCTGCAAATCACTTTAAACTGGAATAATAGATATGTTATCCAGGCGCGACTAGCTTATTTTACTCATGTCTTTAACTGTCAATTGTTATATCAATTGTTATATCAAGAGAACAACACGTAAGTGTCTTTTGGACTTAAGACTTAAGAAGGGTATCATATAGTGTAATTACGCGGATGCATGCATTGACGAAAACACGCAAATACAAACACATTGAAAACTTAACCACCGAAAAAATGAAAATTTCCAGGTGAAAAATTGTGATATTTTTTTCTTATTTCTGCTCAAAATATAGAGTGTTGGTACTCGTTGGAACCGTCTCATCGAGGCGGTTCTAACCTGTACCAAGGATTGTTGATACTCGTTAGAACCGCCTTGGATGAGGCGGTTCTAACCTGTACCCACAATCTATATTTTAAAAGTGTAAGTAAAACAAAGGTCCGGAATCGATAAATTAACTTACTCCACCCATCAAAGACACCAAATGGAAAGAAACACAAACATAAAGCGACCAGAGCACAATGGAAACCTAAACAAAGGAAGGCCATAAGGACAGTTACTTTCCCACAAAATGGCCAAATGGCCATCCAAAATAAAAATACACAAGTGATACACACAGTAAGTAACAAACAACAACATAAATAAACCGCCACAGAAGAACCGCATTGGAACGGTCAGTGGAAGGAATTCCACTGGGGACTTAAATCGATTTTACATAGCCATAATCCTCGTCCTTACCTCTGTCGCGGTATACACTAATTTTGTTTAGTCCGCATGAAGGCTTCCTAACTCATCAGTGTAACATCTCCGAGAACATACAAATCAAAAAACTTCAGAGATGAAACAAGGTTGTGGACTCGACAGCACACAACAACAGAATTGCTGGAGCAAAAGAAAACCAACAGTTAGACTCCGAGGGACCCAACCAACGACGGAGCAACAGGCACCAATCAACATAAAGAATACTAAAAGAAAATAAAATAAAATTCTATTCATGTTTTTTACGCTGGAACCGTCATATAATCTTAGGCCCGACCCACCGGTGTGCAATCAAAGAGGGAAGCAAAGTTGCCAACCGTGATTGGGTTAACCACCATGCATGCAGTCTGTTTTATAACATTTATGTTGTACCCAATCTTTATATATCGACGAACGATTTTACGAAATTGGGTACTAAAGTCATTACAGGCAATTTATATACTAAGTCACCATAGAATTCGGTTTCCGATAGGCCTAGTTGCAGAAGTTTTTTAAGTCCAACATTGAATTTTGAAACCGAATCAGAATGACGTCTATAAAACTTAGAAAAGGCTTTACGTAGTTTATGATACCGATACCCCTGATTAAGAAGTTTAGCGGTTAATAATTTATTACGAGTGTTGAAGTCGGATAAATGACTAGACACTCTAGCAAATCGAATTAACTGCGAAATATAAACCCCGTACGATGTCGCACGAGGAACATCACCGTCCAAAAAAGGAAAATTTACAATCTCGAAATCAAAATCATCACGTTTATCGTAAATTTTGCAAGAAACAAATCCATCTACAATAAATAAATGTAAATCCAAAACAGGGGTCTCGGTATCAGAGGAATTTGCTTTGTTTAACTGAAGTTCTAGGGGATAAATCTGACTGATCAAACCATGAAAGTAGGTATTGCCAATATTTAATAAATCATCAAAATATCTAGAAGTAGAGCTAAAAGCTTCAATAATTTCAGATTGGTTATCAATGGAAAGCGACAACATGAAACGTAGAAGTAAAAAAAGATCAGGAATCGATACAATTAACTTACTCCACCCATCAAAGACACCAAAGGAAAAGAAAAAAACAAACATGAAGCGACCAGACCATAATGGAAACCTAAACAAAGGATGGCCATAAGGACAGTTACTTTCCCACAAAATTGCCAAATGGCCATCCAAAATAAAAAAGGCACAAGTGATACACACAGTGAGTAGTAATAAACAACAAAATAAATAAACCGCCACAGAAGAACCGCATTGGAACGGCCAGTGGAAAGAATTTTTTCAGTCTCTTTCATAACAATACAAGAACAGATCAGCCACAAGAGGTGCGCAATTCGTACCCATCGGAATACCCACAATTTGTCTAAATAACTTAGTACCGAATCTAATATAAATATTGTCAAGTAGAAATGTGAGGGCATCACACACTTTCTGACATAACCAAAGTGTATAATTCTTGTGCTCTTTAGAAGTGAAAAATGCATTTCTGACATTCCATGCAAGATAGAGAGAATCTTCTCTGTGAAAAGCCCATTCAGTTAAATCATTAAGCTTATCTTTTATAAGATTATGAGGAAGTGTAGTGTAAAGAGTGGAAAAATCGTAAGTAGACAGACTTGAAGCACGAAAACGTCTGGATTTCAATTTCTTTAAAACCTCATTCGAATTTGTTATAGACCAAAACAGATTTCTTCCTGTTCTTTCAAAGACTTTATCACAATATTTAATCACATGCGTTTTAATAGCAGTAAGACAGGAAGTTAATAATTTAGAAAGTTCAGTGGTAAAGCAGAAATAAGAAAGATAACGTATACCCCTTTAAGCTCCAGTTTTACTATATAAAAGTGGGGTTCAAGGGGTTCAAAATTATACAGGCGTTAGATACTCCTGAACACCACGTCTGATACATTTTAGCGTCCGTGTTAATAAAGGGAAACGACTGACACATGGTTTCGCCAATTTCTACAAGGGTCAACTTCCGGGATTTCATGTCTACCTTTCATTAAATTGAACACCTTTCCAAAGAGGGATCTACGCTTACAGGAACTTAAAAGAAGGGAAGACAATGATCAGCAAGGGACACAATTGCATTATACCTTCCGCCCAAATAGGAAAAGGAAAGATTTGTTTGTTTGATTTGAGGTTTTACATCCCCGTCAACACTGTATAGGTCATTTTGGAGACATTGCTTCCAATTTTGTGGGACTTTTTCCCTACATTGAGATGAAATGATATCTCAAGCCCTGTCGACCAATGACACCAACAAGGATTATAAGCATGGATGGTCTGACTCCCACCACTTTGCCTGGGCAAACTTAGATCCTCTAAGTGGTTTACCAGTGCTCGTGTGTGTTCGGTTTCAGCTCTGCGTGGAAGCATCATGTAGCCCGATGGGCAATAAAGCAATATCCTTATAATAAAAGCATAACAAGAAGAAATTCAAAAGCACAGTTTCATGTATGTACTGGTCTATTTGGTTGAAAGGGGCTGCGCACTACACTTGCCAATTTTTAAGAAAATGCCCGATTACAATTGCGCATAATTATCAAAAATTATAATACTCATTCTAATACAGCGCGCCTATATAGGCAATGAAAAATAACTGTGTTTTATTCTGCAACAAATCACAGCTCGGAATAGCGTGACGAGTGACGTCATTACAAACTGCCGATAAATGACGTCACTAGTCGATTTACTTGACGTTAGACGGTGTAACGTCATTTTCTTGCATCGAAAACGTTAGAAAAGGATATAAATGCGTGTGTTTCAGTCGATGAATTTAGCGGGATTTCTTCTAACAATGGCGTAAAGTTGTGAGATTTTGAAGGAAACAACAACATAATTGCCGACAATCAGCGTGTTAGAATCGAAATAGATCAGCTCAAGTCTGTGATTTGTTGAGTAATAAATCTCAGTTTGTCTGTCAGTTTTAAGTAGATAAATCACGCGCGCTACGCGCTCGTGATTCGATCTACTTTACAACTGACCTCCAAATTGTGATTTATTGCTCAACAAATCACAGTTAGAGCTGATCTATTCCTTAAATAGACCATGGGTTATGTAGGTTTATCATATGACGTCGTTGATAACGTCGTGTAATAAATATCGTATGGCCACACGTGTAATAACACTTTGGCCGGATTAAGTTACGTCATGACGACGTCCATGTCAACCATGCATTTTTTATGTGAACAATTGTCAATTTAAAGGCGATAAAATCCAGTTTAAAGTGGTCATATGATAAACCGAATCTTACACTCGTGTTCATTTAATATGAAATTTATGAAACTCGCCGAAGGCTCGTTTCATAAATTTCAAATGAAATAACCACTAACTTAAGATCCTCTATATACATACATAGGCTCGCAATGAAGAATGTGGAAAACATAAACACATACCAATAAAACATGCAGCACTTCATCACAAAAACAGTCCCATATGATGTTTATCCCCTTGAACCCCACTTTTATGTAGTAAAACAGGACTCTACAGGGGTAAATCTTATTTTTTCTTATTTCTGATCGTTAGAACCGCTTATATGGAGCAGAAATTAGACAATACATCACATGAACAAGTCCATGAAATGAACACCCACCTAAACCCCACGTTATATAAAGAAAACAGGGATTTACGGGGGTATACATTATTTTTCTTATTTCTGCTCCAAGACATAGGTTGTGGGTACTCGTTAGAACCGCCTCAATGAGGCGGTTCTAACGAGCACCCACAACCTATGTTAGCAGTATAAGTAGGAAAAGTATCACGGATTTCATCAGAAAAGTAGCCATTTTTGAGATGTGATAAAATGCACTTTGTCGTACGGGTGTGTTATCGTAATGTCAGAATTTTTCATCTCAGAACTTCATATTTTTGATGGTAAAACTGTCCATATATTTTAATAGGCCTGTTTCCGTAATGCTACTGAACGGATGCTGATTGTGCAGCAATAAAAGAGTTCAAGGAGGGAACACTAACTTGATAGTGCCTCGCCTGCAGCTTAGTGTTTCTGTGTAGAGGTTCCAAAGGCAACGAAAGCAGCTTAGTGTTTCTGTGTAGAGGTTCCAAAGACAACGAAAGCAGCTTAGTGTTTCTGTGTAGAGGTGCCAAAGACAACGAAAGAGGTGCAATATGGATATAAACATCAAATATTATAAGAATCTTATATGGGTGTGATGCAGGATGGAAAAATCCGTCCCTCGTGATGCCGGACAGTGTCCCTCCCTCCACCCCTCAAACCCATATTGGATTCTTTTTCTTGCATACCTTCCATTTCTTAGCGCGGATTTTTAATGCTGCAGTCACTTCGGTTACCAACGTCCGCCATATTGTGTTGACACTGCAGGAAATGTTTAGTGACGTCACGTAACGTGCTGTGACGTCAACCTTAACAACGGCGCCTTAACGAGGTCGTAATCAACCAGTGCATTTATCAAACACGCGATTATATTCGATTTGGGGTCGGAACATCAGGGTCAGAACATAAATTTCTACCCCAGGGTATAATCACAGATTTCCTTGTCTGGTGTGCAAGAAACGTCTTTTTTATTGATTAATGACCACATTATCAGTGGCTATAACAAATAAATAGGCTGAATATGTTTTTGAGCAAATATAACGCTGAACCTGTGAAATGGTAGTAATCAAAATGCGCAGATGTAAGGCCAACCTGCGCAATGTAAAGGGTAAACAGCGCATATCGCAACGTCTAGCTTCTCTAATGCGCACTTTAAACGCATGCGACTCTGCGAATGAGTGAAACAAACTGAACAAACTTATTTTTATAATGTGCTCATTGGCCATATCAGAACAAACGGCAAGATATATGAGAATGAACTGTTATAACTTAATTCTAAGGGAGATAAACTCAGGAAAATGCAATTTCAACATTATACATGTATCCAATTTTTAGTCTTTGTGATTGGTTTTGTATCGATGAACCATCAGAAAGTTGTCTTTGAACCGTTTGCCTGCCTCAGAATTCGAGAAATGATTTTTTTTAAATGAAAACACAAACTTTAATGAAACATTTTGTTCCCAATTTTGTGACGTTCAGTCTTGGAAACTAAAAGAAATAAACTTCGAATGGACTCGAAACAGGAATTGCTGAAAGAAATGCGTGATTAAAACCAATATGTTGTATGTAATGTATATGTTCTTGGGCAGCGCGACTAAAGCTCCACATGCAAGACGGGAAAATTAAAGAATTAATAATTAAGTGTCACACTGATATATTTTGACAGACAGCATCGAGCTTAAATTACGTTCTTTGTAAACGTACGATACATGCACCGCAGGTTGTCTTCAATTAAATGAGCCAGGCTGGAATAAAAGGGGCAACCAGCAAAGATTAAGGCGAGGCTGTGCGCCGGCACCGTCTCCACAGAGCCTCTGCAGCTCGCAAACATGTAGGGCAGACCTTGTGGGTTAGATGTAACTTTATATAAGGTTATCGCAAAGGCGACCATCAAAGGCTCTGATGAGTCTTTGTGTAAGCGCAGTCTTGTCAGAACATTTGCTGTTTGTAGCCACGTAGGGTAGACCTTGCGGCAGATGTAGCTATATATAAGATTAGTATCGCATACATGTATTCGACCATCACAAGTACAGTCTCAACAGAGCCTTTGCTGCTTGCAGACGCGTAGGAAAGACCTTGTTGCAGATTTAGCTTTTTATAAGATCATCACATAGACGACTATCATAAGCCCTTTGCAGCTTGAAGACATGTAGGGAAGACATTGGGCTGAATGTAACTTAGTATAAAGTTATCATCATATATGCGACCATCACAAGCGCAGTCTCGACATCACACTTTATGTAAGATTATCATATATGCGACCATCACAAGCGCAGTCTCGACAGAGCCTTTACTGCTTGCAGACACCTAGGGAAGACCTTGAGTTAGATGTAACTTTATACGCGAATATCACACAGGCGATCACCACAACCGCAGTGTCTTCAGAATCTTCATTGCATGCAGACACGTAGGGAAGACATTGCCGTAGATGTAACTTTATAAGATTATCACATAGGCGATCATCACAAGCGCAGTCTCACATGAGCCTTAACTGCTTGTAGACACGTAGGGAAGACCTTGCCGTAGATGTAACTTTATAAGATTATCACATAGGCGATCATCACAAGCGCAGTCTCACATGAGCCTTAACTGTTTGCAGACACGTAGGGAAGACCTTGCCGTAAACGTAACTTTATACAAGATTATCACATAGGCGACCATCACAAGCACAGTCTCACCAGAGCCTTTACTGTTTGCAGACACGTAGGGAAGACCTTGCCGTAGACGTAACTTTATACAAGATTATCACATAGGCGACCATCACAAGCGCAGTCTCACCAGAGCCTTTACTGTTTGTAGACACGTAGGGAAGAGCTTGCGGTAGGTGTAACTTTACATAAGATAATTATCACATATGCGGCCATCACAAACGCAGTCTAACCAGAGCCTTTACTATTTGTAGGCACGTAGGGAAGACCTTGCGGTAGATGCAACTTTATAAAAAGATAATCACACACGCGGCCATCACAAGCGCAGTCTCACAAGAGCCTTGACTAGTAAGCTTGCTGTCACGCAGGAAAGACCTTAAGGTGAATGTTACGTTGTATAAGATTATTATCACATATTTGGCCATCACAAGCGCAATCTCACCAGAGCCTTAACTGCTTGCAGACACGTAGGGAAGACCTTGAGTTAGATCTAACTTAATATACATGTACGACTATCTCATAGGCGACATCACAAGCGCAGTCTCAACAGAGCCTTTGCTGCTTGCAGACACGTAGGGAAGACCTTGAGTTATATGTAACTTTATATACATGTACGACTATCTCATAGGCGACATCACAAGCGCAGTCTCAACAGAGCCTTTGCTGCTTGCAGACACGTAGGGAAGACCTTGAGTTACATGTAACTTTATATACATGTAAGATTATCTCATAGGCGACCGTCACAAGCGCAGTCTCGCCAGAGTCTTTTCTGCTTGCAGACACGTAGGGAAGACTTTGAGTTACATGTAACTATATATACATATAAGATTATCTCATAGGCGACCGTCACAAGCGCAGTCTCACCAGCGCCTTTGCTGCTTGCAGACACGTTGGGAAGACCTTGAGTTACATGTAACTTTATATACATGTAAGATTATCTCATAGGCGACCGTCACAAGCGCAGTCTCACCAGCGCCTTTGCTGCTTGCAGACACGTTGGGAAGACCTTGAATTACATGTAACTTTATATACATGTAAGATTATCTCATAGGCGACCGTCACAAGCGCAGTCTCGCCAGAGCCTTTGCTGCTCGCAGACACGTAGGGAAGACCTTGAGTTACATGTAACTATATAAACATGTAACATTATCTCATAGGCGACCGTCACGCACGCAGTCTCACCAGAGTCTTTGCTGCTTGCAGACACGTAGGGAAGACCTTGAGTTATATGTAACTTTATATACATGTAAGATTATCTCATAGGCGACCATCACAAGCGCAGTCTCGCCAGAGCCTTTGCTGCTTGCAGACACGTAGGAAAGACCTTGAGCTACATGTAACTTTATATAATGTATACATGTAATATTACCTCATAGGCGACATCACAAGCGCAGTCTCACCAGAGCCTTTGCTGCTTGCAGACACGTAGGGAAGACCTTGAGTTACATGTAACTTTATATACATGTAAGATTATCTCATAGGCAACCGTCACAAGCGCAGTCTCACCAGCGCCTTTGCTGCTTGCAGACACGTAGGGAAGACCTTGACTTACATGTAACTTTATTTACATGTAAGATTATCTCATAGGCGACCATCACAAGCGCAGTCTCGCCAGAGCCTTTGCTGCTTGCAGACACGTAGGGAAGACCTTGAGCTACATGTAACTTTATATAATGTATACATGTAATATTATCTCATAGGCGACATCACTAGCGAAGTCTCACCAGAGCCTTTGCTGCTTGCAGACACGTAGGGAAGACTTTGAGTTACATGTAACTTTATATACATGTAAGATTATCTCATAGGCGACCATCACAAGCGCAGTCTCACCAGAGCCTTTGCTGCTTGCAGACACGTAGGGAATACCTTGAGGTACGTGTAACTTTATATAATGGATACATGTTATATTATCTCATAGGCGACATCACAAGCGCAGTCTCACCAGAGCCTTTGCTGCTTGCAGACACGTAGGGAAGACCTTGAGGTACATGTAACTTTATATACATGTAAGATTATCTCATAGGCGACCATCACAAGCGCAATCTCGCCAGAGCCTTAACTGCTTGCAGACACGTATAGGGTAGACCATGCACATAATGATCACAAGCGCAGTCTCACCAGAGCCTTTGCTGCTTGCAGACACGTAGGGAAGACCTTGAGGTACATGTAACTATATATTAATGTAAGATTATCTCATAGGCGACATCACAAGCGCAGTCTCACCAGAGCCTTTGCTGCTTGCAGACACGTAGGGAAGACCTTGAGTTACATGTAACTTTATATACATGTAAGATTATCTCATAGGCGACCGTCACAAGCGCAGTCTCGCCAGAGCCTTTGCTGCTTGCAGACACGTAGGGAAGACCTTGAGTTACATGTAACTATATATACATGTAAGATTATCTCATAGGCGACCGTCACAAGCGCAGTCTCACCAGCGCCTTTGCTGCTTGCAGACACGTTGGGAAGACCTTGAGTTACATGTAACTTTATATACATGTAAGATTATCTCATAGGCGACCGTCACAAGCGCAGTCTCGCCAGAGCCTTTGCTGCTCCCAGACACGTAGGGAAGACCTTGAGTTACATGTAACTATATATACGTGTAAGATTAGCTCATAGACGACCGTCACGAGCGCAGTCTCGCCAGAGTCTTTGCTGCTTGCAGACACGTAGGGAAGACCTTGAGTTACATGTAACTTTATATACATGTAAGATTATCTCATAGGCGTCCATTACAAGCGCAGTCTCGCCAGAGCCTTTGCTGCTTGCAGACACGTAGGGAAGACCTTGAGCTACATGTAACTTTATATAATGTATACATGTAATATTATCTCATAGGCGACATCACAAGCGCAGTCTCGCCAGAGCCTTTGCTGCTTGCAGACACGTAGGGAAGACCTTGAGTTACATGTAACTTTATATACATATAAGATTATCTCATAGGCAACCGTCACAAGCGCAGTCTCACCAGCGCCTTTGCTGCTTGCAGACACGTAGGGAAGATCTTGAGTTACATGTAACTTTATATACATGTAAGATTATCTCATAGGCGACCATTACAAGCGCAGTCTCGCCAGAGCCTTTGCTGCTTGCAGACACGTAGGGAAGACCTTGAGCTACATGTAACTTTATATAATGTATACATGTAATATTATCTCATAGGCAACATCACTAGCGCAGTCTAACCAGAGCCTTTGCTGCTTGCAGACACGTAGGGAAGACCTTGAGTTACATGTAACTTTATATACATATAAGATTATCTCATAGGCAACCGTCACAAGCGCAGTCTCACCAGCGCCTTTGCTGCTTGCAGACACGTAGGGAAGATCTTGAGTTACATGTAACTTTATATACATGTAAGATTATCTCATAGGCGACCATTACAAGCGCAGTCTCGCCAGAGCCTTTGCTGCTTGCAGACACGTAGGGAAGACCTTGAGCTACATGTAACTTTATATAATGTATACATGTAATATTATCTCATAGGCAACATCACTAGCGCAGTCTAACCAGAGCCTTTGCTGCTTGCAGACACGTAGGGAAGACCTTGAGTTACATGTAACTTTATATACATGTAAGATTATCTCATAGGCGACCATCACAAGCGCAGTCTCGCCAGAGCCTTTGCTGCTTGCAGACACGTAGGGAAGACCTTGTGCTACATGTAACTTTATATACATGTAAGATTATCTCATAGGCGACCATCACAAGCGCAGTCTCGCCAGAGCCTTTGCTGCTCGCAGACACGTAGGGAAGACCTTGAGTTACACGTAACTTTATATACATGTAAGATTATCTCAAAGGCGACCGTCACAAGCGCAGTCACATCAGAGCCTTTGCTGCTTGCAGACACGTAGGGAAGACTTTGAGTTACATGTAACTCTATATACATGTAAGATTATCTCATAGGCGACCATCACAAGCGCAGTCTCGCCAGAGCCTTTACTGCTTGCAGACACGTAGGGAATACCTTGAGCTACATGTTACTTTATATAATGTATACATGTAATATTATCTCATAGGCGACATCACAAGCGCAGTCTCGCCAGAGCCTTTGCTGCTTGCAGACACGTAGGGAAGACCTTGAGTTACATGTAACTTTATATACATGTAAGATTATCTCATAGGCAACCGTCACAAGCGCAGTCTCACCAGCGCCTTTGCTGCTTGCAGACACGTAGGGAAGATCTTGAGTTACATGTAACTTTATATACATGTAAGATTATCTCATAGGCGACCATCACAAGCGCAGTCTCGCCAGGGCCTTTGCTGCTTGCAGACACGTAGGGAAGACCTTGAGCTACATGTAACTTTATATAATGTATACATGTAATATTATCTCATAGGCAACATCACTAGCGCAGTCTAACCAGAGCCTTTGCTGCTTGCAGACACGTAGGGAAGACCTTGAGCTACATGTAACTTTATATAATGTATACATGTAATATTATCTCATAGGCGACATCACAAGCGCAGTCTCGCCAGAGCCTTTGCTGCTTGCAGACACGTAGGGAAGACCTTGAGTTACATGTAACTTTATATACATATAAGATTATCTCACAGGCAACCGTCACAAGCGCAGTCTCACCAGCGCCTTTGCTGCTTGCAGACACGTAGGGAAGATCTTGAGTTACATGTAACTTTATATACATGTAAGATTATCTCATAGGCGACCATTACAAGCGCAGTCTCGCCAGAGCCTTTGCTGCTTGCAGACACGTAGGGAAGACCTTGAGCTACATGTAACTTTATATAATGTATACATGTAATATTATCTCATAGGCAACATCACTAGCGCAGTCTAACCAGAGCCTTTGCTGCTTGCAGACACGTAGGGAAGACCTTGAGTTACATGTAACTTTATATACATGTAAGATTATCTCATAGGCGACCATCACAAGCGCAGTCTCGCCAGAGCCTTTGCTGCTTGCAGACACGTAGGGAAGACCTTGAGCTACATGTAACTTTATATAATGTATGCATGTAATATTATCTCATAGGCGACATCACAAGCGCAGTCTCACCAGAGCCTTTGCTGCTTGCAGAGACGTAGGGAAGACCTTGAGGTACATGTAACTTTATATAATGTATACATGTTATATTATCTCATAGGCGACATCACAAGCGCAGTCTCACCAGAGCCTTTGCTGCTTGCAGACACGTAGGGAAGACCTTGAGGTACATGTAACTTTATATACATGTAAGATTATCTCATAGGCGACCATCACAAGCGCAATCTCGCCAGAGCCTTTACTGCTTGCAGACACGTATAGGGTAGATCATGCACATAATGATCACAAGCGCAGTCTCACCAGAGCCTTTGCTGCTTGCAGACACGTAGGGAAGACCTTGAGGTACATGTTACTATATATACATGTAAGATTATCTCATCGGCGACATCACAATCGCAGTCTCACCAGAGCCTTTGCTGCTTGCAGACACGTAGGGAAGACCTTGAGTTACATGTAACTTTATATACATGTAAGATTATCTCATAGGCGACCGTCGCAAGCGCAGTCTCGCCAGAGCCTTTGCTGCTTGCAGACACGTAGGGAAGACCTTGAACTACATGTAACTATATATACATGTAAGATTATCTCATAGGCGACCGTCATAAGCGCAGTCTCACCAGCGCCTTTACTGCTTGCAGACACGTTGGGAAGACCTTGAGTTACATGTAACTTTATATACATGTAAGATTATCTCATAGGCGACCGTCACAAGCGCAGTCTCGCCAGAGCCTTTGCTTCTCGCAGACACGTAGGGAAGACCTTGAGTTACATGTAACTATATATACATGTAAGATTATCTCATAGGCGACCGTCACGAGCGCAGTCTCGCCAGAGTCTTTGCTGCTTGCAGACACGTAGGGAAGACCTTGAGTAACACGTAACTTTATATACATGTAAGATTATCTCATAGGCGACCGTCACAAGCGCAGTCACATCAGAGCCTTTGCTGCTTGCAGACACGTAGGGAAGACCTTGAGTTACATGTAACTTTATATACAAATAAGATTATCTCATAGGCGACCATCACAAGCGCAGTCTCGCCAGAGCCTTTGCTGCTTGCAGACACGTAGGGAAGACCTTGAGTTACATGTAACTTTATATAATGTATACATTTAATATTATCTCATAGGCGACATCACAAGCGCAGTCTCACCAGAGCCTTTGCTGCTTGCAGACACGTAGGGAAGACATTGAGCTACATGTAACTTTATATAATGTATACATGTTATATTATCTCATAGGCGACCATCACAAGCGCAGTCTCACCAGAGCCTTTGCTGCTTGCAGACACGTAGGGAAGACCTTGAGTTACATGTAACTTTATATACTTGTAAGATTATCTCATAGGCAACCGTCACAAGCGCAGTCTCACCAGCGCCTATGCTGCTTGCAGACACGTAGGGAAGACCTTGAGTTACATGTAACTTTATATACATGTAAGATTATCTCATAGGCGACCATCACAAGCGCAGTCTCGCCAGAGCCTTTGCTGCTTGCAGACACGTAGGGAAGACCTTGAGTTACATGTAACTTTATATAATGTATACATTTAATATTATCTCATAGGCGACATCACAAGCGCAGTCTCACCAGAGCCTTTGCTGCTTGCAGACACGTAGGGAAGACATTGAGCTACATGTAACTTTATATAATGTATACATGTTATATTATCTCATAGGCGACCATCACAAGCGCAGTCTCACCAGAGCCTTTGCTGCTTGCAGACACGTAGGGAAGACCTTGAGTTACATGTAACTTTATATACTTGTAAGATTATCTCATAGGCAACCGTCACAAGCGCAGTCTCACCAGCGCCTATGCTGCTTGCAGACACGTAGGGAAGACCTTGAGTTACATGTAACTTTATATACATGTAAGATTATCTCATAGGCGACCATCACAAGCGCAGTCTCGCCAGAGCCTTTGCTGCTTGCAGACACGTAGGGAAGACCTTGAGCTACATGTAACTTTATATAATGTATACATGTAATATTATCTCATAGGCGACATCACTAGCGCAGTCTCACCAGAGCATTTGCTGCTTGCAGACACGTAGGGAAGACCTTGAGTTTCATGTAACTTTATATACATGTAAGATTATCTCATAGGCGACCATCACAAGCGCAGTCTCGCCAGACCCTTTGCTGCTTGCAGACACGTAGGGAAGACCGTGAGCTACATGTTACTTTATATAATGTATACATGTAAGATTATCTCATAGGCAACCGTCACAAGCGCAGTCTCACCAGCGCCTTTGCTGCTTGGAGACACGTAGGGAAGACCTTGAGGTACATGTAACTTTATATACATGTAAGATTATCTCATAGGCGACCATCACAAGCGCAATCTCGCCAGAGCCTTTACTGCTTGCAGACACGTATAGGGTAGACCATGCACATAATGATCAGCAGTCAAGTTTCAGCTTGTTGCGGCAAAACAGAAATAAAGTGATCCAGGACCGCCAACATCATCCTGCTTTCTAGCCTGTGGGAGTCGCGGTTTACTTGGATTTTAATAAGTTTACTTGTTTTTAAATCTTCATTCCCCATGGGCTCAAAGCTCAGAAAACCTGATAGGCACGCAGAGCAAAACCTACAGGACAATATAATTATCCAACCAGTATCAGGCTCCGCATCTGGGGAATCTGATCGAAGTGTTGTCTTCGCGGAAATTATGCTAGTTAATTATATTAAACGAGCAGCGAAGACTTTGATATGCAAGCTGATCTGGGCCTTATGTGTGTGTTCCGATCCAATTTATAAACACAGATGCACACTGCTGACAGCTCTTGTCATTGACATAATATCTGAGATTTGTCAAGCGACAATGTACCATCTGCGAAAACTTATTTAAGCGTAGACACCAAATTAGTTGGAACATGACATTTTCAATCTACATGAAGAAACTTTATGGTCACGTGCATCCGTTATGCGCACAGCAAAGAATTTTTTTAGTCTGTCGCGCATGCTGATCTGCGTCTAAGCCGGACGCGCATGTCCGAATACTGATTTTGTTTGATGAGACGCAGCCCATTTAAACCAGTAGGGTAAGCGAAGCGAGAAAATCCAAATCAATTATCTTTTAATCACATTTCTTTTTCTTCAGGTCTTGAATAGGAAATAATCACGAGCGGAAATGAATCTTACAGACAAGTTTTAGACGCATCGTGTAACAATATGCCTGAAAATAGATTTATTCAGCAAATATTTAAAAGGTAGTGAGGAAACGTGCATGCAATTCAGTTGTCTCAAATGGTTGGGTCTTTCATGACCTTTCGAAGCGGCCGAACAGGCTGTTATTATCGTAGTCTCCGTTGAGCGCATGCGTTACAATTTTGACTGTCTTGTGCTCTGGATCAGATACTCTCGTGTCACGATGCGATTTAGCCAGGATGTATCACTTTTATCCGTTTTTGAGTCATCTCAAAACTTAGGGATGTCAGGCTTGGTGAAATGTACATGTAAAATTCCTATATTAAGACCACCTTTGGCACTGTTCAAAAGTGGTTTTAAAGACCACGTTTGAACAGTCCCAAAGGTGGTCTCTGACCGAGGACACTGTATGCAGAAAACACAAAGAAAGAATAACTGAAACTTTCTAAATATAAGCTTTTTAAAACAGAATTAATCTCAATTTTTGGTGGTCTTAATAGCGGAATTTTACTGAATACGATTTGCAAGCAGAGAATGTCCTAATCAGAAGCCACAGAACGCGGCGTATGAATTTGACCTGGCCCCGAGATTATAAATGTTTTTTCTTGATGAACTCAGTTGAGCATGAAATTATAATTCTCATAAATATATATAAAAAAAAAAAATAAATAAAGGGGGCAATTTTTCTGCCGAGATCAGTACAGGATATTGTTTGTCTTGCTGGAGCATGAAATAAGTTTTATAACATTGGGTCCAGGACTGGTATGCCATTTCCCGTTTTGAGATTTCCATCAAAATGCGTTAAATGGGCTTGCATGCATAGAAATGAAAGACACATTCCAAACTCCGCAATTCGACGGATGGATTTAACACGAAGAGGCCTGAAGATATACCCAATGGATCTGCGTAGTCATTACGAAAACACGCCTATACAAATACACTGTAAATTTTACCGCCGTAAAAATGAAACATTTCAGATAAAAATTTCTGATATTTTCTGCTCAAGACATAGATTTGTGGGTACTCGTAAGAACCGCCTCATCGAGGCGGCTCTAACAACTAGCCACAATCTATATTTCAAAGCAGAAATAAGAAAGATAAGGTTTACCCCTGTATACCCCAGTTTCATTATATAACAGTGGGATTCAAGGGGGTCAAACGTATAGGCGTGTTTTCCTGATGTGAATTTATAAAAACGCAATCATGAGAGAGAGAGAGAGAGAGAGAGAGAGAGAGAGAGAGAGAGAGAGAGAGAGAGAGAGAGAGAGAGAGAGAGAGAGAGAGAGAGAGAGAGAGAGACAGACAGAGAGAGAGTCTTGTGCACAATTCATCAATGCAATAATGAATGAAGGAGAGAGTGGACAAAGTTTGTTCTGTTTTTAGTAAGCGGAATCATTTTGTTTTTCATGCCAGCTCAAATTGTTTTTGTGTATGTAAACTCAACATTGTGGTCTATTGTTTGAACACCCGAGGGTTCACTGCATGACTTTCGCAGAATTATTAATTACCAAAAACCAAGATATAACATCACAAAAATTACACTGAACACATTTTGTTTTCAAAGCTATACATCTACATGTATCATTTCATTAGATACCCTGTGTGTCTATTTACAATAATACACTGTAATAATAATAATAGTAATAATAATAATAATAATAATTTGCCAAGAGAAAAAGGCGATCACGTACAGGCAAGATTCGATTCTTTGAAGTTGTGTGCAAAATGCTGTTTCAATCGAAACTCTACAGAAAGTCGCAATCGGTAATTCTGCCTGCTACATGAATGTTCTACATTATTTTCCATCACGGTTAACAGCAAAGGTGGCAACAAAGCGCGTTTTAAAGAAATTGCAAAAACTGAATGACGGCACAGTTTGAAATTTGCTATTGTTTTAATTGAAATGGATATAATCTGAGAAATTCACAAATTAAAGCCTTGATTGCAGTACAAAATGAGATGTTGTAGAGGGAAAGTGATGTTCCATGGTCACGACATTCATCTCAGACACAAATACGCAATGCAAAATTCCTTGTAAATCCTTTCTAGGCACATATTGCAATACAACTCGTGAGCAGAATGGTATGGACAAATGTATATTTGTGCATTTTGTAGCTAAACTTCCGATTGTTTACAGCCATCCATAGCTCAATATCTGGAAGTTGGTATAGTTACTTTTCTGACCAAGTATATACCCAAAGTCCGTAAAGTAAATATTACAGTTTTGTTATCTTACACTGTAAAGCAATTTTCTTGCCTGAATCCCTATGAACATAGCTGTTTGGAGCTATTCTTAAACAGGCCAGAGGCCGTGTTAAAAAAAAAACAAAAACAAAAACATAAATTTATTCAAATTTTGAAATTCGCGTGCTGTTCGAAGTTTGATATCACAGGATGAGCCTTGGTTTTCACCAGTAACAATGTTGATTTTGATTTTGATTCCGAGTTCACTAGATCAATGACATTTTTAATGAATTCATTCTCAAACTAAATAGGCCACGTCACTGGCCCGTTCACTATGGGATTTCTTACGCGGGCCATCGATATTAAGACGAGAATAAACGTTTCAGTCAGAAACAAGTTGTTTTTACACAAACTGTACGAAACATATTTTCGTGCACGGACTTTCCTGCATTAGTGGACTGTTTGTTTTGTTTGATTTGAGGTTTAACGTCCCCGTCAACAATGTTAAGGTCATTTTCGAGACGTTGCTTCCAATTTTGTGGGACTTTTACCCGACAATGAGATGAAATGACAACTCAAGCCCTGTCGCCCAATGAAACCAATATGGTTTATTAGCATGGACGGTCCGCCTCGCACCGCGGTTCCAGGCTTAGATCATCTAAGCGGTTTACCAGTACTAGTGTGCGGGCCGGATTCAGCTCTGCGTGGAAGCATCATGCAGCCCATATATTTCTTCAAGCCCCTATGGGCGGGGGCCTGACTGTGTTTGAGTTTAACGACCCCTCAACCTATAAGAGTCATTTTGTATTGCCTCGAAAAGAAAGTGGGAAAGGAGATAAAATCGACAGAAACGGAGCTTATCATCACGAAAACACGCCTATATAATTTTGACCCCCTTGAACCCCACTTTTATATAGTAAAACTGGGGTTTCCGGGGGTATACCTTATTTTTCTTATTTCTGCTCTAAAATATAGAGTGTGGGTACTCGTTAGAACCGCCTCGATGAGGCGGTTCTAACGAGTGCCCACAATCTATATTTTGAGCTGAAATAAGAAAAATATCACAATTTTTCATAATAAAATTTTCATTTTTTCGGCGATAAAGGTGGCAATGTATTTGTATAGGCGTGTTTGCGTAATGAAGGAGGGACAGGGGAGAAAGGGGAAAACGAATAAAATGAAGAAACAAAATAAATCCGTCCTCTACCCTGACTCGCTACAAGTATAGCAGGTCATGTCCAGCTGTAAGCCAATGTAAGTTAGATATCCCGGTGATGTAAGGCACCAAACCCAGCGACTAACCTTGAAGCCTCCGTGGTGCAGTGGTTACGCTACTCGCCTTGTAAACCAGGGATCGCAGGATCGATCCCGGGCTTCTCCAGACTTTCGGATGAGTCTTTAAACCGAGGTCCCGTCTCCGTATGACCTTAGCTGTTGGTGGGACGTAAAACTAAAACTCACTCACTCACTCAGCGACTAACCTGTATAAGAATTGTTTTCATAAGTAGTAAAATTCCTATATTACATGTAAGACCAACTTTGGAACCAAAAGTTATTTTATGTCATTGCGAAAACAGGCCTAAACAAATACATTGTAAAATGTACCGCTGAAAAATCGGAATTTTAAGATGAAAAATGTAGATATTTTTCTTATTTCTGCTAAAAATATAGATTGTGTGTACACGTTAGAACCGCCTCGATGAGGCGGTTCTACCGAGTACCCACAACCTATATTTTAAATATAGATTGTGAGAACATGTTAGAACTGCCTCGATGAGGCGGTTCTAACGAGTACCCACAAGCTATATTTTAGAGCAGAAATATGAAAAATAAGGTACAAAAGGCGTTTAAGGGGAATGGGAACACTTTATTTCCAGTGGTAAATTTTACAATGTATTTGCATAGGCCTGTTTTCGTAGTGACATAAAATAACGTTTGGTTCCAAAGGTGGTCTTAATATAGGAATTTTACTGTATATGAGAACAATTCTTCTTGCACACCAGACAAGGAAATCCTAGATTTTACCCTGGGAGAGAAATTTATGTTCTGACCCTGGTGTTCCGACCCCAAATCGAATATAATCGCGTGTTTGATAAATGCACTGGTTGATTACAACCTCATGCGCGGCGTCGTCATGCGTGACGTCACTAAACATTCCTGTTGTGTCATCACAAAATGGCGGACGCCGTAACCGAAGTGACAGCAGCATTAAAACTTCGCAATAGAAATGGAAGGTTTGCAAGAAAAAGAATCTAATATGGGTGTGAGAGGTGGATAGAAAAATCCGCCCCTCGGGATCACTCTCCGGCATCACTCGGCAAGCCTCGTGATGCCGGACAGTGTCCCTCGGGACGGATTTTTCAATCCACCCCTCACACCCATATAAGATTCTTATATTATACAGGCTAGTCGCTGGGTTTGGTGTCTTACATCACTGGGATATCTTTGGTCCCAAAGATGGTCTCTCAGTAGGAGACACCAGGTGCAGAAAACGCAAAGAAAAAATAACTGAAACCTTCTCAATAAACTTTTAAAGGTGCATTATTGAGCTACCGGGTCTCATTTTTTTTCTGGTTTTTATCTTCAATGCATACTCCTTTGTCATGTGTACACTTTTAGAGCCAAATACAGCTTCAGAACTTTGTGAAAATGGTCGTTTTCATTCGTGTTTACCCTTCGCTCTGAACATGTGTTCGGAATTTCTGTTCTAAAAATAAATCTGTCACTTTACACATACATGGCGACAGTATCGTCTCTGAGTGTAGTTACTTATGGCATGGTACTCAGCGTCATATTTTTTTTCCGATTCAGGCATGGCCTAAGCAAACAAGGCCAAAAATGAACGTCGCATAACGTCATATATGGGGATTCTATTTTTGTCACGAACTAAAAATAGATCTAACTAGTGTTCGAAACCTAGTTAGGGAATCCCTCTCAAACTCGTTTACCTGTCATCATAATTGTTCGCATTTTTGCATAAAATGCTTTCATTTTTATTGTTTTATTTTTGGAAGCATTTTTTCCGGACAGCTCAATAATGCACCTTTAAAAGCAGATTTAGTCTTAATTTTAGATGATCGTAATAGCGTCATTTTACTGTAATAGTTACATCACGTGAACAAGTCCGTGAAATGAACACCCCCTAAACCCCATTTTATATAGAGAAAACTGGGGTTCACGGGGGTATATAATATTTTTCTTATTTCTGCTCCAAGATATAGGTTGTGGGTACTCGTTAGATCCGCCTCAATATTTGCAGTATAAATAAGAAAAAAGATCACATATTTTCATCAGAAAAGAAGCCATTTTGGAGATGAAGAAAAAATGCACTATGTTGCACGGGCGTATAACCGTAATGAAAATACATGTTATAACGGTGCTTCCGAGCAGAGCTAAAACCGACCAAACATGAGTGCTGGTGGACCGCGTAGAACGTCTGGACCAGCGCAGGCAAAGTGGAGCGAGTCTGACCGTTTCTCCATATAACACCTAGCAGTTTCATATTAGCGGTAGGGCTCGAGATGTTATTTCGTGTAAATGACTGAAGAAGTCCCACAAAATTGGAATGAGATGTAGAAGTGAAATCGATACAATTACCTCGCGTCTCTCATCCAAGATACCAAGGGAAAGAAACACAAAGTTTCATCACGAAAACATGCCTATATAAATCTGACCCACTTAAACCCCACTTTTATATGGTAAAACTGGAGTTTACAGGGGTAAACCTTATTTTTCTTATTTCTGCTCTAAAATATAGCTTGTGGGTACTCGTTAGAACCGCCTCATCAAGGCGGTTCTAACGTGTACTCACAATCTATATTTTGAGCAGAAATGATAAAAGTATCTTCATTTTTCATCTTAAAATTCCGCTTGTTTTAGCTGTACATTTTATAATACGAGGACTGTTCAAATATGAATGCAAGTAGAACGTTTTCTCATGCACTAATGCGAAATTCACCTGGAAATAAATATCACAGCGTAGAAAAACATTTTACTATACATTGATACCAAACCTGTTGAAATCCGTCCACTTTAGCCATGTATATCGTTCGATAAACACTGTCTACTCTTGTATACTAATACAAAACATGGTTGGAAGAAGGTCAGAGTACGCCGTTGAAATACGGTCCTATATTAAGAATCGTTGTATTCTTGGTATACGGTGCAAAGATATTTTTGATGAAATATGTTCGGTTTATGGGCATTATGAAATGTCTTCTCCGACAGTTTTTCGTTGGTGTAAAAAATTCAGCTGTGGGCTAGGCTCAACAGAAGATGCATCACATGATCGTCGGCCGAAAAGAGCAACATCTGCAAGGATGGTTGCTAGAGTGAAAGAAATGGTTGCTACCGATGCACGATACAACACTAGGCAAATAGCTAGTATGGTTGGCATCGCATTAAGAGCAGCTCATGCAATTCTGAAACGGGATTTGAAAATGAGAAAGATCTGTGCTAGATTGATTCCCCACCTGTTGACAGATGAGCAGAAAAAAAACCCCGCGTTCAATGCACCAAGAAGTTGCTTAAAAACTTTCAAAGTTACAATGCACGGTCTTTCGCTAATGTCGTCACAGGTGATGAGACATGGGTTCACTGTTTTGAGCCAAAACGAAAGATTCAGAAAAAAATATGGGCAACAAAGTATTGCAAAAGACCATACATTGCAAAGCGGACCATGAGCGTCAAGAAGGTAATGTATGCCATATTTTTTTCAAATCAGGACCCTGCTATTCAGGTTGCTGTGCCTAAAGGCAAATCTGTAAATGCGAAGTTTTACAAGAATAAAGTAGTTCTTCAAAAATTGAAGAAATATTTCAAAGAACGAAAACCCGCAACTGGTTTGGCCAATGTCAGATTGCTACATGACAATGCGTCATCGAACAAGGCGTTCATTGTGCAAGACTATCTGAAGCAGGAAAAGGTTGTTGAACACCCTCACCCCCCCCCCCCCCGCCCCCGTATTCCCCTGACCTTGCCCCGTGTGACTTTTTTTGTTCCCGCGGCTGAAAAAATACTGGTGGACCCCTTAGAAGGTCTGCACCAGCGCGGGCAAAGTGGAGCGAGTCTGACCGTTTCTCTATATAACACCTAGCAGTTTCATATTAGCGGTAGGGCTAGAGATGTTATTTCGTGTAAATGACTGAAGAAGTCCCACAAAATTGGAATGAGATGTAGAAGTGAAATCGATACAATTACCTCGCGTCTCTCATCCAAGATACCAAGGGAAAGAAACACAAAGTTTCATCACGAAAACATGCCTATATAAATCTGACCCACTTAAACCCCACTTTTATATGGTAAAACTGGAGTTTACAGGGGTAAACCTTATTTTTCTTATTTCTGCTCTAAAATATAGCTTGTTGGTACTCGTTAGAACCGCCTCATCAAGGTGGTTCTAACGTGTACTCACAATCTATATTTTGAGCAGAAATGATAAAAGTATCTTCATTTTTCATCTTAAAATTCCGCTTGTTTTAGCTGTACATTTTATAATACGAGGACTGTTCAAATATGAATGCAAGTAGAACGTTTTCTCATGCACTAATGCGAAATTCACCTGGAAATAAATATCACAGCGTAGAAAAACATTTTACCTATACATTGATACCAAACCTGTTGAAATCCGTCCACTTTAGCCATGTATATCGTTCGATAAACACTGTCTACTCTTGTATACTAATACAAAACATGGTTGGAAGAAGGTCAGAGTACGCCGTTGAAATACGGTCCTATATTAAGAATTCTTGGTATACGGTGCAAAGATATTTTTGATGAAATATGTTCGGTTTATGGGCATAATGAAATGTCTTTTCCGACAGTTTTTCGTTGGTGTAAGAAATTCAGCTGTGGGCTAGGCTCAACAGAAGATGCATCACTTGATCGTCGGCCGAAAAGAGCAACATCTGCCAAGATGGTTGTTAGAGTGACAGAAATGGTTGCTACCGATGCACGATACAACACTAGGCAAATAGCTAGTATGGTTGGCATCTCATTAAGAGCAGCTCATGCAATTCTGAAACGGGATTTGAAAATGAGAAAGATCTGTGCTAGATGGATTCCCCATCTGTTGACAGATGAGCAGCAAAAGACACGCGTTCAATGCACCAAGAAGTTGCTTAAAAAGTTTCCAAGTTACAATGCACGGTCTTTCGCTAATGTCGTCACAGGTGATGAGACATGGGTTCACTTTTTAGCCAAAACGAAAGATTCAGAACAAAATATGGGCAACAAAGTATTGCAAAAGACCATGCATTGCAAAGCGGACCATGAGCATCAAGAAGGTAATGTATGTCATATTCTTTTCAAATCAGGACCCTGCTATTCAGGTTGCTGTGCCTAAAGGCAAATCTGTAAATGCGAAGGTTTACAAGAATAAAGTAGTTCTTCGAAAATTGAGGAAATATTTCAAAGAACGAAAACCCGCAACTGGTTTGGCCAATGTCAGATTGCTACATGACAATGCGTCATCGAACAAGGCGTTCATTGTGCAAGACTATCTGAAGCAGGAAAAGGTTGTTGAACTCCCTCAACCCCCCCCCCCCCCCCCCGCCCCCGTATTCCCCTGAACTTGCCCCGTGTGACATTATTTTGTTCCCGCGGCTGAAAAAATACCTTTATGGTCGAAAAATTTTAACAGCGCAAACACCTCGGTTCTGCAATATTCCAGTGCCTTCATAGTATACCTCGAAAAGACTACCAAAATGCATTCAATGATTGGATCAGAAGACTGAAAGTTTGTATATCTGTTAAAGGGGAATAATTTGAGGGGATAAAATAAATTTTTTATCGAAATCTATCACGGAATCATTTTTATGTGCTTAGTTGCATTCATATTTGAACAGTCCTCGTACTTTTCAACACAATGACGAAACGGCTATCCAAAATAAAAATATATTACCAAGACAAACTATAACTTCCAATAATAAATCACAATAGAACACCCGCCTGGTAACCGGCAGTAAACGGCCCCCGCACATCGGGGCCTGAAGAAATATATGCATAATGCTTCCACGCAGAGCTGAATCTGGCCCGCACACTAGTACTGGTAAACCGCTTTGAGGAACTAAGCCTGTCCAGGAACCGCGGTGCGAGGCGGACCGTCCATGCTGATAAAACCTATTGGTTTCATTGGGCGACAGGGCTTGAGATGTCATTTCATCTTAATGTCGGGTAAAAGTCCCACAAAATTGGAAGCAACGTCTCCAAAATGACCTTTACAGTGTTGACGGGGACGTTAAACCTCAAATCAAACAAACACGAAACCGGCAGTAAAACGCTTTGAACTGGGTAAGGGCGGGGTTTACATTACGCAAACACGCCTATACAAATACATTGCCACTTTCATCGCCGAAAAAATAAAAATTTTATCATGAAAAAGTGTTATATTTTTCTTATTTGTGCTCAAAATATAGATTGTGGGCACTCGTTAGAACCGCCTCATCGTTTTCTTATTTCTGCTCAAAATATGGATTGTGGGTACTCGTTAGAACCGCCTCGATGAGGCGGTTCTAACGAGTGCACACAATCTATATTTTGAGCAGAAATAAGAAAGGCGGTTCTAACGTGTACCCACACTCTATATTTTAGAGTTGGAATAAGAAAACTAAAGTTTACCCCTGTAAACCCCAGTTGTACTATACAAAAGTGGGGTTCAAGGGGGTCAAAATTATATAGGCTTGTTTTCGTGATGAAATCGAGTTTGCGTGGCGACATTCTTCGCCCTTGGTTCCGTCGTGGTCCAGACAATGTTCAGTCCGCATGGAGGATTTCTATCTTATAAGTGCAAAATCTCCAAGAACATACAAATCAAACGAATACAGAGATGAAACAACGGTGAGGACACAACGGCATAAAATAACTGAAATACTGGAGCAAAAGAAAGCCAACAGTTGGAATCGGCCCACCAGAAACAGAGAATCAAGCATCAACCGACATTACTTAAACAGTGAGTCTCCAAAACTATATAAATAGTGTTGATGGGGACGTAAAACACCTCAAAACAAACAAACATGTATTATTATTATTATCATTATTATTATAGTAGAAGTAGTAGAAGAAGAAGTAGGAGTAGTTGTTGTTGCTATTGTTTGTAACAGTAATGGTATAGAAAACATCCATTACAAGATCACGCCCATATAATTTTAACCCCCTCATACCCCAATTTTATATAGTAAAACTGGGGTTTAAGGGGGTATACATTATTTTTCTTATTTCTGCTCAAAAACATAGATTGTGGGTACTCGATAGAACCGCCTCGTCGAGGCGGTTCTATCGAGTCCCCGCAATCTATGTTTTGAGCAGAAATAAGAAAAATACCACAATTTTTCATCTAAAAATTTCTAATTATGGCCAAAAATTGGCAATGTATTTGTATAGGGGAGTTTTCGTAATGACTCTATCGATCATACATATATGTAAATCTTCCAAACGAGTCATGAACACCATCGCTAGTTGCAATCAGTCCTACTTTTAAACAAGAATTCTTTAAACGCCTTTGATAGCTACATGTAGCCTCTAGCGCTCATATTAGTTTGACTAAAATATCATTAAACACGCAAATACCTCAGTTTGGAAATACACTCCTACTGTGATTTCTAAAGTCACAGGGTTTAATTAATTTTGATCCTCTGCTGAAAATTTTACGCATGGTTGCATTAATTAACACTCATATTCAAGCATGTAATGGAGTGTTTGCGTGCATGGATTGAAGTTACCACACTGTCACATGTCGTTTACTGCGATGTAAAATAAGTTGAATGTCAGAGATGTGGAAGTATTTTTTTTAGATTTGCTTTGGCAGTAACAAATCTATTTATTTCTTGCGAATACATGACTAAAAAATTAATTTCATTCTTCTGATGTTTATCGCAGTAGCTAGCAAATATTCATAGATCAATAAACGTTAGATAAATAGATTTATTGCTTATACTTGCACTCCTTTCTATTCATATTTGGCCAAATGTTTGGCAAAGGAGAAAAAATAAGAGCGGGAAATATACTTAGTCAAAAAAAACTATACCAACTTCCGGGTGAAACTCACTAGATATCTGACAGCTATTGAGCTAAATTTGGCTGTAGTCATGTAAATCGGACGTTTAGCTAGAGAATGCTCAAACTTGTATTTTCCCATACCTGTCTGCTCCAGAGATGTCTTGCAATATGTGCCTAGAAAGATTTTGGTAGAAAATGTACATTGCGCATGCGCAGAAATCCCTTTTGTCTAAGATGGAAGACAATATCCTCTGAACATCGGATAACAATTTACTTTTAGAGTATCTCATGATCTCGCATTTTAAGCGAGGTTTTAATTTGTGAAATTCTCAAATTATCTCCCTTGAAATTAAAAATATAGCAATTTTCGAACTGTTGTAATATTTATTCCTGTCAATCAATTTTTGCCATGTTTTTTTTTTTTTCAAAAACGCTTTGTTTCCACCTTTGCTGTTCATCATGATGGTAAAAAATACAGAACACTCATGTAGCATGTAGCACTAGCGATTGCGATTTTCTATGGAGTTCCCATTGAAAGCAGCATTTGCACACAACTTCTAAGAATTGGAGGTCAATATGTGATAGCCGGTTTCTCGTAGCTGATGCAACAAAAGTTCCAAATCTTTTGTGAATAGACGCAAATGGTATCGAAAGAAATGTAACATGTATTAAATTTTAGAAATGTAGGGTACAGGGAAATTCCGTGATGTTAAATCATAGCATGTTTGAATGATTTTCTCTGCGAAAGTGACACAGTGACCCTTGGGTGTTTAAAGCAATAGTCTACGATGATGTGTTTATGAAAACAAAAAAGAATGGGGCTTTTGCATGGACAAATGAGTCTGTTTACCAACACATAACAAACCTGATGTAGTTTTTATCTGTAGTAGCTATAGTAACAGAAGCAAGTTTACGTATAGGAACTTTTTTGACTGAGTATATTTACAAACGCTTTTTGTTTTTGTTTTATGAACAACTGTAAAACGTCAACGATATTAAATATTATAACAGAGCCAACGTTCAATCATACGATACAGAACGGTTATTTATTTCAACGTCACTTACCGCTCATATGATGTCACGATACCAAGCGCAGTTCATTGAAAATAGAAGTGAAGGCAATGATCGGGAATCGATACTATTAATCCGCGCCTCTTATCAGCGGCACCAAAGGGAAAGAAACACAAACATGAAATAACTAGACCCTAATGGAAACATTAATAGCGGAAAGCAAGAAGGACAATTACTTTCCCTTAAAATGTCCAACTGGCTATTCAAAACAAAAAAGACATAAGCGATACATACATTCAGAGACGAACTATACCAATACACCGCGACAGAAGATCCGCCTTGGGACGGTCAGTGTGTGTGTGTGTGTGTGTGTGTGTGTGTGTGTGTGTGTGTGTGTGTGTGTGTGTGTGTGTGTGTGTGTGTGTGTGTGTGTGTGTGTGTGGAGGGGGGTGGTAGGGAGGGCTTAAATCGATTTTAAGCGGCCGCAAGCTTCGCCCATACTTCCGTCGCGATATATACAAATTATTTGTTCAGTCCGCGTGAAGCCTTCCTAGGCTTCCTTACTCATCAAGGCAACATCTCCGAGAACACCGGCAATAATCGAACAGCAACAGAAGTATGGAAGCATGAATTACACTTTGACCTGATGTATATATGTAACTACAAGACGTTTTCTTATATCTGCGTTAGGAATGTAAATATACTAGGGCATTTTAAAACCAACCTTCTCGGCCTCAATCACGCATCTATTATTTTTCAACATAGTCTTTATGAACTTCGATGCACTAACCACATTGGTCTTCAAGCTTTACAGTCCTTATAAGCGTCGTGAGTCTGTGAAACAGCACCATTGATGTCGCCTTCACATTGAACGTTGCAACAACGCGCTTAGAATTTCAGAAAAGGGAAAATGTAAACGACAAATGGTGCAATATCTGTGAACTTGGTGTATCGACAACAGTGCAAAGTGCGAAGCCACACCTCAGCTTATGTCATTGCCAATGTGGAAGTATGGGCAGAACACTTGTTCTGTATCAACAGAATGCCTGATCATATCTTTACTCTTCTTTTTATTTTGACTGGGCTCTAAGCTGTTGTTATTAGCTGGCTCATTTGCAAGAAGCAAATCATAAGCACTTCCCGGAAACAGAAGTAATCATCTTGCCTTAGATGCAGAGACCCAAAATGTATCCACCCTATGCTTCGTGACTTGGATTCCGGCTTGAAATCACAACAGCGAATCCATGTCTTATCAATGGACACCGATCTCTTGAAGAATGTGGCTGTGTCAGCCGGAAAAGATCTAAAAGTGGTTTCAAACTATCTAGTGCATGTATTTGTTTGATTGAAATGAGATTTAACGTTCCAGTCAACACTATTTTTTAGGTCAATTTGCTTCTAATTTTGTGGGACTTTTTACCCGACATAAAAATGAAATGACAACTCAATCCCTGCCGTCCAATGAAACCAATAGGGATTATATGCATGTACGGGCCGACCCGCACCTCTTTGCTTAGACAGGCTCTGTCGCGGCTTACTTTGGTTATGGTTTGTCTTTTGAGTGTGTATCGCTTATATTATTTTGTTTTGCAGAGCCAGTTGGCCATTTTGTGGGAAAGTGACTGTCCTATTGGCTTTCCGCTATTGATGTTTCCATTAGGGTCTAGTTATTTCATGCCTGTGTTTCTTTCCCTTTGGTGTCACTGATGGGTGCTGTGGGTTAATTGAATCGATTTCTGATCATTGCCTTCACTTCTACTTAAGACCTAAGCGGTTTACCAGCACTCATGTGCGATCGGTATCAGCTCTGCGTGGAAGCATCATACAGCCCAATCTATCTGGCTGACTCCTCACAATGTCGACCACATCAGAATGAACAGGGCTAGCACTGGCACGTATGGTGTATGAAATATGTTAAACTGTATCAAGTCTGTCGTTCATCATCTTGTGATGAATTGCCTCAGTTTAATGGACTGTGGTCGCAGGTTTAGAGAGATCCGAGCGCTTATATTCTGCAACCTGAATTCTTTACAATGAAATAGGAAGGAGAACCCCCATAAAAAATCATGGATTCTCTTTGATGTCTCTTCCTTTTATTTAAAGTTTTAGATAACATCTCTGATTTATGTCCATGTTTTCGGATTATCATCATCGTATGCGTATCTTCAACTTAGCAGCTTGATTAATTTATAAAATGTATGCGAAATCAAATTAGCACTATTGAATTTTTGTTTGGTATGAACAACATCTGAAGGCAGACCAAAAAGTAATTCTTTCCTAACAATTTTATCATTTCGCTCTGATTTATACAAACTTTTGTCAAAGGTTTAAATATTGAAATCAAAATGTTAAGGTTTTCAGTAAATATGCTTGAAACAATAATAATAACAATAACACAGATTATATTTTCTATTTAATTATAACGACGCCGCGTTAAATAATAGCGGAATATTGACATTCTTGTAAAACGATCGTGAATAAAATGCGTTTTAAATATCATATGATAAAAAGAATCTTGCATTCGTTCTCATGTATTATTCGTTGAGGAAAATGCATAAAATGCTCGACAAAGGCTCGCATTTTATCCCCTTTCCTCGCTCGTTTAATAAATTCAACAATACATGAACACTCATGCAAGATCTTCTATTTTCTTTTTTTAACATGTTGCATTTGAATGAAAGCGTATGAACAATTAACCCATATGACAAAAAGATCTTCCACATAATAGCCTGAGGCTGGTTCATTCTCACTTACATATTAAGTGTCAGGTTTGTTTTTGTCTGTGACGTTTTTCTTTTGTATGAAAAACTGGTCATTTAGCAAATTGAATAGACCCTGATTATACGCCGCGTTCTGTGGGGTCTAATCTAGGTCCTCACAGTTTGCCAATGTCCCAAATATGGGACGCTTGGAATATATATGGGTTAGGCGAAACATAGTGTCTGAAAATTGTCTTTTATTGTCGAAAATATGACAGTCGTGCTTTCAGGATTTTTTTAACGGCCAAATGCTGTATTAATTGTTTCAAAACTGACTTTTTTGAAAACTAAAAATATCGTTAAAAAGCTCGACAAGTTTGTTGAAGATGCTTTACATTGTTATAGTTTGCTCATTTATTTATATTTATATTTATATTCATTGAACAGCCGATTGTGTCCAAATATGACATTACCTTACATGTCCCGCTACTTGAATAGAGAGAAATTATCGGAGAAAAAAAACTCCTTGGCCTTTTCCGACACGCATTTTGATTTTCGATCATAAATGTTTGATTATGTATTCTTGCATAAATACCTATGAAGCCATTGTCAAATGAACCGAAAGCCGTGCTCAAACAGCAAAACCATGTCCAAATCATGAAACTCGCGGGCTGTTTGAACATGGATTTTGAGCTTTTGATATCACAAGACGGGCCTCGCTTTGTTTACGTTACGTTGAGCGACGTGACGTCATCGTCCTGAACGTAGCGTTTTAGGGTTCTATGATGACGTCAGAGGGTTACTGCATGACAACGTCAATGTAAACAACATTCTGAACTGGCCGCCATTTTGGTTTGCCTGTAGCATTTGAAGAGTTTATATGGAATTTTCATGGAGCTTTTGGACGTTTTCTTCAAAATTTGCTGTCGGAATCGGAAGTTATGCAAGAACAAAGATCGTCCATGCTTATTTCATTGCATTAACATTTGCCGGATCCCTCGGAAGATATTTGAACATTCGACCTAGCGGCCTTATGTTCAAACAGCTTCCTCGGGACCCGGCGACTGTTAATGCATGAAAAATCATGGTTGATCCCTATATTCTTGCACACATGACAAGGAAATCCGTGATTTTACCTTTGGATAGAAATTTATGTTCTGACCCTGGTGTTCCGACCTAAAATCGAATATAATCGCGTGTTTGATAAATGCACTGGTTGATTACGACCTCGTATGCGCCGTCGTTAAGGTTGACGTCACAGCAACGTCACTAAACATTCCTGCAGTGTCAACACAATATGGCGGACGTTGGTAACCGAAGTGACTGCAGCATTAAAAATCCGCTTCAAGAAATGGAAGGTATGCAAGAAAAAGAATCCAATATGGGTGTTAGGGGTGGATAGAAAAATCCGTCCCTCGGGATCACTATCCGGCATCACTCGGCAAGCCTCGTGATGCCGGACAGTGACCCTCGGGACGGAATTATTCATCCACCCCTCACACCCATATAAGATTCTTACAATATTGTATCGAAACTCGGAATATTGACGACGTGTTTGTAGCGTCTGCATGACTGGAGTCACGGCAAATAAGTAAATCAAAGTACTGAAAGTACTGAGGAAAGTTGATTTATGGGGAATAATTATTATATAACAATGTTAGTCGTAGATCAAGCAGTTATCTAGATATTTTGTTGAAACAAATATAGAGACTAACTTCCCATATCACAGGTCCTGGTGTATGAATGACATTTGACGTGTCACCAGTAACAATTCTGATTCTGGTTCTGATTTGACAAGGTCCAGGTGGGTTAAAAAATTCGACAAAGAAAAAATGATTCATCGATTGTTTTGAGTTTAACGACAGGTCAACCCTAGTGGATCATTTTTGTCTTCTCCAAGAGAAAGGGGAAAAGAGATAGAAGAGACAGTAGAGGAGATGATTTTTTTTTAGATTTGAGGTTTAACGTCCCCGTCGACACTGTAAAGGTCATTTTGGAGACGTTGCTTCCAATTTGTGGGACTTTTACCCGACATTGAGATGAAATGACATCTCAAGCCTTGTCGCCCAATGAAAGCAATAGGGTTCATAAGCATGGACGGGCCGACTCGCACCACTTTGCCTGGGCTGGCTTAGATCCTCTAAGCAGTTTACCAGTATTCGTGTGCGGGTCGGTTTCAGCTCTCATGGAAGCATCATGCAGCCCATAAATTATATTTCTTCAAGCCCCGATGGGCAGGGCCGTTGTAGAGAATATGAAAGTGAGCGACAGAGGAGAAAGAGGAAAATGAATGGAAGTGTTGAAACAGACGAAATATCAACACTCCCTCACTCTACCGTTACCAGCTGCAAGGACAGCAGGTGTTGCCCAACTAAGTCAATATCAGCTGGACTCCCCAGTGACACAAGATACACATCGCCATTGCCTCACTTATCTACCCCCACGAAGAAAATACGGAAGAAAGAAAGATAAACGTGCCTGCCATTTTCTTCATGGTCCAACCATAAATTTCTAAATTAGCTCAGTACATATGTACATATCTGCTAATAATCTTACAGAGAAGTTCTCCTAGCTGGCACATGATGTCTTAGCAACGTCGCATCAACGTCGCATTGATACGACGATGCACATAGGTTGTGCAGCCGCTTGGAGCTATGTTCCTTCGGACGTCGGGACATAAAAAGGAGAATAACTTGACAAAAAAGATCATTTTTAAACCAATTGATTTTAGACATTATAACCCTGGTCAGACACCGCGTTTACCCAAGGCGAATTAAAATACGTTTATTCCCACCTGTACGGGGTCCTAAAAACATTAACCCATAAATGTCAATTGTTTCAATACTGTGACATTTGGAAACAGTTAAAATAGATTAGCGGCCACAGAATGTTGCGTCTGATCAGGGTCTTCACTATTTGCTAAAGTACGGAACTTGATTTAAACAACACGTGTTTTGTAACATTAGAGCTCTCGAAAGCAGGCGAATTGTAGGTCAGTAAAGGGTTGTTTAGTTGGTCAATGATAAGCTAACCCTTTCAACCCTGTAGACCGGTGCAGACGCCGAGGTAGAAATACACTGTACCTCTGCAAACCTGGTAGATCTTGATAAGAAGGCACGTAGCTAGGACGTCTCGCCAGAATCTACATGTACACTAGCTGTTTGTCATCCTGTCAGTGAACTAATCAGAAATCCTTTTCTATAAGAATATATTTAAAGCGAGAAGAGTCCTGTTTAGAAACTCAGGGATGAAAGAGTAAAACATAAATATCACCGAAAAGCGCATAGGAAAATAGTTCCAGAGTACTGTTTTATTTTCAGAATTAGTCTTTCTGTGCCAATTTATATTCAATCCGTATAAAGTCTCGAAAACTGAAATATTTTGAAAGACGTTCCATGCGGGGCCGGCCTGCAAAATTAATTTTCAAGAGTTCATTTGGACTATTGTATGCAGCGTACGAACAGCGGAAGTGGAGCAACGCGGTCCAGTACCGGAAGTAGAAATGTAATGACAAAGAAACTTGATTTAAAAATCAACTTTCAATTACATAAATGCATTCAGTCCCGTCCTTATAAAGGACGAAACCTCTATTAGTGCTGGAGTCCACGTGACTATCACTGATTTGTAGGAAATCCACGCAGATTAATTCTAGAAGTTTATCGCATTGAGGTCAGCGTGTCTGCGTGAAAAGGTTATCCGTAGAATCTGGGCTGGAATCATGGGTTGGGCTTGGCAAACAGTGCAGACGCCGCGTCTGATCAGGGTCTGCACTGCTTGCTTACAGTATAGGAATTTAAGGGTTAAACGAAACAGTCTAAATCCCCGTCCAGGCCCAATTTCCTTAGGTACACCCAGAGACAATCAACCCATCAGTACTCTCAGTGCTTTGATTATTTTTCTCGGTTAGTCCGATCTATTGTATGCATGTTTATGGTATAGTGCATGCAGAATATAGCCAGATCAGGATTCTTGACCTTAAGTTCAAATAAGAATTCTAACATAGCTAGACCACTTCTCGATCTGCATTTTACATGGACTAGAACTAAATTGGAAGTAAAAGGGAAGGGAACTCAATGAACCCTGTAAATATAAATTTAAATTCTTTCTTATTATTTCGTTTTTGTTGAGGTTTTACGTCCCCGTCAACACTATGTAGGCTATTTATGAGTCGTTGCCTCCAATTTGGAACATTTATATGAAATGACATCTCAGTCCCGATCACCAAAATAAACCGCACGGTTTATATGCAGGAAGGGTCTTACTATCACCACTTTGCCTTGGCAGGCTTAGGAAGCCTTCATGCAGACTGAACAAATCATTTGTCGAAATCGCGACGGCAGTAAGGGCGAGGATTGTGACCACGTGAAATCGTTTTAAGCCCCCCCCCCCCCCCCAAGTGGAATTCGTTTCACTGACCGTTCCAGGGTGGTTCTTCTGTCGCAGTTTACTTTTGTAATGGCTTGTCTTAGAGTGTGTATCACTTATAATATTTTGTTTTGGATAGCCAATTGGCCATTTTGTGGGAAAGTAAGTGTCCTTTTGGCTTTCAGTTATTGATGTTTCCATTAGGGTCTAGTTGTTTCTTGTTCGTGCTTCTTTCCCTTTGGTGTCTCTGATGGGAGCTGTGGGTTAATTGTATCGATTTCTGATTATTGTATTCACTTCTTTTTTTTTTTTAGATATTCAAAGTGGTTTATAGTAGTCGCAGATAAGATTGACTAGGCGGAGCTATCATTTGTACCTGACTTAGGAATAGTCCGTTAACAAAAAGGTTAACCAAGTCACCCGATTGTGTGAATTCAACTGTAACACAAGCATAGCTGTGGCGTATATGACCATATCGTCCGCTTGTAGAAAGCGTGCGAAAGGCACTCTACCGAATCTTCTGGTGGACTCAGCGAATTTGACATATATTGACAACACCTGGGGCCAGTTTCATCAATAAACATCGTACGACTTATCTTAAATTGTTCTTACGCACTTTTTAAAGAACTGCGTACGTCAGTTTCATCAAAACATCGCAAAGTGTTCGTGCGAAGTAAATTTGCGTTTCACTAAAATAAGTCGTAATTTTGAATATGCGCTTAAACAGAGCCACTCATTGTCACATGCGTGATCACGTGCCGTCTGGAAATAGCCGTGTAAGGTAGATTACACGTTTTAAAATTATTGGTCCAGTGGACCTAGATGAATATTCAGTACAAACAACGTTGTATTAACATTGATTCTATGTTGTTTCAAACTTGCATTGCCATTTCATTGTCGTAAGATACAGATGTTAAATATCTGGACCCCATTCCCTCTACCACTGGCGATTTGGTCTGTCTGTGGACGTCGTGACGTCAGATTAGCGTTTATTTAACATTATAATGAATATGAACAATACGATAATGAAATGGAAACACAAGTTTGAAACAACATAGAATCAACGTGCTGACAAATGCATTAACTGACAAACGTGCTGACAAACGCATTAACTGACAAACGTGCTGACAACGTTTCACAAGCACGTTTGTCAGTTAATGCGGGCGGGCCTCTTCCATGAGTGCACATATATTGTTGAGTTTATAATATTAGTGGAGGAAAAGGGATGACATGTGAGACTTCGCTGAGCATTTCATTACCTTAATAAATCTAGTAATGCACGGGCATGAATACAAGATTCAATTTATCATATGAACTTAAAACACAGTTTACGTACGATTTAAACACAAAACGTCAATACATGACGTTGTTAAATAAGGACGCCGCATATAACGTTACGTGACGTAGCCCCTGTAAGTATTCGTATATAACGTATGCGTTTTCAGCCCCGGTTTGTTGTTGGCAATGGTCTTAGCAAATATTTAGTCATTGATTGTTCGTCTGTCAGGCCGTCCAGCGGATTTAACTTTCTCATTTCTTTTGCAACATAGATTCTACAACATGGCTGATTTTAAATTACAAAACAAAGTTCTATAGCTACATATATGTATACACAATTATACAATCGCCTGCAAAATCATACACACTTACATAGACGAAATGAAAGTATGCAAGACTATGACCCCCACCCCCCTCCCAGACACACATGCACCATTGGCTTGATGCCGTGAAGGTTTTCATAGTTACGAGCGTACACACATGTAGGCCTACGTACGTCCTTCCTTATGGGGTGTACGTACGTGATCCTGTAACCTCAGGTTAAGGCATTGTACCAGGAAGAACCTAAACTTTTAAGAGCTAATTTTTCCAGACCATATGATGGAAATGTGATGATGGGTATAGGTCAAAAGGTTTTTTCAGCAATACACTGACCCTTACCTTTGACCTCTAGATCAAGGCATAGACTTAGAAAACTTAAATGTTGAAATTATTTAAGAGCTCATATTTTTTAAAACCATATAATGGATTTGGTTCATATTTGGTACGATGATCGATACTTATTTAAAGTTTTATTCAGCATAGCCGCGCCCATGCCCATGACCTCAAGGTCAAGGTCACGGACTCAGCATATTTTAAGGTCAATGTTTTTAATAGGAGCTCATATTTCCCAACCCATATGATGGATTTAGTTCGTATTTGGTATGGTGAAAGATACAGGTGGTTTCTCCTGCTACTCCAATTAGTTTTCGCCAACATCTGTTGATCGGCTCGAAAGAAAAGAGGCCTTAAAACCAAACCTCAAGGATAATGTCACAGATTTTGTAATTTATTTTTTTATGGATTTGGTTCATATTTGGAATGATGATACACACTTTTTCCAAGAGTCAAACGACATTACCCCCCCCCCCCCCCACTTACGCCGATGACCTCAAGGACAGTTTTACAAACGAGAAATGCTGTCTTTATTTCATTTATTATTATTATTATTATTATTATTATTATTATTATTATTATCATTGCAACATGCTTTATTTCCTTGGTGAGAATGGTCCCCGGGCGGAGGCATCTGTGTCGTATTGACAATTCTACTTTGATGTGTCGAATTTTAATCAAACCTCTAATCGCAGATTGTGGGTAATCGTTGCGTCGGTTCTTTTGGTGTTTGTATGGAGGTTTTAAGCCCCCGTCAACCGTTGTTACATGTTTATAGGTCATTTTGGAGACGCTGCTTCTGATTTTGTGGGGCTTTTACCCGACCTTGTGATGAAATGACTTCTTAAGCCCTAACGACCAAAGAAACCGCAAGGGTTTAAGGAGCGGTCCCACTCGCACCACTTTTCTTGGACAGGCTTTTACATTCTAAACGGTAAACCAGTAATAAAATCATCAGGAAAACACGCCTGTATAATTTTGAACCCCTTGAACCCCACTTTTATATCGTAAAACTGGGGTTTACAGCGGTACACCGTATCTTTATCTGAAAATTTTCATTTTGTTTCGACGATAAATGTTACAACGTATTTGTATTGGCATGTTTTCGTAATGTTGGTTAGTTTCCGCTCTGCGCGGAAGCACTATGCACGCCAATCTATTTCTCCAACCCCGATAGGCGAACGCGAACGTTAGTTCTAGGTTATACCATGAAATTTATATTGTGGGTACTCGTAAGCACAGCCACAATAAGACGCTTCTAACGAGTACCTCAATCTCTATTTTTTAAAGGAAAAACAACTAAGAAACCCCCACACAACACCTAAAGATTATAACAAAGGGGTCCGTTTTGAGGGGTTTGATTTGCGTGGGTTTGTATCATGTTGCGAACCATCCATTTAAGAACGTTACTCAAGGGATAAACGTGCGTCATCTTCGTAAGTTATGGCTGTGATAAGACGAAAATTTCAATGTGCGATGTCTAAATATTCATCTCAGAAATACGACAAAATGTGCGAACATCGCAGATCTTAAGCATTTGATGAAACAGGATTTTTGTCGTAAGAACTTCGTACGATCTTTCTAAGACGAAAATACGTCGCAAATGCTTTGATGAAACTGGCCCCTGGATAGCTCCGCCTAGTCAATCTTATCTGCGACTGCTATACCAGTACCCATGTTCGGTAGGTTAGCACCTTGCAGGCCAATCTATTTCTCCAAACCCCGATGCGGGGCGGCGTGTCACATCAATTCTTTTACACAAAGGACTCGATGATGCTTTATATTATGCCTTTTCTTAAGCACTTCAAAAACGATTTGTAGCAGACACTTTGGAGGTTGATGTAGCATAGACTTTCAGGGGCTAACTGACAAATATGACTAACTTGCATTATTATTATTATTATTATTATACATAGTTTACAAACCATGAAAATAGGGTCTTCAGCATTCTCTAATATATAATCTAATTGACTATTACAGAATAACATACAAGTTAGAGCGAACTAAAATACAAATCAATTTGAACAACTGTGATGAAACAGGTTGAGAGCTCGTCGGCCGCCGCCCATAGGGGCTTGCAGAAATATATGGGCTGCATGATGCTTCCACGCAGAGCTGAATTCGGCCCGCACACGAGTACTGGTAAGCCGCTTAGAAGATTGTTCAGGCAAAGCGGTGCGAGTCGGACCGTCCATGCTTATAAACCCTATTGGTTTCACTGGGCGACAGGGCTTGAGATGTCATTTCATCTCAATGTCGGGTACAAGCCACACAAAAATGGAAGCAACGTCTCCAAAATGACATTTACAGTGTTGACGGGGACGTTAAACCTCAAATCAAACAAACAAACAAATTGAGAGCCCGTAGCTTGTTCCACACACTGAAAGCCAGGTGCCAAAGAAAACGAACAGGCAAAACACGAAGAGTTAAGCCAAAGACAAAACATCAGGCACCAACCACTAATAAAATAAAAATATCAAACCCGTATCAGACGCCGCATTCTAGGCCGTAGGAGCTGGGGTTGCGCCATTTTGCCAGTGTCATTTTATGGTATGCTAGGCGTATTTGTTTCAGTACAAAAAAACTTGATATTTTCTTGAAACCAAATGTTTGTTTTGACCAATCTTGTTTCAACTTTCAAACTGCGACTTATAATAGCTCGTAGATAAGACATTATGTTGTCCACGTTTTCTAATGCAATTTTCTTGTATTTCACACAGATAAGAGCGCCAGCCTAAAATTCAAAACAAACTGCTCTTTACGCAATGAAGACAAATGATACACATTTCGAAAACACGCCTATACAATTACAGTGTAACCTTTATCGCCGAAAAAATGAAAATTTTAAGATGAAAAAATGTGATATTTTTCTTATTTCTGCTCAAAATATAGATTTTGGGTACGAGGCGGTTCTAACGGGTACCCACAATCTTTAATTTTTGTATAGGTTGTGGGCACCTGTTAGAACCGCGCCCTCGTAGAGGTGGTTCTAACGGGTACCCACAATCTATATTGTGGAGCAGAAATAAAAAAAAAATAAAGTTTACCCCTGTAAACGCCAGTTTTACTTTATAAAAGTGGGGTTGAAGGGTGTCAAAATTGTATATGCGTGGTTTCGTGATGCAATCATAGCACTGACAGAAAGGGTGGGTCAAAAGTCTCACTGCAAACAAAAAGTGGCCCTAATAAACGCTTTTTTTTCCTTTATATC